>OZ018319.1:94125960-94676988 GCA_963969495.1 Ceratothoa steindachneri
AGAGAGAGATGAGAGAGAGAGAGAGAGAGAGAGAGAGAGAGAGAGAGAGAGAGAGAGAGAGAGAGAGGAGGCATCCATCTCGCTTGGTGAATCACTCCTGGTGCCCTCATCTTGAAAGTCGTCCCAATATCGCCTCCCAGAAGATGTAGGAAAGAACCAAGAGCTCCTTGTAGTCGTCTCTTGGATGACTTTCTTTTTCGATGGCACTCTTGAGTTCGCTCAAAGCTGTCTCCCTTGCATCAAAAAGCTTGCCTATCAGGAGAGGAAGGAGGCTTTCTTCATCCATGGAGGACGTCCAAGATTTGTGGTCAAGGAAGCCCCACTGGTCCCGGAACCGGATGAGGAGAGGGACGTTAGGCCAGCCAGATGGTCCATAATTGTTTGAAAACGTCCCCAAGGATCACTTCCAGGCCAACCAGAGGAGATTCCTTCCCAGACCGTCCTGAATCTTGATGCAGGTCCCTTCATTGGGACTCGTCTTTGAGGCAATAGTGTCAAACATGATTCCTTGAATGCGCGCCTCCAGTCCAGCGTCGGATACCGCCTTGAGGACAGCCTCCGCCATGTGATGCCCAGTGCCTTGGGGGAGCTTGGCTGCTTCCAAGAGGTACTCCTTGTCCCCACCTGTGACGTGAATGGTGAGCCTCTCAACGCGTTCACGTCCCCCAGCGATGTCAGGCAGCTACTTGGCATCCCATTGAAGTAGCACAAGGCATCTATTTCCCTGGGAGTTCGATCTTCTCTGTAGTGGCCATTTCCTTTTGGTTCTTTCTCATATGGCAGCGGATGGAGCTCGTATAGAGCATGATGTTGTCGATGTTCTGACCGGTTGCTTTGGCCACGGCTCATATCACTGCCATTGCAGCCGGATCTGAGACCTTGAAGCGGTCCAGTTATGTGGTCACTTCCTTTGATAGGATCATGGCAGACTTCTTTCTAGCTCTTCTCTTAGGAGGACTTCACCACTTGAACTAAGCATCGCTTCTATCTGTTTCCCCGTGAGAGGACGAAGACGATGAGGCCATCTGGCTTAAAGCTACAACACTTAAGGCGATCTTTTTCTCCATCTCCGCTTTATCTCTTGGAGCCTCACTGACACAGTGTCCAGTCCGGTCAAGGAGGAAGTCAATCAATCCTCTCTTTGGCAGATGAGGAAGGCTCTGTACTCCTCGTTTGTGATTTTCTCAAGAGCATCTCTGTGCGCCACATCGAACAAGTCATCAAGTTCCCCTTGAAAGATCTCCTCATTCATCCTTGCATTTTCTGAAGACCCTCGTAGGCCTCAACTAACTTGAGCAGCTTCGCCTTGCTGTAACGCAGTGTGGAGGTAAGGAGACCTGCCTTCTCCCAAATTCCCAAGACTCCCTCCACGGTCTCCTTCGCAGCCCTCACCTTTGTTTTCTTTTCTAGACCGTGGTGCAAGTAGAATTTTCGCAACACTTGCCCCTTTGAGGGAAGACGGCTCCAAGGGATGTTCTCCTCAGGGTGGCCGATCAACCACCACTGTTTGCGAATAGAAACCATCGCACCTATGAAAGGAAAAATGAAGTTCTCTGTTCTGTTAGTGATTGCGACTGAAAATTATAACTTTCAGTTCCCTAAACAACAGGTAGTGTTTGTACCAATTTACCACCAAAAGAATGAAGAAGTTGGTGACCTCTAGACACCAAACAAACACTTCCAAAGGCAAATCCACTTGACTGACTGCCGTCACCTCAATAATAGACCAGATGGCGGCCGCATGGAGGGAGAGGAGAATGTGTCGCTCTGGGGGACCTTTATATCTTATCCGATTGAGTTCAAATTTTATGTGCACCTATACGACCCTGAGTGGAACAAGAACAACATGTGGTCTGAAGTCTACCACAACTTTAATATTTTCAAAATATGAACTTGAACAGCCCTAAGGGATAGTCATCGCAAAAGAAAGAAAGATGCTAAGAGAGATGAGTAGGAACCATAATAACTTCCCAATGCCCCATCAAAGGATTCAAATCAGCCCATTGAGTGGGCCATTCCCTACTTGCACTCAGGCTGGGAGGGCTTGATGCCCCTTCAGGTATCCTGCCTGTGGCCTACACAAACTGCAAATAGGCCTTGTAACATCATCACCCACCTTTGCCCCCATCACTCAAAAACTCGCAAACTGAAGGCCCAGACCACATCTCAAACTCAACTAAAACACCTAAATCCCACAGCCATGTTCAACTGCTCTTTGTTATACATCAGTATCCCTACCCATCTGGAAACATGCACAATCATCTCCATCCTGAAACTAAGTAAATCCCTGAGGCGCCCCACCTAATAGACACTGATCTTGCTGCTCTCAACCATACAAAAAATTCTAGAAATGAATCCACATCAGAATTAAGCCAATTACTTTCCTTACACACTTAACATGGATTAAGAAAAAAACTCCACAACCTCACATATTAGAAGGCTTCATACAAAATCATGCCAAACAATACAGTCATGGCTGCAATAGACACCAGCAAAGCCTTTGACAGCATCTCATGCCACATCCTCATACAAAAAATACTGGACACCAACTATCACACTAATGGCAAAAAATGGATAGCAAATTTTCTTTCTAACAGACATAGCAAAGTTCTCTAATACTATAATCCAAAATGATACGGCTTCCAAATGAGGTCTTCCAGTGGCCACCCTCTCCCTACTCTCTTCATGCATAAAATACCCATCCACACTACACAAATAGTCTGATTAAACATGTATGTAGATTATCTATCGCATCCCAATCTACCAATGTACACACAGCCTCAAAAAACCTAAATAGGTACTTACAACTGATCCCAAATTGATTCACACCTAATAGAATGTCCACCTGCCCCCCAAAGTCATCACTCTTTCAAACTCTAACCTAAAATAATTAAACTACCACCAAGACATCTTACTCCACGGTCAACTCCACTCACTTACACGAACCCCACTCTTTTGGGTGCCACTTCAGATCCATGCATGACCTTGCTCACAACCAACAAAACACCTCAAAAGCTATGTCCAAACTCAACAACCTCAGAACATTAACAAACACCAAGTTTGGACAACCCAAAGAAACCCTGATAATTCTGTGTAGACACTTGATCTGCATGACAGTGGACTACACATCTTTAGAATGGGCACCAACTCTAGTTAATGGACACCTATCCAAAATATAAATTAGCCCTCAACATTGCAACTGGATACACAGAAACAACCCTAATACACCGCCTTTATGCAGAAGTCCTCCCAATCAAGGATGACACAAGTTCTTCAGTAAACTGCAATGCCCCTCACATAACCCTCTCCATTGCAACACCCACCTACAGAACTCCCCAAAGCACCCTCTAAATTCAATGGCTAGATAATCTACCCCGAACCCCACTGAGCCAGAACACTATAAAACACACCCTCACTTTATAAGTATAGCACTTCAAAACCAACCTCAAAACACACTACTCCAACACTCCTTTGACACCCACAAATCTGAAGCAACTAGAGATTGCAAAACCAGTTTCAATGGGACATTGAATCAGTGACCACCTCACCCTACATTAATACAAAAACATTAGATCCTGACAGCTACCTCTGCAACCTTCAAAACCATGAACACAAAGGCCATCTCATCCTATTCTGTCCCCCCCCCCCCTCTTGACTATATCAGACCATCTTTCAGTGTAACCCACAAAAAAGACTTCTGGAGAAGACTACAAGTCATGGCAGCTGGTAAGAGTGTGATTCCCCCCCCCACTCTCAAATTTAAAGCAATTGAGGCCATCTGATGTAGAAAGTTTGCAAGAAGAGATCTGTAAATAAAGTGATGAAGAGAGAGCAAGTGAAAAGGTATGGAAAATATAAAGCTGCAGATCCTCCTACAGGCATTGGGGTGAGGAGGAAAAAAACCCAACAGGTTTTGAGGTTGGGATGGCATATGAGCTTCCAGATGTTAAATAACAGGAAAAAATTATGATGGGTGTGAGGAGAATAGGGCAAGAAGAGTGCATGCATATTAAAACCCACCACCCAGAATCGAACAGAGGAAAGTGTGAACACCATCTCCCATGCCCAACCAAGGACAATAGCAGGTCTACAACCAGCACAAGATATTAGTGGCTGGTCAAGAAAATAGGTGAGAAGAAGCTTGTAAAGCTAATGATGAAAAAAAGTAAAATTTCTATAAAGTAATCCCAATCTAAACTTGATGAGTACTGAGGCTGAGAGGGTGTGCTGTTCCTCTAGCTACCTCCTTGTGGGTGGTAAGGGTGGGCATTTCTAAAAATGGAGAGAGAGAGACAAAAAATACTTAAGAATGTATGAATGATTCACTAAAAGAGACCTGTAGGCCTTTAGTGAAGCTGACCTATGTAATAGAAATTAATGAGTAAAAATAAGGGGGTAGGTATCAAATGGAAAGCCATCACTGAAATTTGAGAAGTAATAGGATTAGTAGTGGAGTAATAATAAAATTGAAGACTTATGACCAAGCTGACACAACCAGGGACGAGTGGGGAGATAGAAATGAGTACAGAGTGTGTTGCATGACTGACTTAGGGTAAAAAGACTGATATGAATGTTTTGGATACAGGAGCATATTTCTCTTTCTATAAATCTTTCACTATGTGTATATACTTTTATTTTGTATATTATGTATGCAGTTTTTATAATTTCTATTTTATATAGTTCTATTTAAGTAGCATATTATTGAGCCCATTCAGTTAAAAAATGGTTCCTAGTAACGCACAAATAAAAGAGTTAAATAACTTCAAATGAAATTAAAAAAATGCATATCTATCTTACCTTCAGTCTCCCTTATATCCACCACCCTTTTGATATGGCTAAGAGACATCATTTCCAGGTGTTTATAGCTTTTAATTTTAATGGTGCTTAGGTTAACGCGACTTGGGCTCTTAATTGAATTATATTTGCTTTTCCTCTTCACAATCTTTAAAAGAAATTTACATTAAGAGCAAAATGACTCACTACACCAGCTTATACGCTAATATAAGATTGAACATGAAATTAGATTCCTACCTCAACAACATCATTAAATAGAAAGAGTGTGAGAGGATCTCCCCGCCCGCTACAACCATCACTCAGCTCTATAACATCTACTTTGTTTACATAGCTCCTGTGTGAAGCAACCAGATTGGGCTGAAAAAAAAAGAAAAAGATTTGAATAATTTCGCTTCTCCTTGATTGCACATTTAGACATTAATAAGCCACTTGAGGGAATCTCAAAGAACCATCTCATCGAGCCATTGAATCTTGTTAAGAATAATGACGTGATTTTAGCACACCAAGAATAGCAAAACCAATGTAAATATTATGGAAAAGAAAGCACATAATGTAGGTATTTTTAAATCCCCTCCACCCCCAATATTTGGGAAATTGAACATCATCCTTCAAAGCATTGGGTTAGGTATCCTAATCAAACTGAATCAGGTCACATTTGTCAACTAGCTGTTCTCACTCCAGCAATACATAACAATACAAATGCCTTAAGTGAAGTCTTAACTTGGCAAAAAAAGTTCCATTTCTCATGGGGGTTGTGTTCTTAAAGCACTGGTAATTTTTGTTTTGGCATGCCAAACAAACCTTTTAGGCATTTGTATGTTCATTTTTTCAGCAGAAGCAGAAAAAGAATGACAGTCTGGAATGTGTGGTTGTCATTCAATTTTACCATGGCAAGAATATCCCCCCCCCCCCACCTCCAATGACATGATCTGAACCATTCCTATTCAAAACCTCTTTCTTTTTTTATTTGAGTGGAGGATCTTTGGGGGTTTCAGCCTGACTCTACTGCCAATGAGAGGGAGAGCTTGGCAGTAGTAGTACTAGCCCACCTTATGACCCCTACCATTCCTGAGTCCCAACTCTTCCTTGCATAGCTTTATAGCTTTAAGGGATAAGTTTCAATTAGCAAAACTTTGGGGGGAGAACCTTCAGGCTTCAGCCTAACTCACTACAAATGAGAGTGAGGGCTCTGGCAGTAGTAGTACCAGCCCCTACCATCTCAATGGGTTGAACCTTTCTCTATTCACTACACCAACAGTCATGACCTTTCTAATAACCTTTCCGCAGGTGAACAGCAACTATCTATTACTTCTCCTAATATCCTGCTTCTTTCTCAGACAGGTATCAGATGACATTTTCACTAGTCCCTTTTTCATATCTAATTATAATCTCAACTCATGTTTCCTATACAAAGGTGGTGTTTGTTCTTATTCCAACGTATACACACCTGTCAAAGACAAATCTACAAACTTTAGTGTTTAAGGCTCAGCATGTCTCCCTGTGACTATACATCTCTACAAACTTCGCATCCTTCTTTGACTACATAAGCTCTGCAATGACAATGATTTAGATCAAATGATTTCCCAACCTGCTCATATACCTAGCCTATTATATGACCAGTCGCCTAATATTCTGGATCTATTTTTCACTTCTGGTCCTATATGTGATAAGACAATCTAGCCACCAATATGGCTTATCTGATCACTTTCATAAATGTAACTATTTTAACAAGTGCAAATACTGGCACATGAACAGAGCTAACTAGAAGAGCTTTTCTCATTTTCCTTGGGAAAAAATAGTCTCCTATGTGGTGATATTTCTGTCTCGGCCAAATGCATTACAGAGGTCATTCCTGCAGTAATGGGAACATTATCCCTTAAGCCTTCATAATCATCCAACCTGTGGTTCAACTGTTCATGTTCTGAGGCTATTAGGCATATAGGGCTAGGAAAAACTCTACTTCCCCTGGATTTTGCCAGTGTCAGTAATTGACTGCTACTTGGTCAGCCAGCTCTTCAATTATATCTTCTAACGAGTAATCCATAAGTTCCCTCGCATGAACCGCAGTGCCTGAAGGGCACTAATAACAGCTGCCTCAGAAGGGTGTGATGCATTCACCAGAATGATCCTGTCAGAGAAACAGGTCACTTTCTGGTCTCTACTAGTCAATGTAGATGAATCTCTCCTTTTATGGATCATGTGGCCTTTAGCCAACTTGTAGGCTTCAGTGGAGCAAATATCCAAAAAGTGCTTGAAGTGAGTGGGATAAAAAATGGCAGGTAGTCTCTGAATAAGGGGCCCCGAAGTAAATGAGGCTCCACTCAGTGATTTTGTCCTTGATCTGGGCATCTCAGGGCTGGATGTGCCAGTCTTGGCTTGTCACTTACCAAAAGAGCCACAGACCAAGATGTCTCTGGAGCCCCCGTGGAGGGATAGTCATATGGCCAAAGAATAGCAAGGTGAGAGGGAGAAGGAGGAATTAAATATGTTTTCATTTGAAAGAAGATGTAGGAGGGGAGATATGATTGAGCTTTTTAAAATCTGTTCTGGGATGGATATGTTGGATTTTAGCAAGTTATTTGAGTTGGAAAGCAGTAATAGGATTAGGGGTCACCATTTAAAAATTAAAAAACAGAGGTGCAGGTTGGATGTTAGAAAATATTTTTTCACCAATAGAGTGGTAGATTACTGGAATAGTTTGCCATCTGAGACAGTAGATAGTCCAAACTTGAATGTTTCAAATGCAGATTAGATGATTATATGGGGAGGGAGGATTAACTGGGAAGGGGGCGGGGGGTAGTCTGGACTCATTCCTGTGGATGGTTTTTTATTATTGTATATTATGATTGATTTAGATTTTGATGAGTCTTGGTAATGATGCTTTTTGTTTTTGACACACTCCTGTGGATGGTTCTAATTGTATATTGTAGATGCATGATCTGACACAATCCTATGGATGCATTTTGTGGGTGGGTTTTGACAGATGCAGATGATCTTTGATAGACCCCTGTGGTTTTTGTCATCGGTGAAATTATGTTATGTTATGAAGTGCACCAATAACTTACCCATTCCCTATCACTGTTTAACTTAACCTATCTAATGTGCAATCACTCAAGGTGAGAACAGCTCCTCCCAGGACCAAGTGCAGGTAAAGGAAAGGTTGAGGAGATAGTCGTAGAGTAAAAACAATAATAAAATAGTATTGAAGGAATGAAGAGGAAGCACACCAACAACTTCTCTAGGCCCAATCAGACTGTTCAGGTCAACCCAGTGACAGGGGGTTCCCTAATTTGCAATCAGGCAATTATCCACTGTTACAAAAAGGTACAGTTATCCCCTCATGCATCCACTCATCTACTCTTCTATTCATATCTCCTACAACCATCAACCGATACTCATTTGCATATCCATCCATCACTTGTCCCAAGTTATTCTAGAACGTCTCTTTATCAACTTTACTTCTCTCATTACAAAGTTTATACATTTCAAACATGCAATTTCAGTAGAAAATCTCAACTTCACCAATATAACTTTCAAGCCCACACATTCATATCCAACCATCACAATATGCCACTGCTAAAAAGCACTGCCACACCGTCTTTACTCCTACCATCCAGATCATACTCCAGTCTCTATCCCGCACAAACTTCATCCCTTTCATGTTCATTTTACTTAGAGCAACCTCTGCAATCTCCCTGTTTTAAAGACATTGAATACCTACGCCCCTCTTTCTCATGTTCCATACACCCAATCAGCTCATACATTCTTTGCAGATTAGCCAGCTTGAAAGCCCCCCCCCCCCCCATTAGGCATTGCATGTTGCAGTTGTGGGATAACTCCACCATAAAACTTCTCAATCTGACAATGAAATTTAATTTAGAAAACATAAGTGATAAGGAAAGTAAATTAAAAAAAATCTCAATTCTATAACAAATACACAATTTGTTTTCAAACACATCAGGAAAAATAAATTGGTAAAGGCTTTACCATTGATCTGCACTCCTTTAAAATGCCTTTTCTCAGTAGGGACCTACATTTTATGGGATCTGAACCATGGGTATCTACAGTATATAGCAGCAGCCTTGAAGGCAACCCAATATATGACCATATCCAGCTACAGGACACATCCATGTGGCTTAATTAGAAAGTGTTTACATGCTGCTAGACATTTGGAGTTGTTTGTTATTCTTATTAGATGATGAATCTGGAAAACAGTCAAGAACACTTGACAGTTTAATAATACAAGAAATATATATAACTTACTGGGCAATTTTCAATATCATTATGAATTTCAAAAAGCTTCAGTTTAGCTTCTGTTTTCCTTTTATCATCATTAATAAAGCTCATTATTGATTTTATTTGGTCTAAAGCTTGTTCCAAAGCTGAATGATCTGGAGCTGTCTTCTCTGTGTGCTTCAAAATATCTAAAGATGCAAAAAAAAAATGAAAATAGAATAAAATCATCTTTAGCTATTCCACTATAAAATATACTAAGTGCATACTTCTATTGGATTTTAAAATACCAGAGTCTGTCAAGATTATTAGAATTGTACTGCAATGGCATTACTAATTATTGGAATAGATAAAAGCAATTGGTAAAGGGTAAACATTAAAGGCTAACAAAATAACACATAAGTTGAGAAGTTTAAAATAACCACAAATAATTGAAATAATGATCTAAAGTGGAATCCTCAAAGATGAAAGTGCTTGAAATATCTTTTACTTCAGTTGCTCTACAATAAAAAGTGGTACAATGATAATTTTTCATACTTTTAATGAGATATAAGTCCAATTATCACCTATATAAAAGACTACAAGCAAGCTTTCATAGAAGAAATCAAGAAAGCATCCATGAGAATATAGATCTTACTTTTGAGAGGATTGTATCATAAAGACAATAAATAAGGGATATTCCTCCACTTTGACAATTTTAATGCACTAGTGATTAACAAGTTATGGAGAGGTAAACTAAATTTGAATTATATTATTGACTAATATATTTACCGTTGATCAACAGACTCATTGATGGTAATCGTTGGACTGGACGAATTAGAAGTTCTTGAAAACTTTGTCTACCACATTCAGGCTTGTTTTGAGCAATTTTGAGGAAGGCATGAAATCGAGGCCTTTCTAGAATAATTTTTTGCAGGAGTTCTTTGACATTTTCAAAATAATTTACAAAAGGAGGGTATGCCTTCTCCAACTCACTTGTCTGAAAGAAAGGCAACAAATTTTATGGATATTCAAAAATGTTATACAATATAATTAGTAGCAATGAAAAATTAAATCAAATAAGCTAATTTCCAATAGATAGTTTGGGAATAAAGGACCAGAATATGCACAATACATTTTTTATACTAAAAAGAAAAAAAAAAGAAGAAAAAAGCCAATGAGGCATATTTAGCAAGGAAACAAAATTATAGGAAGTGAATATACCTGGAAAGCACATAAGGATGACTTGTAATGCTAGTGATAAGGAGACCTAAAATTTTACTAGATGATTTTAACAATGAATTCTATGGTCAGGAAAAGAACTGTGGTAAAAGTTAGAAAAATAAAACCTCCAAGTATCCTGTAAAATATAAATAGAGACCAGTAGAAATGTTATGAGATGAGCTCCAATCATTTGTTTGAAGGAAGGGGGAATGAAGAATTTGTGTTGGATTGATTTCCGTCTCTGTTCTATAGTGTATCCAGTAAAGCTTGCATGTCATTTTTGTTGTTTTTGGATCAGTGTAAATGGATATTATATCAGGTTATTAACTTAATTAATTTGCCACTTAGCTCTGGCTCATCTCCTAAGCCAGCAGCCTCAAAAACTCAAAAAACCAGACAGGATTCTACCAAAAGATACAACACACTTTCTGCCTTTGCAATTTTGTCTTAGGTATGCAAGTGAACAGCATGTTAGTGAATGTGGGTGCAGAGATTGTAGAGTTCCAACCAGTCATTTGACAGAATAGAATATCAATGTTGATGAGCATGATCAGGCTACAGCTTCCAGCATATCTGTGCCATCACACCTAATGTGTATTTGTAGTGCTCTCAATTATTTCAACATTCTTCATCTCCAGGCTTGTTGAATGTCTCAAGGGAATATTAGGTGGAAAGGGATGGTATTGGGACTAAGGGCGAGTTAAGGGTCATTTGTGGGTTTCTGGTCAGTGGTATAGCTGGGTAGTTGAAGGAGGAGGTAATGGGTAGTAGGTGGGTGAGGTCATAATGAGTGTTGAATGATTGTATGTTTTGAATGTGGGCAACATTCTCCGATTAAAAAAAAAAACCACTATGACTTGGTTCTATCCTTTAATTCTTCCAACAGTCGCCAGGATGGACTCCTTAAATTAATAATAGTGATTTAAATCTTCTATTTCATTTAGTCAGTGCGAAAGATGTGAATGACTAAGAGGTTTGGGAAATTTGATTTGATTAAATAAATTTAATATTTGATGGTTTATTTTTTTTTAATAATTTAAATATATATGTAAGAACAATTAAAGGGAATAAATGTGGAGAATATAGAATATATGTGAATATGCTGGAGTTTGTGCAGGGTGTGACTGGGGCATTCTATCCTTTAAAGAACCCTGGCATGGAAAGATTGCACACAAGACAGCATAAGATGGTGTGATGTGGCTGGCCCCTCATGCAACAATGATGCAAACTGCTATCTACTTTGTATGAAAATGGGTGTGTTTATAAAGATGAAATTATACAACTATTACATATATTTAAGAAGGCTATTTTAGAATAATATATTTATAATATTTGCAAAGGTAAAATTGTTGACTTACCACTCTTTTTTGAAGGATAATGATATGCATTTGGAAGGAGGGGGAAAAAAAAGTTTAGTGGTAATAAAAAACAAATGCAGTGGCTTAATCAGTCCCTGTAACAGGCCTGATTTTCTATTATTGGTGGGAATACAAAACAATTTGAATTTAATTAGAATAAACACTTGTTAGAAATATAAAGAAGGTGACAATAATCAAAAGGAGAATGGTGCTCAGTAACAAAAAGAAAAGTCATTATTTTAAACTAATAAAGACAAACCATTGAAGGCTGCCAGAAAGGTTTAAGAGATTTGTAAAAAAAAATTGAAGATTTGTCAGGTGATTTATTATTTTTAATTAAATTTAAAGCAAAAATTAATGATGCCAACTTCCATAGAAACTTTGTAAGGAGAGATTTGTAAAGAAAGTGGTGAAGAGGGCAAGTGAAAATAGGTGAAAGATATATAGAGGAAGATCCTCCTACAGGCACTGGGGCAGGAGGGCATGCAATCCTCCAGATTATAGGTGAGGCATGCTGACCAAAGCTACACTTGAGATCCCCTTGTGGGTCTCAAATCATGGGGAACAAAAGGCATGCCATTCCTCCAGGTTTCAGGAACAGCAGGGGCTTTACCCCTCTTATACAGTCCATCTCCTTGCAGACTCGGGGAAATGAAAATATACAATGTTGCCCCCCCACCCCGAGATACATTTATTCAGCATAGTAGCTATCATCCTTATTGACAATACTCGCAGCAAAATACTCCTAGATGGATTCATTGATTATTTTGATGAAATCTAGGATTTAATATCCTTTGTTACCTCCATTTTATTTGGCGCTTAGACATTGGGTTCATGATCCAGTGCCGAGGAGAGGCTGGCATCTCCCCGACACTGGAGAATACGAGGGGCGGTCAATAAGTTTTGCAATTCGGATATAAGGAAGGGTGTTTTATTATTTTTCAATATAACTACCCTCAACTTCAATGCACTTGCGCCACTTGTCCCTGAGGCTTTGAATTCCCGATAACCAGAAATCTCCCGACTGCTGTTCATTCCACTCCTGGACAGCGAGCTGGACATCTTCATCATCCCCAAACCAGCGTCCATGCAGTGCAGCCTTGAGCTGGCGGATAAAAAGTAGTCGCTAGGGGCCACATCTGGACTGTAGAGAGGATGGTTGAGCTCCTCGAATCCACACTCGCGCAGGGCAGCCTTTGTAACTCTGGCCTTGTGGACTTTGACGACGTTGAAGTCGATAATGGGGCGTGAGGTTTCTAGGGACCCAATAGGCAGAGACCTTGGTCATGGCCAAATTGTCGTGGATGATGTTCATAACACTTCCATGTGATATTCCAAGTTCTCATTCGATTTCTTCGACCTTCACCCGTTGATTTTCGAGGATCATCCTCTCCACACGGGCCACATTGGTCATGTCTGACGGGTGTCCTGGATGGGGATCATCTTCAAGGGACCCACGACCATGGCGGAACTCCCTATTCCAGTGAGCAATGGTTGCATAGGAAGGGGCGGTGTTCATGTACACTACAACCATGCGTTCCTGGATCGCTTTTGCATTCTTGCCTTCCTTGGTCAAAAATTTGATCACTGCGTGGTGCTCAACCTTCTCCATTGTTGAAAAATTTGTGACTGACAATCTGCAATCAGCTACTGCTTCTTAAATAGACGAGGCAGGAGTGTGCGGCTGCAGGTTCTGACTTGTCATAACTTGTCCTAACACCTCCACAAACAGCTATTCCCCTTCCTCTGTTTTGCCCTACTGATTTGCAAAACTTAATGACTGCCCCTTGTACCTCCTTTTTTGCTTCTGTTCTACTTCACTAGTTTGGTTTTTGTTTCATGTGTATCATTTTGTTTCACCCTATTGTATTCTTTTTAATACTTAGATTTAGGCCCTCGGTGGAGGTCACCAGAAGGGTGCCTTAAAAAAATCATTCCTATGTGAGCAAATTTTGCCTTTTAGCTCATGATTTAATGACTTAAATTGTAATCACACAGTGCAAGGTTTGGTAATATGGGAGGAAGAACTTCCTAATGTAATGCATTAATTTTTCTTGGATCAAGTGTGTTGTGTATGGGTGTGTATTGTCATGAATAAGGGGCGAGGAGGACACCATTTCAGTTGACCAGTGAAAGACAATTTTTGTTCAAGAGTTTCATTCAAAAACTTGTTGAACTAATAAGTCACTTTAACTGTTTGTTTATTATTGAAGAGCTCATAATGAATAATTACATTAACTTCTTGAAATCTAATATATACAAGTATTTGCTTCACAAGTGTATGGTTTGTTAATAAACAAAAAAAAGTTTAAAAATCTTGACTTTCTAAAAGTCAAAATTTAAATTTAAAACTATTACCAAACACAATGTGATCATTTGTGAATTCCCCACACATGTCAGATTCGGTGAGTGTCTGAAATAAATGAATGAAAATGTTTGTGTTTATATGCAAAATGAACAATTTTCATTCTTTTTAAAATATGTATTTGGAAGGTATGTTAGTGTGGATTGACTCTGATGTCCTCTGCTTGGCCATTGTGGCATTTGTCATCCATGAATGTTGTTATGCCAGCACCAGATAGGTTTTATACATTTTTGCTTATATGTACATTATTTCTTTATAGGGATGTAACCTTTTACGTTTTTTCATCCTTTTTTTTTTAATTGGACAATCTAGAGACTGCATTCAAGGGCATAAATTACTGTAATTAAAATTTTAGCCTAATACTAAGATATTCTAAAATTTGCAAAGAAAATACCACAAACAAAAAAACAAGACAAGAACGAAAAAACAAGGAGGCATGTTCCAGCATTGGGGGAAGCCCCCACCCATGGCTCAGGAACATGCAACCTAAAAAGAAGGGGAGGGTGAATGAAATGGAAGAGGCCAGCTTCTCCAGTAAAACATAGTCTACAAGTCTATGTACATGAACTAGAAGGAAGTACAAGGGGAAAGTGGTAGCGACCCAGCTCATCCCAATACTGAGACAGGTAGTGTTCACAAAAATCACCCAAAAAGGGACATTCAATAAGAATGTGTCGAACAGTCTGGAGGACAATGCAGTTGTCATAATAAATGGCAGGCGAGCACTCCATCAAATGGTGGTGGATCACATGAGTGTGCTCAAGTTGAAGATGACACAAATTGGGTCTATGGGAACCTTTATAGCTCAATGGCACACAAATCAAGGTTCCTATCAGCCATCTCCCATCTTTCCAAAGCAGCCTGGAGGGATGCCCTGAATCCTACCATGTAACCAATGTGAGTAATAGCCAAATGCTGGTCTGGTTGGACTCTTTAGCATGCTTGTTTCTCACAATTCTAAAATGTCCAGGAACTCAGCAGATGATAATTTTGACATTCACACAGCTCACGGCAACTGTGGCATCACAGATATGGCAAACCAGGGTGATTCCAATCCCCCCAGAGAGCAATCAGGGCGCTTTGTCAACACTAATGATCACAAACTGGTCTCCGAGCAGACGCAACAGTTTCTCCCGTACCAAGCAATATATTGCAACCAGCTCAGCTATCAAGACAGAGGCAACGCCTGAAACAACACACTTGACTTCAAAGAGAGGCAAGTTGGTGTCATCCATATATGCTGGCACAATTCCAGCATGACACCAAGTGTGCTCTAACGCAGAAACTCCTGGCGCTGTAGAAGCTTTGTGAGCAAAGGTGTGGCGACAGTCAAAGGTGGTACCTTCCAGGGTGGCTTAGGGTATGATGTGTCTCTCAGAGGCAAAGGCACCGTCGAGATCAGCGAGAGCTGTTGGCGAATAAGGAAGGCACTGCAGTCGCACATACAGGCAAATAATGCATTGTGTATGGCGCAGCATCTCTCCAGGATCGACAAGTAGGGTCTCAATGGGGGACATGGGCTGCCAGGCAAAGGCCAGTGTGGTGGATCCAGTCCACTTTCTGCAATACATGCTCAGCTAAAGATGCATAAAACTTGTATCCATAGTCGAGCTTTGAACGAACAGAGGATGGATAAAGGTAAGGCAGTAGCTCTATCACCACCACAGGAAATGGGAATATGAGCCCACCAAGTGAGGCGTCAGTCAAATACAAGACAAAGAAACTGTCCAAGTCCACAAATTCCAGGCAATCCAAAATTTTGAAACAAGTCTGTGTCAGGGTGGAGCTGTGGATGGAAAGCATCTTAGTTTTAGCAAAGGAAAACCTAAGCCTGTGCACTTAGGCATGCAAGAGACACAGATCAATGCATGATGGAGTCGATGTTCCAGAGTTGGCATTTGGGACGCGCCAAAAGAGGGCGAAAGGTCATTCAAGTAGAGCATAATAAGGACATCTTCCAGAAGCACTGGGGTGATGCCGTTGGTACTCAGGGCAAAGAGTGACACCGAGGACACTTCCCTGCGGGGATCCGCTCTTCCTGTTCCATTGGGCCATAGAAGGCTCCCACCACCCGAGAGTGGAATCAACGATATTGCAAAAATTCAGATATAAAGGTGGACAGACATCTCTTCACCCTCATTGTGTAGAGAGTCTACATGGTGTATCATGAGGGTTCTCAAGATTGATAAGCACCGTGATGTAGTGCTATCTGAAAAGAAAGGCCTCACAGAAGGCATTTTACAGTCAGAGCAGATCATCTGATGTGGAGTGGAACTTATGAAAGCAGCACTGTGCAGAAGACAGATGGCCTCCGCTGTCCATAAAAAAGGCTAATCTAACATTTACCTATTTCTCCATCAACTTGCACACGCAAGAGGTTAGAGAATGAGCGGAAACTGGCCGGAGTAGAGTGATCTCTCCTTGGTTTGCGAAAGGTGAGCACAGTAGCAATTCGCCAGGAATCTGGGAGGAGACCCTACACTCAGATCCTGTTGAAAAAATCTAATCGAAGGCAATGCATCCCTGTACCGGGTGTCGAAGCATGGCGTACGGGACATCGTCCGGACCATGGGCCGTGTCCGCGCACAAAGCAAGAGCGGAATGCAACTCAATCAGAGTAAACTTGTCGTTGAAGGGTTCTCCACCTCTGGAGGTAAAGTCCAGTCGGATGCCTTCGGCGACATCACGACGTGCATTGAATGCTAGCGGAGCAGCATCCCGCCTAGAGAATGCAGAGAAAGCGGTTGCGAAGGATTCCGCCACGGACGCGGGGTCCGAGATTGCGGTCCCATTCTCCTGGAGAACGGGAGGGGGGTCCTGAGAGAACTTGCCCCGAATCCTTTTGACTCGCTTCCACACCTCTGCTAAAGGGGTCTTCCCGTTAAGTGAAGACACGTATGCCCACCAAGAAGAGCGGAGGGCGTGCTTCGAAATATACCGGAACCTCGCCCTAGCCCGACGAAATTCAGCGACAGTGAAATCGTTCGGGCGGCGCTCATAGCGCATGTAGGCATAACGCTTCTGTTTGAGGGCCGTCTCACACTCGGCTGACCACCATGGGAGTGGTCGGCGTGCAAAACGACCAGACGTCCTAGGAATAGTAGTCGGCCCACGGCGATGAGGTTGCCGGAGAAGAACTCAACGGCCTCATCTACCGACCTAAACTCCTCGACTGAGATAGAGAATTCAGTCATTTCCTGAAATGTAGGCCACCGCGCCCGCGCCAAGCACCACCGAGGTGGTCTCTCAGGCGGAGGTTGCCCTGAAAATGATATTTGAATGGGAAAGTGATCACTACCATGGAGGTCATCGACCACCCCTCAATCAAAATCAGGCTGTGCATCCGAAGAGCACAAAGAAAGGTCCAGGCAAGAAAATGAAGCGGTTCTCGGACAGTGATGCGTAAACTCATCCACGTTTAGGACACCCATCTCAAGCTCTTCCATCAGATCGGCAAGGACTTGTCCCCTGGGATTTATGGAGTAATCTTCCCAGAGAGGATGCCTGCCGTTCAGATCTCCAAGCAAGAGATAGGGCCTCGGCAACCGTGCCACGACGCGGCGGAAGTCCCCCGCGTCGAAGTCAGCTGACGGTGGAATGTACGCAGAAATGATAGTATACCTCCTATCCAGGTGCAGCTGCACAGCCACTGCCTGAAAGGAGGTATCTAAAGAGAAAGGAAGAACGGAGACATCATGCCGGGTGTAAACCGCACATCCCCCAGCCCGGCCATCCCGCGGTGGTGGGGTCGCAAGACCCTTATACCCCGGGAGGGCAGTCAGAGGCACGCGCCTAGCATGGTCTCCTGCAAAAAAATAGCTAACGGGGAACGGGACGAGACGAGCCTCAGCAGCTCCTTCCAGTTGGCCAGGAGTCCACGGCAATTCCATTGAAGGAATATGCCCTCCAGGCCTAGCTCAGAGGATACGCGGGGGCCCTCCTCGAATTGAAGACCCTCACGGGAATGGCCGTACGCTTCCCGGGGGCAGAACCCCGGGCGCTGTTGGCCGGACAAAGCGCTGAAGGCGCTGTCGCCTTCAAGGACTTATTGGGAAAGGTTGGGCTCGCAATGCGAGTCTTTTCCTCCCTCCGCCTCGAAACCTTAGGCGGACGTTGCATCTTCGGAGGCTGGGGGCCCTTTTTCGAGGAACCATCGTCTCCGAGCCACCCGCCACACCTCGGGGCGTGGGCGAAGGAGCCGAAGCTCCTTTGTTTCTGTCCTCCTTTCGGGGTACAGCTTTAGGAACCCTGGAAGATGGCCTGGCGACCATCTTCAGGGGTGTTGCCTCCTGTGAGGCTAACGACTCGGTGGAGGCGCGTGGCCGTTTCGCCTTATAAGAAACGGTCACGCTGGGGGAAGAGAGGGGAAGCCCTGGCTAAAACCAATTTTGCCATCAGCTTTACCAGGGGAGCGCCCGGGTTGGGTAGAGCCCGCAGAAGGGCTCCGAATGGGGGCGGAAACAACCGTGCTCGTTGGCCTGGATGGGCCAGGAGCAGAGGGTGCCTTTCTAACTATTGAGGCATATGACGTCCCAGGCAGAGCCGGGCGCGTCGAGACCAAGTCCTTAGCCTCGCGGAATGAGAGTCGATCCTGGGCCTGAACGGCCAGGATTTCTTTCTCAAGGAGATATGCACCACATTGCTTCGAAGCCGCAGGATGCGGCTCTCCGCAATTGACACACTTGGCCACACACGATTTAGACTTATCGTGTACGACCTTGGAGCAATTTACACAGACTTCGGGTGACCCCGACGTTGCACATCTACATGAGCGATTCGTATGACCGAAGCGGTGACAGTAATAGCACCGCGGCGGCAGTGGCACGAATGCCTTCACGCGGTAGCGGTACCAACCGGGAGGCACCGACTCAGGGAGCTTGTCACAGTCGAACGTGATGAAGAGTGTAGGGGTGGGTCTCGAGGCCCCTCCCTGTTTTCTCATCACACGTTCGACCTTGACCGCCCCATGGTCGGCCAGCTCTAGGGTGATGTCTTCAATGGAGTAGTCAACGAGTTCCCTCGCATAAACTACTCCTTTCGCAAAGTTCATGGTAGAGTGCGGCATCACAATCACCGGGGTGCCATGAAGTGTCCGAAGAGTACTTATCTTGGCCGCCTTGGCAGGATTCGCTGCATTCGCCAGAAGGCTCCCGTCTGAGAAACGGGTCACCTTCGGCTCTCTACCAATTGCACTAGCTAATCCTCTCCTCTGATGGATCATGTTGCCCTTGGACAACATGGTGCCATCAGTGAAGCGAATAACGAGGAAGCGTTTGAAGCCAGCGGGCTCAAAAATGCCAGGTAACCTCTGAATGAGGGGCCCCGATGTCATCGAGGCTCCGCCCTGTGCACTTTTGGTCTTTGTCATGGTCAGGAGCTCCGTACCTGGGGGGGGGGGCAGAGGGGCCGGATGTGCCGATCTTGGCTTGGTCGCTTGCCAGAGTGGCAGCCGACCCATCCATCCCCGCAGCCCCCGCGGAGGGAGAGGAGCCCCGAGTCTTTTTAGTCTTTCTTGTCTTCTTTTTCTTTTTAGGAGAGGAGGGCGGGGCATGAACCCGCTTCTCACCTCCACCGTTAGAAGCCCCCAGGCCAGATGTACCGGCCTCAGCCAGGTCCTTCTCCGAAATGGAGAAGGTCCTGGTGGTCGTAGGGGCATCATCCCTCCTTGTACTGCCTGCGAATCCCCAGCCGTTTGAGGAGGACCTTGTATAGGGGCGGATTCGGGTTCGGTGCTTGGCGCCGAGCCCGGATTCCCCCCATGGAAGGCCCTACCGTCTGAGGTTGGTTTTCCTCAAGGACCATGTCTATCACAGGAGGGGCCTCCAGTTAGCCATCCCCTCCCAGGACATCGAAGGTCCCCTTGGCAGCATTATGAGTCTTTTGTGGGGGAGGCACAGGCCTTGACCCCGGCAAGGTTTAATATTGTTGCCAGCAGGTCTTTTGAGGGAAGCGACCAAAGGGGCCTGGCTTCCCTCTCCCCCCTAAGGGGGTTTGCCCTACCGAGCCGCTTCGATGTGAAGCGGCTGGCTAAGGGTTGCCTGCTGGCTTTCTTGGCAGTCCCCTTGGAAAGAACAGAGGGGACTGCTGCTGGTAAGAGGGAGGTGCCCGAAAGCACCTCCAGAGAAGGGGGTGAGGGGGAGTCCCCTTCACCCGTAGGTGTAGTTGAGGAGTAAGCCTCCTCTCCGGTTGAAGAGATATGGAGGGTCCCCTGTGCAAGCACAGTGTTTTTGCTGGAGCTGCCCGAGGGCGGCTCCGTCGCTGTTTCAGGGGAAGTTGGGGGTTGGGGTTTTTTGGTTGTTTTTTCATACATGGGCATGGTGACCCTCTTTTTTATACAGGACACAATAGCTCATCACCTCTTGCAGTTGCCCGCACTGCAAGAGGTGCTTACAGGCCTGGCGCCGCTATTTCGGACCACCCCTCCCGCCTGGTCGCCTGGCAGTCCTTCTGCATGGCGGCTCCACCTTAGACACGGTGTAAAAATGGATAGAATATGAATAGGAGAGGAAAAGGGATGTGAGGAAGGTATGGGTGGGGATGAAGCAGGTTGTTAAAAAAACCCCATCCCGAACCGGAGCTCAGGGGTTAGGGAACATTTTCCCCTCCCCCCTCAGCCCCGATCCGGGATGGTTGGCTTGAGAAAAAGGTCAGCATCTACCCTGTGAAATTAGAGGCTGACCAGAGAAAGTTGTGGGGAGAGGTTGTGTGAAAAGAGAGGAAACAAGTGTTTTGAAGGAAGGAAGAGAGGCTAAGCTGGGGCCGGATGGGGTGCAGAGTCCCGTCTGTTCAGCAGGGAAGGTCCTGTACTGCTGCATTGAAGATTATCAAGATTTATGGTCAAGCTCCATCAGAGTTGTTTCTTGTGGCCTTTGCTAATGTTTACAAGTTACAGGTGGTAGTTCATCATTCGGCATGCAACTCTATTAATTATGACCACACCCCTGCATTATTTGATGTTAACTCTAGTTGCAGGGTACACTACACTCCTGAAAGAAGCAAACCTGACAGTGATATAGACACTCCCGCTATTGAAGAAGACTCTGATGATGATCTGAATGACCCTAAATCTATATTATTACAGTGGAACCTTGGTTTTAGAATTTAATTAGTTCCTGAAGGCCGTTGAAGAACCAAAAAGTTTGAAAACTGAAACAATTTTCCCTATGAGGAATTAATGTAAAATGGATTAATCCATTCCTGGACACCACACAATTGCTTATTCAAACTTTTACAACAGTACGTTTGGCCGAAAGTTCCAGTTGTGTGTATGGGAGATCATATTACCTTCAAATTGATATCTAAATCTTTTCCATATGATAAGTAGTAGCGATTTTATATTCAATTATGTCTACCACATAAGGGTCATTTTCTTGATTTTGGGCCCTCGATCGAATGTTCAGTGTCAATAACCTTGGTAATCTTCAGGAAAGGGATTTTCATACACCGGCCTGAGGAACATAAGTATCCACTCCACATCTAATGATATCTAATACTCTAAAATTTAGTTTTATTTTACAGGACAAACCTTGCCTCGAAGCTCAAAAATCAGGTCAAACATTTTAGTCCGACTTAAACCTATCATTCTCCTGGAAAGTTTCATCGGGCACGTAAGGGAGATTATAATATGCCATCTAACGGTCAGGTTGAAAATAAGCGTTATATGCGAAAATATAAAATTTCCAATTTCTTATTTCGGCTTTATTTTTAGATATCGCCGCCCCTCCCCCCCCCAAAAAACCCAAAACCTTGATAAGCTGTATATAAATAAATGTCAAATTTCTTCCCCTTTCGAATGACCTTGGTTTCATTCAAATCGGCAGGTTAGTTCCTGAGATATTTGCTAAAATCTAGGGCAATTTTTTTTAATTGATAATTTCAACCAGAAATTATCAATGGAAATGCACCAAATTACGTAAATTGATATTGTATAGGGGTATCTTGAGGATTAAATTAATTTTAAAAATTTAAATAGGCCTAAGATTTAGTGATCCAAAATCCAGCACGATCTTGGTCCTGAGGAAGCTGGATTTTGGATCTTCAACCTGTATACTCAGAGCACGGGCTGAGGCAAGCTTGATGCCACATGCTTAGTCACTCTGTGGTCATGTGCTGCCCGCGTCATATTGTTGGTTTGTTTAGCAACCGAGTTATGGTACGACAACTGGGGCAATTTTTTGTTTGACAACCGAGGTTTCACTGTACCTTCTAATATGGCTTGCAGGGTGACTCACTTGTCTGGTCATTATTGTAGAGTTCTTGTATTGGTGAGCAGTGTTAACTTGTGTGCTGAAGTTGATAGAGGTGCTCAGCTCAATTTGTCATCTGCTGTTCATCCCTATCATATGAGAATATGCT
Source organism: Ceratothoa steindachneri (assembly GCA_963969495.1). NCBI lineage: Eukaryota > Metazoa > Arthropoda > Malacostraca > Isopoda > Cymothoidae > Ceratothoa > Ceratothoa steindachneri. Next base: position 94,148,269 of record OZ018319.1, read on the forward strand.
CATTTTGTAAAATTCTGCTCACTGAAGGGACCATTGATATTAAGCTTACATTTCTACAGAATAGTGATCCTGTTAGTGCCTTGTGTATTGTCATATCCAATCAAGATCTTCCTTGCTGCCTGTTACTGGGAGCGGATACCATAAAACAGCTGTCAGCAAATCTGGATTATGGTACTAAATGTGTTCAGTTTCCAACTAGAGATGGTGGGCCTGACCTCTATGTTTCCTCATAATTCTCCTGATGTCTCTATTTAGGTGTGCATGACCATGGTTGTTTGTAATCTTTTGAGCATAGAGCAACTGAAACTTTCTCATCAAGGTGATAAGACCTTGAAAAAGTTGCACCATGTCATAGCTTCTGGAATTCATCCTGCTTCTTGGAGATGTGTTGATTTAATTCCTTTCAAGATTCATCCTGCGAATATTCACATTCAGGATGGAGTTCTTGTGCGTACTTATGATTGCCAGACTTTGCCCATATGTTCATTCCCTCTCTTGGTCGAGTTAACTCTACATCTACATAATCACCACTGACACTCTGGGCGAAATAAACTATATGACATTGTGAGAATCTTGTATGGAATCCAGCCTTGGGACGTGTCATTTTAAAATATTTGCTCTTCGTGTTCGACGTGTCAGTATTATAAGAATTATGCTATTAACCCTGTTCTTCCCACAATTAGAATTCAAGCAGCCTTTCCTTTACAATTAGTTGCCGCAGATCTTGTGCAACTACCACAAACCAGTCAGAGTCATAATGGCTGTCTTGTTGTGATTGGCCACTTGCAAAGTGGCTTTCTTGCATTCCATTACGCAACAAGAATGCCTAGTAAGCCTATGAGACTGTTAACTGAGAATGGGCCTGAGTTCACCTCAGCAATCTTTGAGGAAATGCTAAATTAGTTTGGTATCATACATGTTTACTCAACTCCCTATAAACCTGCCTCAAACGGAGCTGTTGAGCAAACTAATCGCATACTAATTGATCTGCTTCATTGTCTTGTAAGAGAACAGGGTGCCTTGTGGGATAAGCAGCTACCCCATGTGGTTCTCACATATAACCAGTCTTGGCACTCGCAACTTGCTATGTCTCCTTCTAAGTATATATTGACTCGTTATCATGACATTTCACAAGCCCCTACCTTGTCTTCTGATGTTGCTAAGTTTTGGAGGGAGGGACATCTAAACTTTTCACCATTCCAACCTGGTGATAAAGTTTTGAAGAAGGATATTCTTCAAGGCCATGCTGTCAGCAACAAATTTCTACATGTTATACTGGGCCTTACACCGTGAGGAAGGTACATGAGAGCAGTCTGACATATGAGATCTCAGCCAGATCTCAAAATTTCAGGGTGCACCATTCTCAACTTAAACGCTGGATCCCTGTACCTGCTTACAATTTCCTTTCTCCTTCCTTGCATCAAGTGAGGCAACAATATTGTTCTCAAGTAGAGTTTTCTGGACTGATTATCCCTGGAGACTCTGATTCTGACATGCCTGCTCCTGTTTCAAACTTTTCATATATGTCAGACTTGGAAGATTCCCACTCCTCTAGTGAAACTAGCTTCTCTGGTTTCCCCAGTCTTTCCTTGGGTTCTCCTGTTACTGGAAAAGGATTTGTATCCCAGGAGGAATCTGATTCATCTGACAGAAGTACGTTGTGTGATGTCAAAGAGGATGGGAGGTCTTCTGCCAGACCCTTTTCCTCTCCTTTCCTTGCTAAGCTTCTTGATATGGAGAAAGAGAATCTGGCAGATGTTTCACCTATCCTTCCTAACCAGTTTTCTGTCTCTATTCAGAAATTGGAAAATTTCCTAGATGAAATATATGACCAACTGACTAAACAAGAAGCTGATATGTCTCAGCACAATTTGGCTGTTGAGGAACTTATAACTGTTACCCAAGATTTTGAGGAATTTTTAGATTCCATTCCTGTTACTGGTAATGCAACCACTTCTCCAGGCATGACTCCTACTGCACTGTCACAAAGGCTCCCTGTTGTTGGTAGTATACCTGATTCTATATTGCGACTGCTTGTACCTGAAACTACAGTTGTTGCCTCTACTCCTTCCATTACTTGCAATTTTTCAAATGTTCCTGTGGCTGCGAGTTTGTCCACTTGGACTTATGCAGCATTCACCTTTTATATACCATTCATTCAAATGTTCCTGCTCCATCAAGTGTTCCTTTGAGTGCTCCTGTTATTGGGTTGAGGAATAAGTTCTTGCGGTTCTATCAAATTTATTCATTACCATTAACAATTTTAGAAAAACTTCATTTTTAATTGATAACAATATGCAATTTAATCAATAATGTATTCTAGGTTGTTATTTGCAACTTATTCCCAACATTCAACTCAATGATATATTTTTCAAATTCAAGGACCATCTACCTTTTTCATCAAATTCAAGGACTTTTCAAGGATTTCAAGGGTAGTAGACACCCTGTAGTATAAAGCTACAGCTTTGGTTATTGTATCAGAAACTGCCAATTGGACCCAGTAGATTTATAACAATGGTGTCCAGAAGCGATAGATTTATTACAACAAGATTGATTCAGTGCTACGTAATCGCCCAAGGGCATGTTGTGGTCTTTCACTTTTAGACCCGTATTCACTGTGATTATTATGATAATTCATCATATATTTTTTTTCAAACTCTTATGTTAGTGAGTAATCATCTAATTAAAATACATAAATAGGTTAGGTCAGTCCTTCTTTGTTTGTAAACAGAGATTTATGAATGAGAGTAACTTGATTCCATTCAAGGCCACACCATAAAGTGGCCACAAAAAAGGGGGGCACACGCCTAAACAGCCATTTATTGAGGATTTCCTTTTTTGTTGTTCGATACACTTATGTTTTTCATTTTTCATCCAATTAAAATCTGCATGTTATTCAGAGCGGACTAAGGGGAGAAAGCCTATTCAACTCTAAAATAGGTGATTTTTTTTTTACCCCATTTTTTTTGCCGAAACTTTAAAATCCTTTCATATAAAAATGTTATCCATAAGATATAATCAACATTTCCTAGAAAATGGTGTTGGCTTAGAAGCGGTAACTAAAATGTAACAATTCATTTCTTCAGTTAAAAAGAAATAACTTTGAGCAACAAGCAAATATTTCCAATCATAATTCTAAATATGTAGAAGTCTAAAAATAACTTTTTGGTTAAATCAATTGAATAATTCTTTGCAATTAAAATTATATATTATTTGACTTATAATAAAGGATTTAAATATTTTATTTTATTTTCCATAATAAGGTAGCAAGGATAAATTGTTTGAGGGTAATTTCAAAATAATTTGCTCGGTGACTAATGGGTTAAAGAATATGCCCCCTAGGCCTAGCTCAGAGGAGATGCAGGGGCTCGATTTGAAGAGAAGACCCTCAAGGTAATGGCCATACGATCCAGGAGACAGAACTCAGGGTGCTGTTGCCTTTGAGGAGTATTCAAGGGAGGTTGGGCTTGCCATGCAAGTATTTTCCTCCCTAATCCTCTAAACCTAGGGCAGGCTGGGGTCCCTCTTTTGGAAGATTCACCATCTTTGAGCCACCCAGCCTACCACTAAGTCTGGGCCTAAATACCGAAGCTCCTTAAGTGATGTCCTGCTTTCAGGGGGCAGCTTTAGTAACCCTAGAAGATGGCCTCATGACCATCTTCAGGACTGTTGCCTCCAATGAGTCTAATGAATCCATGGAGGCACGCAGCCATTTCACCTTACAGGAAATGGTCATACTTGGGGAAGAGCTTTGATTTAGCCAGGAATGGTGGCAAACCCTTTGTGCAACCAGCTGTATCAGGGGAGCACCCAGGGTGGGTAGAACCCGTAGAAGGGTTCTGAATGGACATGCAAACAACCGTACTCGTAGGTCTGGAGGGGTCAGGAGCAGTGACTTTCTTAACATTGAGGCATAAGATGTGCCAGGCAGCGCCATGTGCACCAGGAGCAAATCCTTAGCCTTGTGAACTGAGAGGATCCTGGGCCTGAATGGCAAGGATTTCCTTCTCAAGGAGATACACCCACATTGCTTCAGGAAGTAGGATGTGGCTCTCCGCAATTGACTGACTTGGCCACACATGATTTGGACTTATCGTGTTGCAGCCTTGGAGCAAATGCACAGACTTCGGGTAACTCTGACTATGGACATCTACAGGAGCAATTCATGCAGGTGAAGCGGTGGTAGTAGTAGCAGTTCTGCCACATTGTCACAAATGCCTTCACGCAGTAGCGATCCTAACAGGCAAGCACAGACTCAAGGAGCTTGTCACAGTTGAAAGTGACAAGAATTTAGGGGTGGGCCCCTCGCTGTTTTTCTCATCACATTTTTGACCTTGACCGTTCCTTGGTCAGACAGTTCTAATGTGATGTCATCTATAGAGTAGTCCATGAATTTCCTTGCATAAACTAGTACTTTCACAAAATTCATGGTAGAGTAGGGAGGGTCATATACTTTGGGGCAACCATATATTTTCATTAAATCCTTTAATGTGGGGTGCTTAAATGATAGATTTTCTGGTGTAGATTTTGAAAAAGAACTTTATTTTGTTATACAATTGCTCCTACCTACATCAACTTCCATTTAAATAAAAATAAATTTTTCTCTTTCATCACAAGCTTATGTAACCTATTTATATTTAATCCAAGTACACACAAACACAAAGTAACCACAGATTACATGTTTATTGAGTAAGAAAAGTTTATGCAAAGCTCCACATATAGCTTCATGGGTCACTTTGGGTCATATTCAAAAGTTAAAATTCACCAGAGCACACAAATCTTGCTTTGACTCATTCCTGGACATCAAACGTCTACTTGTCTCTTGTGCCCTGATTCCTCCATCCCTCTTTTCATGTGAGAAATACTTGGAAGAAACCTTACTCACCATTCTTACAACCCTCTCAATGCTCTGTGTGTGATGAGGCTAGTCAGGTACTTTCATAGGAGAGTCAATGAAGTTTTTCAATTCAGAAGTACTTAAAGAGCAAATGAGAGGTGGCTCAGAGGAATCCTCTGACCAATGGATCATATGTCCAATCCTAGTAGCATCACAATTGATGTATGATGTCCTCCTAAGCCTTACAAAGGAGTCTCTCAGTTGAGCAGCTGGGTCCCCTCCTCCCCAGATGGTCTGGATTCTTTTTGCCCCTTCAGTTCTCTCCGCCTGATCTTCAGAGCATAGGAGGGTTTGGAGGATGGCTTCATTGTATGCATACCAAACTGATCTCTTAACAGTTGGCAAAACAATATCCAACACCTCCTTCCTCTGAGACTTAAGGCAGTGAAGTTGATAAAGAATGTGCCTAGGTCCCTCGGTCCAAGAGTGCTTAATGTTAATGTTAAACCAGCATGGGTAATATACACAAATGATGAACTCAACAATCAATTGTAGATTCTTAAAGGATTTTCCTTTGAGCTCATGCTTTGACACCCACAGCCGAAGAAGTCTGTTAGCTGTGGTCCTGAGGTATCTTGGTACAAAGATATCTGTAACAAAGTCAAGGAGCTTTCACATTGGTCCGGAATATCTGTTGTCAGATATCCCTTTCCCTCAGCCATCCCAACATAGCCTTAGTGATCTTCTCTGCTTGTGATTCTTCTTTCATAGCCTTTTCTGAGACAAAGTGGAAGAGGTAATTGCTCCCAGGCTCACTGATGACAGTGTAATGCTCCTCTTTTGTTTTTGCTTGAAACAATTTTTCACTTCCTTCTGCCTCCATCATAAAATTTGTCACATCAATTCATCCATCAAAGAGAATGCAAGAAATTCCCCTATCTTTCCTTATGTTTTCCTCAAACTCATGTTCAATAACTGTCATTAGCTTTTCCTGTGCTTTCTTAACTTTATTCTTATCAATTACTTTACTTGTATCTTCCTCAGTAATGAATCCAGCATCTATTAAAGCTGCTATTGCTATAGCTGCAGTTGGTCTCAATCCGACACCATACCTTATACTAGCAAGAGCAATATTTGGAATTTCATCATAATTCTTTCTATTGCTGGTGGAAGATTCCAGCTCTTGGAAAGCTTCAAAAGTTACTTCATCATCCAAACTGTTGTCACCATCAGAATTTTCTGCCTCCAGATCTTCACCTTCTGCCAAAAAATGCTTGATTTCTTTTTTTGCTGCTTTTCCTGCTAAAACAACGCTTTCCTCCTTACATTTTCTTTCCTTTCTGAAGCTCTTAATTGTCTATTATGCTCTGGAATATCAGGACCTCCAATTTGAAAGGTACCTTTACTTCCAACCTTCTCCTTTGTCCTTTAATAAAGGCCAGTTCCCTAGTAGGTATTTTTTCTCTTTACTATAACAGTTAATGTGGGCTTCAGTCTCACAGCCATTACACCTACTTCCCCACAACTGGAAATTTGACATTTGCATGTCAATATATCAAATAACTTATCTAGTTTTGCAATGAACCTCTCTTTTCCTTCAATTTTTTCTTTACCAAGGGAAACTTTTACTGTCTCCTTCTACACCTATTTAAGCTTTGATATTATTGTGACCTTTTGATTTACAACAGGTTTGAAGAGAGCATTAACTTTGGTCCACTGATTAATCAAGCCCTGATACACATCTTTTACCAGCTGGTCCAGTTCATAATTTTTCCAGTCATCTTCACTTTGCTCCCTCAGGTAGATGCCATACCTCAAAGTATCTCTTATTGTTGGTAACTCAGACACCATCAGCTCTTGCCCAGTCCCAACAAAATTAGTCAGATGAGAACTTGATTTGGACCTTTTCTTGATTTTTGCCATTGTCACACTAATCGCAGGTATATCTGCAAATGAAAAGATGGCACTTAGACAAAGAAATAATCTCTACCAAATAATTATATGTTATTCTAAAATGATCCACAGCCTTTACTAGCATTCAAATAAAATGTAAATGCTCTATAAACAGTTACCAGAACTGGCAACACTAATGGAATATTGCCTTCCACTGAGTAATGAGTACTGGCTACTTGCAATTTTGGAGTTAGACCAAACTAAATTAAGGGTAATTTTTAACATATTTCCTACTTCTCATGTCTCTAATACATTTTTACATTTTTTTAGAAATCTCTTTCAGACTACATAAATTTATTGATGATAGAAAACAGTAAATTTGATCTTTTATAGGTAACTAAAATAATAGTAAATGACCCAGAACTAACAATATTTCAACTTTAAATTGATGTAGGTTAGTTAGATCAATCAGAATTTAACTTTCCTGCCAAAAGTATGTTCTTTTCACCAATATTTATCATTTGAATACCCCTCATCACCAGTTTCATAAAATTCTAGAGTATGACCCACCCCAATGGTAGAGTGCAGAGTCACACTTACCAGGGTGCCATCAAGTGTCAGAAGAGCACTAATCTTGACTACTTAGGAGGGATCAAACGCAATCGCCAGAAGGCTCCAGTCTGAGAAACAGGTCACCACCTTTGGCTCTCTACCAATCAGGCTAGCTAGTGCTATTATCTGATGGAACATGTTGCCCTTGGCCAACATGCACAAGGACCATGTCCATCTTAGTTGTGACCTCCTCCATGTAACTATCACCCCCTGCCCCCAAGGCATCACAAATCCCATTCAAAGAACCTCTTTTTCTCATTTTAGGCCAGCGAACCAGAATCCTTCAAGAAAGAGAGGGGGGCAGGCACAGTGATGCCCTGAAAACTAGTCATGCACACAAGAACAGGTCATTAGGGGGCATGGACCAAGGGGTCCTGCCATCCCTTGCTCTCTAAAAGAAATTGGCCCTATCAAGCCACTCCGAAAGGGAGCAGTCAATCACAATCATGGGCCGCATGTCTGCTTTCTTGGCAGTCCCCTGGGAAACTAAAGGGGGGACTAGCACTGATAAGAGGGAGTCACCCAAGGGCACCTACTGAGAAGGGCATGGGGTGGGAGTCCCATGCACCCATAGGTTTATGAGAAAAGTAAGCTTCCTCTATGGTCAAAGAGGTTTGGTTTCTCCCTGAGAAAGCAAAGGGAAAAGGACCTCCTTTTCTAGTGCAGAGAGCTGCCTGAAGGGGGCTCTGACGATGTTACAGGGAAATTAAAGAGGGTGTTTTTTAATTTATCATTAGGGGCACTGTCCCCTCACCCCTGACCCAGCATGGTTGGATGAGAGGAAGCTGGTTAGCGTCTACCCTGTGAAATTAGAGGATGACCAGAGAAAGTTGTGGGAGATATTGTATGGAAAGTGAGCAAGCAGGGTAAGAAGAAATGGTGTCTGAAAGGAGAAGCGGCTAAGCTGGGGCCAGATGGGGCACTGAGTCCTGTCAGCACAGTGGCCAGGAAACAAATCAAGGTGCCCCTTACAGGGTGCAGATGCATAAAACTTGCATCCATATTCATGCTTTGAATGAACAAAGGGTCAATAGAAAAGTAAGGTAGTAGCCTTATCAACACCTCAGTTGTTGAATGTCAGAACGAAGAATGTCCTTAGCGCCATTACAAGAGAAAAAGGCTGAGAATACGAGCCTAACCGGTAAGGCATCTGCCGAAAACAAGACCAATGAAACAGTGTGAATCCACCACTGTAAGGAGATCCCTTTTTAGGAACAGGTCGGGCTGGAGCCATGGATGGGGACAGAACAGAAGTGCATTAACTTAGTATTGGCCAAGGAAAATAGAAACCTGTACGGTTTGGCAAAGCGAGAGATGCAGTTTAATACCTGTTGGAATTGGCACTCCAGTTGGCATCGATGCAGCACCAAAGAGGTTGAAAGGTCTCTCAATTAGAGCATTGTGAGAACATCTTCCGGCAGCACTGAGGTGATACTGTAGATGTACAGGAGCAAGAGTGTAACACTGAAGAGACTTCCTTGTGAGACACCCTATTCCTGTTCCATTGAACCAGAGAGGGATCCTCTCACCCATACGCAGAATCAACAATATCCCCAAAATTCAGAGATAAAGATTGGGGGCGTCCCCTTGCCCCAATTGTGTGGAGAGTCTCCATGTTACCATATTGCCATGCAGTATCAAAGGCTTTCTTTCTCCAGATCCAGAAACATGGTAGCATAGTACTGTTTACAAACTACAAAGGCCTCACAAAAGGCATTTTCCAGTTGGAGGCAAGCATCTGATGTGGACTGGAACTTGCAGAAGCAGCCTTGTGAGTCAGACAGGTGGCCTCTGTAAGTATAACATTTAAAAATTTCTTCATCAACTTACATACACAGGAGGTTAGAGAGATTAGGCGGAAACTGGGAGGGGTAGAGTGATGTGTCCATAGTTTGCGAAAAGTGAGCACAGTAGCGATTCTCAAGGAATCTGGGAGGATACCCTCTACCCAGATCCTGTTGAACAAATTAACAGAAAATGCATGCTTAGCTCACCCAGGTGTTGAGGCATGGTGTACAGGACATCATCTGGACCAGGGGCAGTGTCCGCACAGGAAGAGAGAGCGGAATGCAACTCACTCAATGTAAATCTGTCACTGAAGTGTTCTCAGTTGCTGGAGGTAAAGTTCAGTTGGTGGCCTTCACTGACATCACAACATGCATTGAATGCTGTGCAATGTGGAGAAAGCAGTCATGAAGGAGTCCTCCCTGAAAGCATGATCCAAGAACGCAACCCCATTCTCCTGGAGAACAGAATGGGGATCCCGCAAGAATTTACTTAAAATCCAACTTACTTCCACATATCTGCTGGAATGGTCTCATTAAGTGAAGACAAATATGCCTACCAGGAATAGTGGAGTGCATGTTTCAACCCATAGTGGAAGGTAGCCATAGCTCAATGAAATTCACTGACAGAGAAATTATTCGGGCTATGCTTATAGTGCACATGTAGACATAACGCTTCTGTTTGAGAGAGGTCTCACATCTGGCTGACCACCAAGGAAATGGTTGGTGTGCAAAACAGCCAGACGTTCTAGGAATAGTTGCTGGGCCCACAATGATCAAATGAGGAAAATGAAGCGGATCTTGGGTAGTAATGCATAAACAACTATAGTTACGACACCAGTCTCCAGCTGGTCTATCAGGTTGGCAAGGACCTGACCCCTGGGATTGATCAAGTAATCTTCTCAGAGAGGGTGTCTACAGTTCACATCACCCATTACCAGGCAGTAGAAAGGGTTTCGTACCTGTGCCACAATATGGTGGAAGTAGTCTGATGGTGGAATATGGGAGAAATAAGATTATACCCCTTATGCAGGCGCAACTGCCTGAAAGGATGTATTTAAAACAAAGAGAAAAGGAGGTAGAGAAAGTGGTGAGCTAAGGCAAAATGAAAATGTGACTTGGGCACTAATGATGTTCAGAACATCATTACTGCCTAAGTCACATTTTAGATGGACAGAAAAATTTCATACATTTATTTTATAAAGGTACATTTTACATTTTCCCCTTGGACCTAGGGTATTACAGTTGCCACACCCAATTGACCCCACTGATAGATAACCTACTTGGGGCAGTAGGAAATAAGAAAGCAAGGAACTAATTCCTCAAATACTATCCATTCTGCAATAGAGCAGGTCTCTTTATGAGGTCACAAGTCCAAACTCCATGGCAAGGATTAGATTAAGGAAATGGATATGTAACAATTAAAAAATTTACTCACATAATTGAGAATAATTTTGCCAATTGAAGCATCATCTGACCAGTGGTGGGAAAGGTGAAGAAGCTCATGCCTTAGTTTCTTGTGAACTTCATGAATTGGAGCAAGGTTGCCAAAGATGTACCACACCTCCTGGGAGTCCAACATCCTGCCACCAGGTTGGCTAGAATTTTCTAAAGGGGCTTTTATTACCTGAAAAAATTTAAAAGGCTCAGCTTTGGTAATGTGTGTCATCCCTTTATCCTATAATACTGAATAGGAAATATTATACAATAACCTAATCACAATATACACATGAGATAAAGATTGAGAGCAATGGTAAACAACACATAGGGAAAGGAATTCTAACATTAAAAGATATTAAAAAAAGTTGAGGGTTTTTTTGTGGTAGCCCATCTGGTGACTGCCTATTTGGGTATAAATCACCATACACAAAATAGCCTACAACTAGGCTATATTAAAAAACAAATAACAAATAACCGCTAATAAAATAATGAAAAAAAGCAGGCAAGAAGGAAGTGTGCTCCGGTGTAGGGGGGTAGGCCCACCTCCCTCCAGCAGAGTAAGATGCACCCTACATAAAGAAACACACAACTTTTGGGGCCAGCCTCCTCCAAAAAGTTATAAAGTCCACAAACCCATCCTGAGTACAAGGGACAAGCGGTAGGGACCCGCTAGGTAACGTGCACAGAGATTACCAAGCCTGCGACATTCAACAAAAATGTGCCAAACAGTCTGGGGGTCAAGTCAGTCATCACATGATGGCTCCATCAAACGGTGGTGCCTCCAATTCAGAGATGACAGAAAGTAGCCTGATGCTGTTGCAGTATTGGGGGCGTAGGTTCATGTGAACGGTCATAGTGCAATGGCATGCAACTTTAAGTTCCCTTTGACTGTCTTCCACCTTCTTTACCAAGCCGCCCAGAGAGCTGCTCATATTTCTGTCATGTAATCGGTGTGAGGAAGAGTGAAACGCTGGTCTGGTCGCCCAGTCCTCGCAAACTCTTTGGGGCCCTTATCGGCATACTCAATCCATGAAATTCCTACATGTCCAAGAACCAGCCGAAGATAATCTCAATATCCTCTTTTTTTTCAAGAAATGAACGCTACTTATTATTTTATTCAAAATGCATATTTATGTTTATAATTTCAACAAAAAGGTATAATTAAGATTAATGCTCTGATACTGCTCTAATTCATCTCTCCTTCTATAGGTTATGGCTATCATGGGTACCTACAATTCTCGATCAGTAATGTGTCACTGTGATTGATGTTTGACTTTAAAATATAATTGTTAAACTAATTAATTATTAATATTATATAGAAGTAGAGATACCTATTCTTTTTCCATGTTATCATAATGCTTGTAATGTTTATTTAAAAAAAAAAAAACAACCACAGAATAAAACTGGGGTTTTGGGAGGGGCCTTTTCAAAGCTACTGCTCGGTTCATATAAAACCATGGAATCACGGATATCATGAACCAGGGAATGCAGAGATTCCAATGGCACAGGAGCACTCAAGGCACTTTGTGAGTCGCTATAAATCAGAATCCGGTCTCCAAATTGGGCATGTCACGTTATCTCTCGTACTGAATGGTGAATTGAAAACAGCTCAGTCGGTAAGACAGATGCAGCAACTGGGTTCAAACATCGAGGATAGGGCATGAAAACTAAGCATCTTACGGGACTTGAAGCCATCCATATACACTGGCACGGTACCAACATGACACAAAGTGTGCACCAAAAAGGCCCAACGCGATACTCTTGGTGCTGTAGAAACTTTGGGAGCAGAGGCATGCAACAAATAGTCAATTGTAGTACCCTCCAGTGTGGTATCCTGGGTAGAAACAGAGGCGACACCTGGGAGCTAGACCGAGCTCGGGAAGGAGTTTCCTAGCCCTAAACCCAAAGGGCTTAGGGTATGACTGGCGTCTCTCAGCAGCACAGGCATCATCGAGATTACCTGCAGATGCAGTGAGAGATGTTGGTGACTGAGGGAGGTGCATACAGGTGAATTATGCATGGTACAGAGCGAGTGGTATCTCCCCAGCATTGACAAATAGGCTATCAATAGGGAAAGTGCAGAAGGTACCGGTCACCAGGAGAAAGCCGGTGTGGTAGATTGAGTCCACCTTTTTCGCCATACATGCTCGGCTGTGAATGCATAAAACTCGCATCTGTAGTTGAGCTTCAAACGAACAAATGTTAAATAAAAAAGTAAAGCAGTAGCCCTATAAGCACCCTATGTGCTGAACATCATAGAACGAAGAATGTCCATGGCGCAGGTACACGAGACCCTAAGGCTGCGAATATGAAAGTTCCAGGTGAGGCATCAGTCAAATACAAAACCAAGAAATGGTGCGAGTCTACCACTTCTAGGCTAACCCAATTTAGAAACAAATCTGAGTCAGGGTGAAGCCGTGGATGGCGGCAGAAGTGCACCACCTTAGTCTTGGCCAAGGAAAACAGAAGCCTGTGCGCTTTTGGTATAGCAAGAGGCAGGATGAATACTTATTGGAGGTGAGGCTCCAGAATTGGCATCTGGGCCTCACCAAGAGATTGAAAGGTCATCCATGTAGAGCAAAGCGAGAACATCTTCTGACAGCACCAAGGTGATGCAATTAATGCTCAGGGCAAAGAGTGTGACACTGAGGACACTTCCCTGTGGGACACCCTTTTACTGCTCCATTGGGCCAGGAAGGGCTCCCCAAACCCCTACGCAGAATCAACAATCTTACAAAAATTCAGATATAAAGATTGATAGGTGCCCCTGTGACCGCATTGTGTAGAGAGTCTCCATGATACCGTATCGCTATGCTGTCTACAAAGGAAGACCCTGCACCATTTTCCAGTCAGAACAGAGCATCTGACATGGAGTGAAACTTGTGGAAGTGGCACTGTGCAAAGGATAGATGCTCCCCACTATCCAGAAAGTTAATCTAACATTTACCAATTTCTCCATCAACTTGCACATGCAGGAGGTTAGAGAGATTGGGCAGAAACCAGCAGGGGTAGAGTGATTGCTCCCCAGTTAGCTAAAAGCAAGCACAGTACCAATTTGCCAGGAATATGGGGGGATACCATTTACCCAGATCCTGAACAAATCTAATAGAAAGGCCATGCCTCGCTTACCCATGTGTCAAATCATGATGTACGGGAAATAGTCTGGAACAGGGGCTGTGACCCTGCACGCAGTGAGAGTGGAATGCAACTCATTCAAAGTAAAGCTGTCGTTGAACTGTTCTCCTCTGCAGGTAAAGTCCAGTCGGTGGCCTTCCACAACATCATGACATGCATTGAATGCTGGCAGAGCACCATACCAGCTAGAGAATGTGGTCGCGAAGGATAGTGCCATCCCATTCTCCTGTGAGAAGTTTTCCCCAAATCCTTTTGACTTGCTTCCACATCTATGCTAGAGGGGTCTTCCCATTAAGTAAAGACACATATGCCCACCAAGAAGAGCAGTGGGCATGCATAGAAATATACCAGAACCTAGCCCTAGATCAAAGAAATTCACTGACAGTGAAATGAATAGTGCTGAAAATAAATGCTGCAAAGCCCAAATGGACTAGCACGCAGCCAAATACAAGTACGGGTAATTTGCATGAGTGTTCTCAATAAAAATAAAGACATCTGGAGAATATACAAAAATATAGCTATGAAGTTAAGATCAATAAAATAGAATTTAAAACCATCAAGGGGTGTAAAAGGATATAAAAAATAAACTATTGAGAACTCGACAAAGGATAAATACATAGACTATAGATGGATCAACAATAGATACAAGAACAGAGAATATAAAATCACGAAACAATATATTAAATTTTGGCTATAAGATTAGATTCTTCTAAAAATATAAAAATTCTATTCACATTAAAAGAGACATGAGTCTCAGACAAGATGCCCCGCAGAACCTGTTGTAGGGCCATCTGCCCAGTAATGAAAGGGGACACTCAGCAAAGATGTGAAGGATGGACAGCTGCCCCCCGCACAGGATGCATAAAGGTGTGGGCTGCCCATTCATCAAGTGCCCATGAGTGAGGCAGCAATGGCCTATCCTGTTGGCACAAAATAACCTCCAGTCTATGTGGCCTCATGGTACGTGGCCATGGGAGGACTGAAGGTTTTATGGAATGGAGCTTGGTGGGAGGAAGCTCATCCCATATCTTCTGCCATAAGCCGACTACATATTGGGTGATGAGGGGATGGATATCACGAAGTGAGACTGGGGCTGATGGGGCTGTCCCCAATGATGCCGCCTCCTTGGCCGCAGCATCCGCCCTTTCATTACCTGGGATATCCATGTGACTGGGCACCCAGCAAAAAGAAATCTTATGAATAAAAGAAAAATAAAAAAGCCACCGCTGGATCTTGGAAACCGGCGGATAGCTAGAACCAAAAACACTCAGTGCCTCCAGAGAACTAAGGGAGTCAGAGAAAATTGTAAGACAACCAGATGGCATAGGAGCAATAACAAAGAGTGCAGCAAGAATGGCAACAAGTTCTGCTGTGAAAAGAGAAGCTGCACTCGGTAGGCGAACCAATGCGGTCTGAGATGGGAAGACAGCAGCAGCTACAACTCTGCCCGATGACTTGGACCCATCGGTGAACACAAAGGTGCTAGGCTGATGGTGGGAGGAGTGTTGATCATACATGGTTCTCAAGGCTACAGGCAAGAATTGATCCTTGGGCATACCAGTAAGCCCCTTGCATACCACTACAGGTGGTATGAGCCATGGGCGAATCTTTGGTATTGAAAACAGAATAACAGAAAGCTCCCTTAGACATCTTGTGTGCTCAGCCATGCGCAGAGTAAACGGGCGAGCCAGGGATGGAAATCTATCATATGAGGCCACTGTTTGCAAATTGAACGTGTATTTATATACTGGAGACCATGGTAATTGCTCAAGTCTAAAAAGATATTTGAGGTTAGACTTAAGCATGTGAAAAGGCAGAGGGAGAGCCCTGTTCTCTGCATAGACTCCACACAGCAGGGGACTTGAAGGCTACAGAAGCCAGGCGCAAACACTGGTTATGCACAGTATTTAATTTTGCAAGGATGGACGGCAAGACAGAGGAATACACCTGTGACCCATAGTACAGCTTTGACTGGACCAATGCTAAATACAGAAGCCACAGGGTACATTGATCGCTTAATTGCCCAGGAAGTGTGTGACAGTAATTTCATTATGTCCATTCTCTTCAGACAAGACCGTTTCAAAGCGTCCAAATGAGGCCTCCAAGAAACCTCAAATAAAAGATCACCCATAGAAATCTGAAATGGGGTTCAAAGGTGACAAATGGGGAAAGCTTGAAGAATTAGCAAACGATCCGGCCAAAGCCATTGGAAATATTTGACGAGTCTCCTAACAGTTCTCTGGCCTGAACAATGTTGGGAGCTGTAAAGCTATTGGATTTCCCCAATAGCTTTTTGACTCTCTTCCAGATTTTTGTCTACAGGGCTCTGCCAACATATCGAGGCGATGTAACCATCCAATGATGTCTTTCAAGCTCATTCAAGGGTGCGTCGCCGTGCTGCCCTTGCTCAGTTATGAGCAAGTTTCTTTACCATCGTGGGGCACCGATGGTAATGTCAGCAAGCCTGTTTACATTCAGTGAAAACTCTCAAGCATTCAGCAGACCAACCACCAGGGCAATTGTGGTCCACGAACAGTTGAGCCAGAGAGTGGGATAGAGGAATTAGCTGCATGATTGACATGGGCTAGAAGATCATCAATAGCCACTTCAATATCTTCATGAGGGAAGGACCCATCATGGCTCGAGAGGTGCCTAAACTTAGGCCAGTTTGCTTTTTTTTGTATTCGATCACTGCCTCGCAAGTCAGGATCTACTGCCCAGTCAAAAATCAGCTCTACAGCTTGGTAAACAGAGAGACAAGTCCCACATGTAAAGCTGTTCGTCTGGATGTGAAATGATGTGTGGCTGCCATCATTAAGAAAGCAGACATCATTAGTGTCCAGAAATCTCTCAATCATATTTCCTCTAGGGTTGTTATCATGGTCCCTCCAAAGGGGGTGTCGAGCATAAAGGTCACCAATTAATAAAAGGGGGGGGGAGGAAGTTGAGAAATTAAATTAGCTAACTTTGTAGCTAAAACAGCTGTATCTCTTTCCCCGCCAGGAGGAAGATACAGCGAACAAACCGAATAATGGCTACTGGTAAACAGGCGGACAGCAACCGCCTGCAGGTCTGTGTTAAGAGAGCTGGTTGTGGGGAACCCTGTTGTTAACAAAGACAGCAGAACCATGAATTGGTTCTACAGGGTTCTTATAATATCCCACAAAACCCAAAATGTTGGGTATTCTGAAAGTACCCAAGCAAGTCACCTGTAAAGCAATACAATTGGGATTGTAATCCTTAAGCAGGAGCTTGAACTCTTGCCATTTAGGAAGGAGACCTTGGAGGTTCCAAGGAATAATTGGAAACATTGTTACCATTTAAGCATAATGGTAGATTTCTTCCTACCCTTAGGGGAAGGAGATTTTGGATTTGAACTACCAGCGGAAGTAGCTGATGTCATACTAGCCTTAGGCTTGGAGTATGACAAATGAGGCATCAGGAGTTTGAGTTTTGCCTTTGGTTTTTCTTTAAGACGAGGTGCATCAGATTTTGATAAGAGGCTGTAAGAGAGAACTGTCTTCAATGGAGAAGCAGAGATGGAAGCAACTCCAAGAGTCAGTTCAGGTGTCAAGGGAACAGACTATGTTGACACAGCTGGTGGTATTGGTTGGGATGGTAGAGGTAATGGTGGTGGTGATGACATCAGCAAATGTTGTGAACTCGATGCTGATAGAGAAGCATGTGGAGTCAGTTTTTGAGAGTCCTCCTCAGATGAGGGGGTAACCTCCACAACAGCTGGCTCCTGGGAAGGAGCAAAGGTTGGTTCCTTCTAATTCAGGGATCAAAGGAATTCCAAAGCAGTATCAACAAGGGGCTGTGGAGTGATAACTGGCTTTGGAGCTGAAGAAGAGCTTGGTCCTTTTGGGGCCGGGTGAATGTCCAGAAGTGGAATGGATACCATCTGAGGACCAACATGATCAACATCCACATGTTCTGGAGTGGTAACAAGGTGCTTAACCACCCTTGGGGAACCAGGAGAGGATGAAAGGTTCCTCTTCTTATTGGTAGCCTAAGAAGCACTGTTAGGTGCTGACCAAAAGTGTTCATCATGAGATGTACGTTTAGGATGGGGAGGACTTTTTACCTGGTCAGGCACAGGAGAACTAGTGAGAGGTCTCTGGCTTCTCCCTTTCTTTGGCCCATTAGAACGCAGATCATCAGAAAAGCTCACACCAGGTTGGACATACATCTCCTTTAGTCTTCTTCTGGCCTCTTTAAAACTGACCCTGTTCTTGTTTTTAATGGCAATGACTTCTCTCTCATAGAGAAAGAAAGTGCATTGCTGTGATGTTTCAGGGTGTTCTCCACCACAGTTAGGGCAACACGGCTGTTGAGAACAGGGCATCCTGTGATAATCTGATCCATAATTCACACACAACCTTGCCTGTTTACAAAACTTGCTTACATGGCCATAGCGTTGGCAATGGAAGCAGCATTGTGGATTTTCAATGTAAGGCTTGACTGGGATGTTAAGATAGCCAGCCTTAACGTACTTGGGTGGTTCCAATCTATTGAAGGTCAGGATTATGGTGGCGGTAGATAACCTAGCGCTATTCACAAATCTGCAAATGCAGTGGGCACTTACAACCTTCTGATTGGTAAGTTTTGATACCAGCCTGTCAACATCGTAATCTATTAACTCTCCCGATCGGATAACACCTTTACTGGTGTTAAATGTCGGGTGCGAAGCAGAGGACGTGTCTACAGAAGCTAAAGACTGCAAGTTCTTAATCTGATGCTGCTCACTTGATTTCACCTCAACTATCAATGCGCCATCATTACGTGGCCACATTTGAGCAGGTTTGCCACATATCTCAACAAAATCCTCGTAGACGTCAAAGATGTCAGCCTTACTAAGAGGACTATCGTTTGCTTTCAAGACTAAAAATCGGTCGTAATCTAACTCAGGGTCGACTTCTAACCCAAGAGGATCCAAGCGTCTACTGTCAGGTTCTAAGGCACGATGACCAGAGGCTGCAAGTCTCTGGGAGTTATGTTTGTTAAATTTACCCATATAACTATATATTTTATTTGGGGCTGCCCAGACGGCAGCCCGACTTCCACTGTTGTTTTAATTACAGCAGAGCCGCATAACGAAGATTCTCTGGACTGCGGTGCTAAGACCTCCCAGAAACAAAATAACAACCTGGGCAACCAAACTTCCTCTAAGGCACGGTCCTGCAGATGATGCACCCTAGTGGGCGCATCTGTTGACCCGTACAGAGGCAAAAGTAAGAAAAGAAGAAGAGGCTAAGCTGTGGCTGGATGGGGCGCTGAGTCCTGTCAGCATGGCGGCCAGGAAGGCAAATCACTGCGCCGCTTACGGGCAAGAGAATTGATACAGAAGACAAAGTAGGGGTTAGCAGAAGGAGAAAAAGGATGCCAAGCTGGGGCCGGACGGGGCAGCACTGACAGTGAAGTCATTTGGGCGGTGCTTATAGCGCATGTAGGCATAATGCTTCTGTTTGGGGGCTGTCTCACACTCGGCTGACCACCACCTGGCAGTCAGCTTGCAAAATGACCCGACATTCTATTAATAGTATTTAGGCCCACAGTGATGAGGTTGCCGAACTCAACAGCCTTATCTATCAACCTAAACTCAACTGAGAGAGAGAAATCCGTCATTTCCTCAATACGGATAACTGCACGGCAAGCACCACCGAAAAAAAAGAAAGACGTATGATTCTGATTGTTGAATTGCCACTTATTGGAAGCAAACAAAAAATTTATTTGACATGTCTGGTATCCCCTGTGAGAAGAAGTCTGCAAAAATTACAAAGATGATTATCAATAGGCAAGGTTTAGGCTAAACATTCACTAAAAACCAAACCAAAATAATGAAAGAAACAATAACAAAAGAAACAGCAATGATCAACATTGGATGATAATGAACAGGCAGTAACGATGTCTCTTGTCATGATACTAGGACAGTTACCACTCAAGGCTATCACAGACTAGGAGATTCAAGAAAAAGGTGTCTCATCATCTACAGAACAAAGCAAGCTTAACACTTTCACTGCATCAGTTATAATTCAAGGCATTATTCTCAGTGCTAGAGGTTTAAAAAAAATAATTAAATTATCTTCTACTCAAAATTTTATTTAATACATGTCAACATATATCTATTTGTCATAGAGAGGAGCTGACTTGGTATAGAGCAAGAGAGAAGGCAGAACCCATATTTGGATCGGGAGCAGTCAATCGCTGTTTCTGAGAGAGACCATATAGAGACCAGAGCAGCCAAAGGGTTAAAAGAAAAGTTTCAGAGAGTACTCCATCACATGGGGTGGGAGGTAGGGTCTCCATTTTGTAGGCAAAAAAATATTACATGATACTGTCAAGGTTAATAGGAAAACTTGTGGGGCAATGGCATGAAACTTAATTTCCTGTCAGCCTCTTCTTTGCCATGCTGCCCAAAGGGCTGACCTGAGTGAATCCCACAATGTAGTCAATGTGGGGAAGAGCAAATACCGGCCTAGTCACTCGTCTGTGCAGAAAACCTAATGCCCTTATCTGCCCACTCATTTGCTGCAACCCCTATATGTCCAGGAATCTAGCAGAAGACAATCTTCACATCCTCCCGACTCATAGCAGCTATGCTATGAGTCATAGAACTAGAGGGTGAGAGATTCCAATGCTTCACAGGAGTTTAGTGGACTGTGAGTCACTATGAATTACAAATCAGTATGAACTGAGAACAGCACATAATCCCAAATACTGAGCAGTGTATTGCAACCAGCTCAGCCGTGAAGATAGGCAGTGCTGAGCAAGTTAAATAGAGGGAGGAGATAGCATGAAAGCCAACTTTCCAATAAGAATAGGAGCTCCCATCACACCCAACCGCTTTTTCCACATTCTCTAGCCGGGCTGATGCTCCGCCAGCATTTAGTGCACGTCGTCAGGTATTTGAAGGCCGCCGGCTCGACTTTACCTCAACAGGCGGAGAACCCTTCAATGACAGGTTTACTGTGAGTGAGTTGCGCTCCGCTCTTGCTTCGTGCACGGACACCGCCCACAGTCCAGGCGATGTCCCGTACGCCATGCTTCGACACCTGGGTGAGCGAGGCATGGCCTTTCTGTTAGATTTGTTCAACAGGATCTGGGTGGAAGGTCTTCTCCCAGATTCATGGTGAATCGCTACTGTGCTCGCCTTTCGCAAGCCGGGGAGAGATCACTCTACTCCGACCGGTTTCTGCCCAATCTCTCTAACCTCTTGCGTGTGCAAGTTGATGGAAAAATTGGTAAATGTTAGATTAGCCTTTTTCATGGACAGCGAAGGCCATCTGTCTTCTGCACAGTGCGGCATCCGCAAGTTCCACTCCACGTCGGATGCTCTGCTCTGACTGGAAAATGCCGTCTGCGAGGCTTTCCTTCGTAGACAGCAATACGCCAAAGTGTTTTTCGATCTGAAGGAGGCCTATGATACCGCATGGCGATACGGTATCATGGAGACTCTCCATACGATGGGGGCGAGGGGACGCCTACCAATGTTTATATCTGAATTTTTGCGAGACCGTCAATTGCGCGTACGGGTGGGGGGAGCCCTCTCCGTCCCAAAATAGCAGGAAGAGGGTGTCCCACAGGGAAGTGTCCTTAGTGCCACACTCTTTGCCCTGAGCATCAACGGCATCACCTCGGTGCTGCCGGAAGATGTTCTCGCTACGCTCTACTTGGACGACCTTTCGATCTCTTTTGGCGCAGCCCAGATGCCAACTCTGGAGCGTCGACTCCAACAGGCATTGAACCACGTCTCTCGCTATGCCGAAGCGCACAGGTTTCGGTTTTCCTTGGCCAAGACTAAGGTGGTGCACTTCTGCCGCCATCCACGGCTCCACCCCGACCCAGATTTGTTTCTTAATGGGGTGCGCCTCAATGTGGTTGAATCGCACCGTTTCCTTGGTCTTGTATTCGACCGACGCCTCACCTAGGAGGCTCATATTCGTAGCCTTAGGGGCTCTTGTACCCGCGCCATGGATATTCTCCGTTCCGTGACGTTAAGCGCTTGGGGCACTGAAAGGGCTACCGCCTTATTTTTTATCGATCCTTTGTGCGTTCGAAAGCTCAACTACGGATGCGAGTTTTATGCATCCGCAGCCGAGCGTTTATTGCGGAAGGTGGATTCGATCCACCACACCGGCCTCCGCCTTCCGACCGGTGCCTTCCGCACTTCCCCCATTGAGAGCCTGTTGGTCGATGCTGGGGAGATGCCACTCGCTCTGCGCCACGTGCAGTGAATCACTCGCTATTACGCGCGAGCGCGGCGCCTCCCTCAGTCGCCAACAGCTTTCACTGCATCCGCAAATGATCTCGACGGTGCCTATGCCGCCGAGAGACGACAGTCATACCTAAGCCCTTTGGGTTTAGGGCCAGAAAACTCCTTCGGGAGCTAGGTATAGCTATTTGTCGCCACGCCTCAGCTCCCAAAACTTGTACGGCGCCGATGGTATTGCGTTCGAACTTTTTGGAGCACACCTCGTGTCACGCTGGAATAACAATAACAACAGAACAATAACAAAAACAACAACTAAACCTAGTTAAATGAAAGGAAGAAGGCCGGTCTCCCCTAAAAAGTCAACAAGTCCACCAGTCAATGTGCACGCACTCGTCCCGAGTACAAAGGACAGGCAGTAGCGACCCCGCCCATCCCGATACCGGGACAGGTAACGTTCGCGAAGATCACCCAGACTGAAACATTCGACAAGAATGTGCCGAACAGTCTGGGGAACGATGCAGTCGTCGCAATAGGTCGCCGGCGAGCGCTCCATCAAATAGCGATGCGTCACACGAGTGTGTCCGATTCGGAGACGACAGAAAGCAACCTGAAGCCGCCGCGGCATTGGGGGATAGGTCCATGGGAACAGTCGCGGCGCAATGGCACGCAACTTTAAGTTCCCTTCGACCGTCTCCCATCTTCTTTGCCAAGCAGTCCGAAGAGCTGCCCGTATTCCTGCCATGTAGTCGGTGTGAGGAAGAGCGAAACGCTGTTCTGGTCGCAGAGTCCTCGCGGACTCTTTGGCGCACTCATTCCCCGCAATTCCTACATGTCCAGTAACCCAGCAGAAGATAATCTCGACATCTGCCCGGCTCGCCAAAACCGTGACGTGACGGATATCGCGAACCAGGGGATGCGGAGATTCCAATGTCACGAGAGCACTCAGGACACTTTGTGAATCGCTATAGATCACAATCCGGTCTCCGAACCGGGCACGTCGCGTAATCGCCCGTACAGAGTGGTGTATTGCCACCAGCTCGGCCGTGAAGACAGACGCAGCGCCTGGTAGAGCCCCGCTGAATTCAAACAGAGGGAATACGGCGTGGAAGCCGACCCCCTCTTTGGAGTGGAGCTATCCATATACACTGGCACGGTTCCAGCGTGACACGAGGTGTGCTCCAAAAAGGTCGAACGCAATACTCCCGGCGCCGTACAAGCTTTGGGAGAAGAGGCGTGGCGAAAAATAGCCAAATGTGGTACCCTCCAGGGTGGCGTCTTGGGCAGAACCAGGGGCACCACCGGCCCGAGAGCTATATCTAGCTCTCGAAGTAGCTTCCTGGCCCTAAACCCAAAGGGCTTAGGGTATGACTGCCGTCTCTCGGTGGCATAGGCACCGTCGAGATCAGCTGTGGATGCAGTGAAAGCTCTTGGCGACTGAGGGAGGCACCGGGATCGCGCGTAAAGGCGAGTAATGCCCTGCCCGCGGCGTAGAGCGAGTGGCATCTCCCCAGTATCGACCAACAGGCTCTTAATGGGGAAAGTGCGGAAGCCACCGGTCGCAAGGCGGAGGCCGGTTTGGTGGATCGAAACCACCTTCCGCAATAAACGCTCGGCTGCAGATGCATAAAACTCGCATCCGTAGTCGAGCTTCGAACGAACAAAGGATCGATAAAAAGGAGGGCAGTAGCCCTATCAGCTCCCCAAGCGCTGAACGTCAAGGAACGGAGAATATCCAACGCGGGTACAAGAGACCCTAAGGCTGTGAATATGAGCCTCCCAGGTGAGGGGTCGGTCGAATACAAGACCAAGGAAACGGTGCGACTCAACCACATCCAGGCGCACCCCATTAAGAAACAAATCTGGGTCGGGGTGGAGCCGTGGATGGCGGCAGAAGTGCACCACCTTAGTCTTGGCCAAGGAAAACCGAAACCTGTGCGCTTCGGCATAGCGAGAGACGCGGAAAAAGCGGTCGCGAAGGATTCCGCCACGGACGCGGGGTCGAGATTGCGGTCCCATTCTCCTGGAGAACGGGAGGGGGGTCCTGCGAGAACTTGCCCCGAATCCTTTTGACTCGCTTCCACACCTCTGCTAAAGGGGTCTTCCTGTTAAGTGAAGACACGTATGCCCGCCAAGAAGAGCGGCGGGCGTGCTTCGAAATATACCGGAACCTAGCCCTAGCCCGACGAAATTCAGCGACAGTGAAATCGTTCGGGCGGCGCTCATAGCGCATGTAGGCATAACGCTTCTGTTTGAGGGCCCTCTCACACTCGGCTGACCACCATGGGAGTGGTCGTGGTGCAAAACGGCCAGACGTTCTAGGAACAGTAGTCAGGCCCTCGGCAATGAGGTTGCCGGAGAACTCAACGGCCTCATCTACCGACCTAAACTCCTCGACTGAGATAGAGAATTCAGTCATTTCCTGAAATGCAGGCCACCGCACACGCACCAAGCACCACCGAGGTGGGCTCTCAGGCGGAGTTGCCCTGAAAATGATATTTGAATGGGAAAGTGATCACTACCATGGAGGTCATCGACCACCCCCCAATCAAAATCAGGCTGTGCATCTGAAGAGCACAAAGATAGGTCAAGGCAAGAAAATGAAGCGGTTCTCGGTCAGTGATGCGTAAACTCATCCATGTTTAGGACCCCATCTCAAGCTCTTCCATTAGATCGGCAAGGACTTGTCCCGTGGGATTTATTGAGTAATCTCCTCAGAGAGGATGCCTGCCATTCAGATCTCCAAGCAAGAGAAAGGGCCTCAGCAACCATGCCAGAATGCGACGGAAGTCCCCCGCTTCGAAGTCAGCTGAAGGTGGAATGTACTCAGAAATGATAGTATACCTCCTATCCAGGTTCAACTGCACAGCCAATGCCTGAAAGGAGGTATCTAAACAGAAAGGAAGAACAGAGACATCATGCTGGGTGTAAACCGCGCATCCCCCAGCCCGGCAACCTCGTGGTGGTGGGGTCGCAAGACCCTTATACCCCGGGAGGGCAGGCAAGGGGCACGCGCCTAGCATGGTCTCCTACAGAAAGATAGCTAACGGGGAACGGGACGAGACGAGCTTCCGCAGTTCCTGCCAGTTGGCCCGGAGTCCAGGACATTTCCTTTGAAGGAATATGCCCTCCAGGCCTAGCTCGGAGAAGACGTAGGGGCCCTCCTCGAACAGAAGACCCTCACGGGAATGGCAGTACGCTTCCCGGAGGAATCACCGTTTCCGAGCTACTCGTTCAACCACTAGGCATGGGCGAAGAAGCCGAAGCTCCTTTGTTGCTGACCTCCTTTCGGGGAACAGCTTTATGAATCCCGGAAGATGGTCTAGCGACCAACTTCAGGGGTGTTGCCTCCTGTGAGTCTAACGACTTGGTGGAGGTGCGTGGCCGTTTCGCCTTACGGGAAACGGTCACCCTGGGGGAAGAGGGGGGAGCCCTGGTTTTAGCCAAGGCTGGGTGTCAACCCTTTTTGCCACCAGCTTTACCACGGGAGCGCCCGGGTTGAGTAGAGCCCGCAGAAGCAACTGTGCTCGTTGGCCTGGATGGGCCAGGAGCAGAGGGTGCCTTTCTAACTATTGAGGGATATGACATCCCAGGAAGAGCCGGGCGTGCCAGGACCAAGTCCTTATCCTCGCGGAATGAGAGTCGATCTTGGGCCTGAACGGCCAGGATTTATTTCTCAAGGAGATATGCACCACATTGCTTCCAAGAAGCGTGGTACGACTTTCCGCAATTGACACACTTGGCCACACACAATTTAGACTTATCGTGTGCAACCTTGGAGCAATTTACACAAACTTCGGGTGATCCCGACTTTACATGTCTACAAGAACGATTTGTATGGCCAAAGCGCCGACAGTAATAGCACCGCCGCAGCAGTGGCACGAATGCCTTCACGCGGTAGAGGTACCAAACGGCACGCACCGACTCAGGGAGCTTGTCACAGTCGAACGTCAGAAAAGTGTAGGGGTGGGTCTCGAGGCCCCTCCCTGTTTTCTCATCAAATGTTCCACCTTGACCGCCCCATGGTTGGCCAGCTCTAAGGTGATGTCCTCAATGGAGTAGTAAACCAGTTCCCTCACATAAACTACTCCTTTCACAAAGTTCATGGTAGAGTGTGGCGTCACATTCACCGGGGTGCCATGAGGTGTCCGAAGAGCACTTATCTAGGCCACCTCGGCGGGATTCGCCGCATTCGCCAGAAGGATACCGTCCGAGAAACGGTATCCACCAATAGGAGTGGTGAAGTCAAATTCTTCAGCAATGCCAACACCAAGGTTGGGTGAGGTAATTTGAAAATTTGAAACCATTTACTAACATAGGCGAGATACAGTAAACTAGGTAACTAAAATAGAAAAAGTGGGGTTGGTGGGCTATATCCGACATCCAGCCATCTTGCATACCCCATCTTGTGTTTATAGACTTTTCAGGCCTGTTAGCTGACAGGGCAGTGAAGCCTGCCCACCATAAGCAGTACAGCCTTATGCCTCCAAGAATGGCCGCAGGGATATGATTAGCCCATTAGGCACAGCGAATGGGGCAAAACTGATCTCATTAATCTCATCAAAATGCCCATCATATTCCGGTCTCTTGCAATCTGCAGGCATTGTTTATAAAGGTTTCAAAGCCTCTTGTCTGACATGGCAAGAGGTAGCTGGACAGGTCCTTAAACTTAGACAAAGGGTTGAAGGGAAAGTCATATATACAAAAGAATGCTGAATGGGAATGAGGAGGAAGCAGACCAACTTCTCACCACCCCATTAGTGTGTTCAAGTCAACCCAACTTCCTGAATTTACAATTGGGCTGAGAGGATGTGCAGTTCATCTAGGTACCAAATATAAATAACAGTGGAGTTATAAAAGAAAGGGTGAAAAGATTCAAAAAAGAAAATGGATTGTAACAGCAAATGATTTTAAACAAATATATAGAGCAAATCCATGCAGGCACTTAACTAAAAAGAAACATGAACCAAGGGATACTGAAATATAAGAAATTAATGATGCACTAGTTAGTTGAAGTCTGCTTCCCTTCCCCATATGTCTAATCCCTTTCTTCTCTTCCAGGGTGCTTAGAATGAAGAAGGAGCAAGGGAGATCCAGGTGCAGGACACGATAGATTTCTTTTGTGCTACTCATTCATCTTTGTATCTTCCTCAGGCATATGATTTGAATTTACAAGACTTTGGATAGTGTTTGTGTATAAATTAAGTTAAAGTGAAAGTAACAAACTCTATAATAGGGTTTGATGCTTAATGGTTAAATTGCCTGAATTGATAGTTAGAGAGAACAAGCTGGACTGTCATCCAGCTCCTTGGAACACACATCAAGGAATTCCTCAAAGAAAGCGGGCCCACCTCCCTCCCTGATACCAGTAGTCAGTAAATACTGTTTACTGGATCCTATAGCTATTTTTACTTTGGGGTGTGACATTCATATCACTGCTTTGGCCGGTATAGCTTGTATATATCTATAATTTTTAAGTGGTGAATGAATTCTATTTTTGCATTGGCCAATATTTATATATTGAGAGGCCATAGGCCCATATATATTTTCATTTGTATTTATATATTACTGCACGCGTTTGGGGTTTGCTGTTTGTCATTTTTTCTATTCATTTTAGAAATAGAGTAATTATTAGACCAATCCTTCATTATCCTCCCATCAGACAGTCAGGCTGCCCTGTTGGAGGGGCAGGGATTGTAGTGCTGGATCATGAGTCTACTGCCACCTATTGCTGGTGCCCGAATAGGGAATGCCTGCTGGTTTGAGGAGGTGAGAATGGGGAGGGGGGTGATATGGATGTTAAACGAGAGAATTGGAGAACTAGGTGCAATTGGTGGTGGTGTGGCCTCTACTCCTCTGGGAACGGAGTTGATAGACATGAAAGGACTGCCGCATTTGGACAAATCCCCACAAGATATGAGAAAATGAAAGAAGAGAACTCCCAAAACTCGATGCCCAGACCAACATGAAAAGGCCAGACTGATAACCAGTATCGACTTGTTATACTTTAGCTTAACACATTAACTGCCATGGCAGGCATATATGTCTGCCAAATGTTTTGCCATTGCAGCCACAGCAGGCATATATGCCTGCCAGTTTTTTTATATAGCTACCGCGGCAGGCAAGTATGGTTGACAATATAGGCTTAAAACATATTGTTTAAGATGTGTGGCTGCTGAGGAAAGTTTTGGTGCCTACCAATGGCTTATAAGAGGGAAAAGATATGGAAATTATCCTAACTTTCAGTTAAAATACAATTTTAGTGTTTTATCCAGGTTCCGGCATGTGGAGCCAGTTAGATGATGGAACCCATTATTTTTTATTATTTTTTAATAATTTTGTTTTATTTTTAATTTTTTTTTTTTTATTATTTGTGCATTTTCTTGAAACAGGGCAAGCATAGGAATGGATTTTCCGGGCATGAATTGCAAAATGTGAAGACCATGGCTGCAGGGGCAAAAAAAAAGAAAAAAAAAAGAAGAGGTTTATAAATGCTATATTTGGCACTTGTTGGCGGAATGACCTACACCACGCTAATTAACTCATTATAACTTGCCCCCAAAAAATTGCCTGCAACAAACATTTTCTGGATTTTGGCCTTGGCAGTCAATGTGTTAATGATAATGAGGGTATGAGTAATAGCGCGAAAGAAGTGAGAGTGAAAATGAGGCTGAAGTACATAGAAGTATACTTATCCGAGAAGTGCCAAAGTTAATTAAGTTTAGAGTGGAAGGAAAAAAAAAAGATGTGGAAATGTTTTTGAAAGAGTATGAGAGTTAATGTAAGGAGAAATTGGGCAAGAAAATAAGTTGTGTGTGAAAAAGTTGGGTGAATTTCTGGATAGATATATAAAAGTTTTACAGGACAATTACAAGTGAGAGCGAGCCTAAATGGGATGTGGTGAAAGAGAGAATGATAGAGAAATATAAGAGAATGAAAATGGGTGTGAAGTATAAGAAGTGGAATGGATTTGAGGAAGCAAGAATGGGGATGTTAATTCATATGCACATATGTTAGAATCTTTGGCCCGAATGACTTAATGACAAATTTTCTGAATATAGTTCCAAATGAAGTATGCAAATATGTGACATATAAAAGAAAAGAGAAGATGAGATGGGCAGGTGAGAGATTGTTGTGGGAGGATGTGCTAGAGTTTGTGGAGGAACGTGCATTTGAGGATCATGGAAAGGAGGAGGCCTTGATTCACGCTGTGCGCAACCCAATTACAGTTACAGTTATACCAGGATGCGTTGATCTAGAACTCAGGCGAAGTGATGTCCAAGTTTTTGGGAAAGTCGGAATGGTTGTTGTACAAGTCAGAATGGTTAGAGTAGTAGTAGCATGAATGGAAGGAATGGTAGCAGATCCAGAGTGAATGAGCCTAGGTGTCTGCGATGCAAGAAAGTTGGGCACATGAGGGCTGACTGTTGCTGGTCACTTAGAAGTTGTTTCGGCTGTGGGTAGTCGGGACATCTGATAAAAGATTGTAGCCTTGCGAGAGAAAGTGTTATGGATGTGGTAGAGAAGGACACTTGGCATAAGATTGCAAAGAAAGTAGCCAAGTGAACATGAGTAGGCCTGGGATGTGAGGTAATTATGGGCAGCTGGGGCATTATGGCAGGATGTGTTGATTATTGATTGTTTAAGGGCTATGCAACTTCAATCAATAGTTATTGTCACCCATCAGAAGGAAGGAGGGAGAGGCTACGCTGGAGCCAGACGGAGTGCTGAATCCCGTCAGCACGACGGCCAGGATGGCAAATCACCGCGCCCCTTACAGGAAGACGAAGTAGGGGTTGGCAGGAGAAAAAGGATGCCAAGCAGGGGCGGGACGGGGCGCTGAGTCCTGTCAGCACGGAGGCCAGGAGAGCAAATCCCCATGCCCCTCACGGGGTGGCAGGATGTGTGCCAGCCCAAGGAATATATGCAGTATATGTGGAATAGTAGGTCACAGGACAAGGTACTGGTGAAAGACTTAGGAACAAAAGAATGAATGGGAATGATGTGAGTAATTGAGATGGTATGACTCAGGGAAACAGAAGAATGAGAGGGTTCCTTCTGGTGAATTTGCAAGAGTGCAAGTGATGAATGTAAAAACGGGATTGTCGAGTTGTGGAGTGAATTGGGGTCAGAAAATGAATAGGTGTATGTGTGTCAAAGTTAAATGTGGAGAATGAAAAGTAAGTGCATCAAATGATACAGGATGTAAGGCAAATGTGGTTTACTATGAAGCATTTGTAGGAATGAAAGTAAGTGAAACTAAGGATAGTGGATATCATTTGACTGGATTGGGTGAGCAGGATGTGCCAATTGTTGTGAGGTTTAGAGAGGGTTTCAACCACAGCTGTCCAAATGAATGAAAATGAATTTTGTGTAGTAGAAGATGCAAACTAGAGGTATGACATGTTATTAGGTTTATAAGTTTTTGAGATCAAATGGTATGGTGATTCATCGTGATGTAGAGATGATTGAATGTAAGAAGAATGGAAATTTGAATTGTCAATAGTATGTGGATCCAGATGGGAGTGTGAAAGTGAATATCATGGAAGGTCTTGGGGTGTATGTGATGGAGAGTGTGCCTGTTAATCAAAACGAAATATTGAGTTTAAGGATTGGATGGAATTTTGATGTTGAGATAAGTGAGAATGATGGGAATATGTATCTATTGGATAGTAGTGCTGCAAACTATTGAGAGAGGCGATTTGTGCCTGTGTTTGATGGTGTAATTGATATGAAAGATCTGTGTGTATGCATCCAAGTTTGGCCTGATTTGCGAAGGAAGAGTTTGTGAGGAGTACAAATGGGAGATAAATTGGGTGTGATGGGAATGTGAAAGTGAATATCATGGAAGGTCTTGAGATGTATGTGATGGAGTGTGCCTGTTAATCAAAACGAAATATTGAGTTTAAGGATTGGATGGAATTTGATGGGAGTGTGAGAGTGAATATAATGAAAGGTCTTGAGGTGTATGTGATGGAGAGTGTGCCTGTTAATCAAAATGAAATATTGAGTTTAAGGATTGGATGGAATTTTGATGTTGAGATAAGTGAGAATGATGGGAATACGTATCTATTGGATAGTAGTGCTGCAAATTATTGAGAGGCGAGTTGTGCCTGTGTTTGATGGTATAATTGATATGAAATGGGAGATAAATTGGGTGTGTTGAATATAAAGGATGATATGCATGCAAAGGCCTCGTCATTTCCCTCCCCATGTGGCTCAAGAGATTGAGAAACAGTAGAAGGAATTAGAGAGAATTGGTGTAATTGCGCTGAGTGTGAATGCTTGGAATAGTACGATTGTACCTGTACAAAAGCCAGATGTAAGTTTGCAACTATGTATTGATTACAGAAGAGTGAATGAACAAACGTTGAAAGACAATTTTCCCATGAGTGTTGTGTCTGAGTGTGTGTACAGATTGCATGGAATGCGAATATTTACAAAGATGGATCTGGTATGTGGCTACTACCAGATGCATGTGGCTAAAGAGAGTAGGCCTATTACAGCATTCTCCACTGCAAAGTTTCTTTACCAAGTTAGAAACCTGAGCTTTGGGTTGGCGGACGCCCCAGCCACTTTTCAGCATGCTATGAATGTAGAGTTGAGTGATTTCCCGTGTAAGAATGTATAAGTGTTTTTGGATGATATTTTGGTGATGAGCGAGAACATGGAAGAACATATGACCTTGGTGAATGATGTTTTGAGAAAGTTGGAAGGTTAGTGTGAAAGTGAAGTTGTCTAAATGTATGTGGTTTGCCAGTGAAGTTGAATTTTGAGGGCATAAGGTGAGTGTGGTTGGAATGCATAAATCGGAGAAGTTTGTAGAAAAGGTTAGGAATTTTCCTAAACCTACCACAGTGAGAGAGCTGTGTGGATTTCTTGGTTTAGTTGAGTTTGCGAGAAAGTTTCTAAAAGATTGTTCGGGTATGATGAAACTGCTGAGTGTATAGACTGGGAAAAGGAAGAGTACTTTGATTAGGTGGAATGGCTCGATGAATGCAGCATTTGAAAGGCTGGAAGCTAAAGTTGCAAAAGAAGTGGAACTTTTGTATCCACCATATGGGGCAAATGCGAGAATGTTTCAAGTATGTATATACGGATGCAAGTGGTCATCTGATGGGTGGATGTTTGATGCAAGATTAGGTTGTGGATGTGATTGAAAGTGAGTAATTGCATATGTTTCTAAGGCATTTAGTGTGGCAGAGAGTGCATATTCGACAATTGAAAGAGAGTTGGCTGCATTACAACCACTACAACCACTTACAACCACTTTTGTATGGAGTACGATTTGTAGTGAGAACAGATCACCACCCACTCGTGTATTTGCAGAGTGTGAGGTTAGTTGATAGTAGACTTACAAGGACGATGGAAGATTTTAGTGATTTTGATTTTGTAGTTGAGTATTTACCAGGTGAAAGGAATGTAATTGCTGATTTGATGTCGCATTTGCCAGAAGGTGCAGTTATGGGAAGGAAATGTAAAGATGGAGGTAATTCTATGTTTCAAAAATGTGTTGTATGGTTTTCGAGACAAGATGAAAGATGGATTGCTTGAGAAGATGTCAAAGTGTGGATGTTTTTTGATAGATGGTTATGGAAGAAGTGTGTAAAAGACTAGAGCAATTAGGAATTGAAAATTCAACTAAGTTAAAGAAAAAGTTGAGAAGTATGTGCATGCAGGAAGTGATGACATTTCAGGAAGTGTTAGTGATATTGAGTAAGCTTTTTGGTGTGAGGGCATATATACATTATAGTGCGGAGAAGCTGGTGATGTATCATAGTAAAGGTGTAGACCGAGAGAATGGGTGAGAGTTACATCTGCAATGTCTGAGTAGAGTGAAATATATTGGTTGAATGAGAAGAAGAGTTATGTAGGAAGAGAGATTGATGAAGTTTGCAAAGAGATTGATCCCCTTTGTGAAGATGAAGGTTTAGATGCTGCAGAAGTGTTTGTTAAGTGTGGGTTGCACCTGCAATGTCTGAATAGAGTGCATTATAATTGGTTGATTAAAAAGAAGTTATTTATGTAAAAGGAGAGATTGATGAAGTTTGCATAGAGATTGTTCCTGTTTGTGAAGATGAAGGTTTGGATGCTGCAGAAGTGTTTAATTTGATGTGCACGCATGGTATTGCGGAGAGAGTGCAAGTTATCTTTACTATGAATGGAGAGAGATATTGTGGAATGATTGACACAGGTGCTCAGATTTCCTTGGTGAATGCAAAAGTGGTGCGTGATGCTGACAGCATGGGTTGGAATTTTCCTAGAAGAGGAGTGACAGTTTGGATAGGTGGACATATTATGGCATGGGAGAAAGTGAGTTTGTTTGTTAGCATGGGGAAGTTGAATGACATTGAATTTGTTGTGTTAAGCGAGAATGAGTTACTGTATTGTTTTCTGTTTGGGATTGATTTTTTGCATAAGAATAAGATTTGGGGGATTTATTATTATTTTGTTTGAGGGAGCCCATCTGGCGACTGCCTGCTTGCGCATAAGTTGCTGTACATGACACAGCTGGGTACTAGGCTAAATTCAGAAATAAATAACAATATGTAAATAACAAAGCTAAAAAGGAAAAGGGCTACAACAATTGACCAAAGAAAGAAAGCAAAAAGGCAAAAGTAGGCGTGCTCCAGCATTGGGGATCAGCCTGTCTCACTCCTGGCGCAGGAACATGCAACTTACAAAAAAACAACAACAGTTAAATAATGGGGAGGAGGCCAGCCTCCTCCAAAATGTTGTCCAAAAGTAAGTGTGCAGAAACTGTCCCGAGTACAAGGGACAAGCGGTAGTGACCCCACTCCTACTGGTACTGGGACAGATAATGTGCGTGAAGAACGCCCAGACTAGGACATTCAACAAGAATGTGGTGAACAATCTGGAAGAAAACACAGACTTCACAGTAGGGTGCAGGCGAGCGCTCAATTAAATGGCAGTGCGTCCGGTGAGTGTGTCCAATTCAGAGGACAGAAAGCAACCTGAAGCCGTCGTGGCATTGGAGGGTAGGGACATGGGAACAGTTGCAGTGCAATGTCACCCAAATTTAAGTTCTCTTCGACTGTCTCCCATCATTTTTGCCAAGCAGACCGTATCCCTGCCATGTAATCAGTGTGAAGAGCGAAATGCTGACCTGGTAGCACAGTCTTCGCGGACTCTTTGGTGCCCTTATTCCCCGCAATTCCTACATGTCCGGGAACCCAGCAAATGATAATCTCAACATCCAATGCTCCAAGAGCACTCAGGGTGCTTTGTGAGTAACTAGATTGGCTGTGAAGAGAGAGACAGCGTCTGGCAGAGTACCGTGGACTTGAAACAGAAGGCACGGTTCCAGTATGACACGACTTGTGCTCAAAATAGGTCGAACGCAATATTCCAGGCGAAGTAGAAGCTTTGGGAGCAGACGCATGGTGACAAATAGTCACAGGTGGTACTCTAAAGGGTGGTGTCCTGGGATGCGTCGGGTCGCGGATACAGGCTAATAATACACTGTGCACGGCGCAGAATGAGTGTCATCCCCCCAGCATCGACAAGTAGGCACTCAATGGGGGAAGTGCGGAAGGCATGGGTCACCAGGCGAAGGACGGTGTGGTGCACAGAGTCCACCCTCTGCAAAACACGCTCAACTGCGGATGCATAAACTTGCATCTGTATTTGAGCTTGGAATGAACAAAGGATCGATAAAAAAGTAAGGCCCCAAGCGAAGAATATCCATGGCGTGGGTACAAGAGACCATAAGGCAGCGAATATGATACTGTATCGCCATATGGTATCATAGGCCTTCTCCAGATCGAAATACACCATGGCGTAGTGCTGTCTATGAAGAAAGGCCTCGCAGACGGCATTTTCCAGTCGGAGCAGAGCATCCGACACGGAGTAGAAATTGCGGAAGCTGCAGAAAAAGAGCTAATCTAACATTTAACAATTTCTCTATCAACTTGCACACGCAGGAGGTAAGAGAGATTAGGCGGAAACCAGCCAGGATAGAGTGATCTCTCTCCAGTTTGCGAAAAGCGAGCACAGTGGCGATGCGCCCGGAACTGGGAGGATACATTCTAACCAGATCCTGTTTAACAAGTCTACCATAAAGGCCAAACCACGCTCATCCAAGTGTCTAAGCATAGCGTATAGGACATCGTTCGGACAAGGGGCGGTGTTTAAGCATGGCGTATGGGACAGTGACAGTGTCCGGACAAGGGGCAGTGTCCGCGCACGAAGCGAGAGCGGAAGGCAGTTGACACAGAGTAAACCTGTCATCGAAGGGTTCTCCGCCTCTGGAGGTAAAGTCCAGTCGGCGGCCTTCCGAGACATCTCAACACGCATTGAATGCAGGCGGAGCAGCATCCAGGCTATAGAATGCGGATAAAGGGGTCGCGAAGGATAGCGCCATGGATGCAGGGTCCGAGATTGCAGTGCCATTCTCCTCGAGAACAGGAGGGGGGTCCTGCGAGAACTTGCTCCGAATCCTTTTGACTCGATTCCAAACCTATGCTAGATGGGTTTTCCCGTTAAGTGAAGACACGTATGTACGCCAAGAAGAGGGGCGGGCGTGCTTCAAAATATACCGGAATCTAGCTCGATGAAATTCGCCGACGGTGAAGTCGTTGGGGCGGCGCTTATAGCGCATATAGGCAAAACGCTTCTGTTTGAGTGCCGTCTCACACTCGGCCGACCACCACGGGAGAGGTCGGCGTGCATAGGAGCCAGACTTTCTAGGAATAGTAGTTAGGCCCACGGCGATGAGGTTGCTGGAAAAGAACTCAACGGCCTCATCTACCGACAGAAACTGAGACAGAGAAATCAGTCCTTTCCTGAAATGATGACCACCGCGACCGCAGCAAGCACCACCGGGGAGGGCACTCGAGCTCAGAAGAGGTGCAGGGACCCTCTTCGAGGAGAAGACCCTCGCAGAATGGCTGTACCGCTTCCCGGAGGCAGAACTTCGAACACTGTTGGCCGGACAATGCGCTTAAGGCGCTGTCACCTTGAAAGACTTATCGGAAGTTGGACTCCCCATGAGAGTACGTATTTTCCTCCCTCCACCTCGAAACCTTAGGTGAGCGAAGGATCCACCATCTTCGAGCCACCCAGCCTACCACTGGTTGTGGGCGAAGGAGCCAAAGCTCCTTTAGTGCTGTCCTTTTGGGAGGGCAGCCTCATGACCTTCTTTAGGGATCTTGTCTCCTGTGAGTCTAACGACTCGGCGGAGGTGCGTGGCCGTTTGGCGTGCCAAGCGGTCACTGTGGGGTGAGGGAGAGGAACCCCGGTTTTAGCCGGGGTTGTGAACCCTTTGTGCCACCAGCTCTACCAGGGGAGCACCCTGGGTGGGTAGAACCTGCTGAAGGGGTCCGATTGGACCCAGAAAGGAATGTGCACGTACGCCTGGAGGGGACAGGAGTAGAGGGTGTCTTTCTTAACATTAAGGGGTAGGACATATCAGGCAGCACTGGGCATGCCAGGACCAAGTCCTTAGCCTTGCGAAATGAGAGACGATCCTGAGCCGGAATGGCCAGGATTTCCTTCTAAAGGGGATAGGCACCACATTACTTCAAAGAAGCAGGGTGCGGCTCTCTACAATTGACACACTTGGCCACACACGATTTGTACTTATCGTGTGCAACCTTGGAGCAACTTACACAGACTTTGGGCAACCATGACTTTGCATGTAGACAGGAGTGATTAGTATGGCCGAAGCGGTTACAAGAATAGCACCTCAGCAGTGGCACAAATGCCTTCACGTGGTAGCAATACCAACGGCATGTACCGACTCAGGGAGCCTGTCACAGTCGAACGTGACAAAGAGTGTAGGGGTGGGTCTCTAGGCCTCTCCCTGTTTTCTCATCACACATTCAAATTTGACAGCCCCATGGTTAGCCAGCTCTAAGGTGATGTGATCTATGGAGTAGTAAACGAATTCCCTCACATAAACTACTCCTTTCCCGAAGTTCATGGTAGACTGTGGCATCACATTCACAGGTGTGCCATCAAGTGTCAGAATGGCACTAATCATGGCTGCCTCAGAGGGATTCAACGCATTCACCAAAAGGTTCCTGTTTGAGAAACAGGTCACCTTCGGCTCTCTACCAATCACACTAGCTAGATCTCTCCTCTGATGGATCATGTTGCCCTTAGCCAACATGGTGCCATCAGTGGAGCAAATAATAAGGAAACGTTTGAAACCAGCAGGCTGAAAAATGTCATGTAGCCTCTGAATGAGGGCCCCTGGCATAATTGAGGCTCTGCTCTGCACAGTTCTGGTCTTTGTCTTGGATTTCCCACCTGGGGGAGCAACGGGGCTGGATGTGCCTATCTTGGCTTGGTTGCTTACTGAAACGGCAGCGGCCCTGTCCAGTCGCCCCCCCCCCCTCCCCCCCGTTTGTATTTATACATTACTGCATGCATTTGGGGTTTGCTGTTTGTTTATCATTTTTTCTATGCATTCTAGAAATAAAGTAATTATTAGACCAATCCCCCATTATCCTCCCATCAAACACCTGGGCTACCCTGTTGGAGCAGCAGGGATTGTAGTACTGAATCACGAGCCTGTTGCCACAATGTCAAAACTAGTGCATGCCAATGCCTCTTTAAAGGTGATACACCCAGTGTGATAAGATAGGAACTTGAACTAAAGCTAAAATGAGGCTTGAGCCGATATTTACAAGTCTTAAAAATAATTTGAATTTATGAAATTAATAAACCAAAATTAACTTACATTGCTTATTGTATCCAGAATCGCTACATAGTTACATTCAGTTTTTACAAGTTCATGAAAAACTCTCTGCCGAAGGGAAAGGTGTTTCAAATCAATCATTGGAGGGCTGAGTGGAGTCTTATCAAGACTGAAAAGAAGCAAAAGAGAAGAAAACCTGAGTGATCTGAGCAATTCTGCTTTGATAATTAAGGTTAGATTTTTTCCATTTAATTTCCCCCTTTTCATGGTTGAGCCACCTTTTTTTGAGTTATAACACATAAAACATAAATATTAATTCACGGTTTCCATTTTCTTCAGACACATCATAAGCTAACCATTCTTTTTGTTGATCCATCTATTCAGTTCCTCTATAACCATTGGCAATGAAATAAAAGATTTACATGACTCTAATTTTATCCAATTACTTGAAATATTTTGGGGTGGTATGAATGTAGGAAGTCAGGGTGTAATATAAACTCAACAATTATATCAGAAACTTTCTTGGGAGCAATTAGAATTAAAAAAACTAATCATTAGAGGTAATAAGTGTTATGGACTTGCTCCAAAATAGGCACAATGTGTAATCTCTCATAATAAGTAGTGTATTGTAACCAACTTGGGTGTGAAGATAACTACAGCACTCAGTAGAGCCGTTAGCTTTAATCAGTAGAGACCATGAAAACTGACCCCTTCTCAATTATGAGCCAGCATGAGAAAGTGTGCACTCCACAAAGTTTTAGTGCAATACTCGCAGCACTTTAGAAGTGTTTACAACAGAGGAGTGACAAGTGTTAAGAGGCGAGACCCTCCATTGTAGTGAACTGGCAAGAGCCTGACACCACTGATTCAATCTTCTTCTTTTTTAATTCACCCATTTGGCAACTGCTTTCGGGCCATAAGTGACCATAATTAAAATTCTAGCTATTCTAAAATTCTAAAATTTGAAAAAAAAAAAAAAACACCCCACCAAAAATCAGAAAAAAACAACAAAATTAAACAAGGAGGATGAAGTTCATTGTGGCATCAGGAATGTAGTCCCGCCTCCCCAAACGCAGGAACATTAGACCTACAACAAAGTCAAATAAAATGGAGGAGGAAAGTCAGATAGTCCACAACTCTGTGTAGAAGAACCAGTCCTGAGTACAAAGGAGAAGCGGTAGTGACCCAGCTTGTCAAGATAAGGTGAGATGTAACAAGGGCGAAGATTACCCACAGTAGGATATTCAACAAGAATGTTTGGAAGTCTGGGAGCAAATGCAGTCGTTGCAATAAAGTGCAGACCAGCGTTCAATCAAATGGTGATGCATCCAGCGAGTGTGTCCTTCAAAGGTGACAGAAAGTGACCTAAAACTGTTGCAGCATTTAGTGCTAGGTCATGTGAAGTCACAGTACAATGGCACCTAACTTTAAATTCCCCTCAGAGGTCTTCGATCTTCTTTGCCAAGCAGTGGGAGGGCTGTCTGTATTGCTGCTAAATAGTGGGTGATAGGAAGAAAGAAGCGCTGGACAAGCTGCAGTCCTCATGGACTCTTTGGAGCCCTCATTCTCTGCAATTCCCACATGTCCAGGAACCAAGCAGAAGATAACCTTGACTTCCGTCCAGCTCATGGGAACTGTGGCGTCAAGGATGCAGCGAACAAGAGTGTGGAGATTCAAATGCCTGACTTTGAACAGGGCAGAATGCAGTATCTCCCGAAGCGAGCAGTGTATTACAACTAGCTCAGCCATAAAGACACACAGCCTATGGTAGAGTCCACCAGTATTCGAACAGTGGGGATATGGCGTGGAAAGCTACCCACTCCTGGGACTTGGAGCCATCCGTATAAACTCACACAGATCCAGCATGACACAAAGTGTGCTCTAAAAAGAATCAACGTAATAGTCCCAGCGCTGTAAAAGCTCTGGGAGCAGAGGTGTTGCGAAAAATAGTCAAAGGTGGTAGCCTCCAGGACGGCATCCTGTGCAGAACCAGAGGCCGTTGTTAGATCAGTCTACTTTATACAATACAGGCTTGGTTGTGGATGCATCAAACTTGCATCCGTAGTCGAACTTTGAACGAACAAAGGATCAATATAAAAACATGGCAGTAGCCCGGGTGCAGACATTCTGAGGATGAGGGAGGAGGGGGTCTTTCAGGCAGCAGCAGTCCAGAAAATGATATTTAAATGGGAAAGTGATCACTCTCATGGAGGTATCAACCACATTTTGCACAAAATCAGGCTAAGCATCCAGGGAGCACAAGGATAGATAAAGAGAGGAAAAAGAAGCAGTTCTCGGCAGTGATGTGTGAACTTATCCACATTTAGGACACCTATCTACAGCTCATCAAAGACCTGACCTCTGGGATTGTTCGATTAGTCTACCCGGATTAGGTTTCTACTGTTCAAATCCCCGAGCAGCAGAAAGGGCATTGCTTGTATACAAATAAATTTTAACACAATACTCCTGGTGCAGTGAAAGCTTTGGAAGTAGAGGTGTGGCGACAAATAGTCAAAGGTGGTATCTTCCTCGTGGAGTCCTGGGCAGATACAGTGGTGCCAATCAAGCAAAGCTATAATAAGCTCACAAAGGAGTTGCCTCGCAAATGATTAGCGTCTCACAATGGTATAGATCAGCCAAGGTTGAAAAGGTTATTGACAAAGGAGATTTGAATAAGGAATAAAGTGAAATAGAAGCATGTAAAATCCTGAGTTTGGCAGAAAAAAGTTTTGACAATTACAATATACAATTACGTTTGATATACTGAAGAAGATATAAAAATATGCAAACAATACAAGAAGAAATTCCTCAGTTTTGCTAAAAAATTTATTATTTCACCCTAATATTGAGTCCATTCCCAATGAAAGGGAGATCGAGAAGTGACTCTCTAGTGTTATAAAAAAAACATGTGTAAGGCAACTGAGATGGCCTGATTAACAACGAATCTAATTTTCTGAAATGGCAATCAATATACTCCTAGTGAAACTTTGCCAGCTTATTGATTCTAACTTGCAGTTCATGTCTTCCTTGATATAGCAAACTTAAAAGGAGCAAACATATAGTTCTATACTTACTTTGGAGTTCCGACAGATTGAACAGAATCTTCCAAGAACGATCCCTCACTGGTAAAGATAGCATCAACTGATGATCTTCTTTTACTGCAAAAGTTAAGATTCATTTGTGTAGCCTTTTAGTGATAGTATTATACCATCTCACAATTCAGAAATGTATCACTCAATTGATCCTACCTTGCAGGGGGACAGGTATTGGAAAGAGTTGAAAGAGAATCATTCTCAGCAAGTTGTTGAACTGTCTCCCGCAGGCGTTTACGTCTTCGGCTACGAGACCCTGGAGTCCCAGGTGAGAACATGCGACTACGTGGACTGAAAAAATTGCCACCAGAATTCTGCCCACCCAAAAGAAATACAAGTCCTTATTAAGAGATTCTCTGAGAAAAATGCACTCAGAATGATGCAATTTCTCAACAAAAGAGAATAAGTTGGGGGGCTTAAACCTGCTTCCATTCTGTGATGGATGCAGATCCTTTGGCAGGTTGCCACATGTGAGTTAACTAGCCTATTGGCAAAATGGATATAACTACTCATTTTAGTTTATGGAAAGCTTTAATTGAAGCTAGTTGCTTTGGATTAAATTACAAAAATGTATATTCATAAACTCACTGATTCATAAAGGTAAAGTTGCTCATTAGCACAGGCATCCATCTGGATTGAAGCCCAAAACCACTCTCCTTTAACAATAAGAGCCTTTTCAGGACAGTTTGGAGGTTTCTCAATGGTTGACTGCTCATCTAATACCTAAAAATATACATAAAACAGAGGATGTTTTAATATTTATGGAGTGGATACAATTACATTGGCCACATTTCAAAACAATTTAAATAAAGAAGTGAACATGATAACAAGAAATAGGATAGTTGTACTTCCAAGTGCAGCTTTGACAATTTAAATTGTATAGCAATTTGCCATCTATATGGTAAACTTACAACATGTGTAGCTGTTCCATCTTCAATCTGGGCAACTGTTCCACCATTTTTCAAAATCAGATCCTCCATTTGTCTTTTGTCTTCATCAGAGAATCCCACAAGACAAATCTTCAGATTATGAAATAACTGCAATTTGTACCGCATCTGGAGAGAGAAAAATGTTAAAGCTATTTATTGTTGACAAGATTAATCATAGAAAAAAAATTGAGGAAAAAATTTGCATTAATTTTAGGGAGGGATAGATACAAACTGGATAGAGAAGCTAAAAATTAGAAATGATTTAAAAAAAATTTACATCTTGCCATAGTACAAGCCTCCAGAATGAGGAAGCAAGGTTAATGCCTGGAATTCATGCGAGAATAATGCCCCAGGGTAAAAGAGAATTTTTTTTTTTAGCATCCATCTGATAACTGCCTAAAAGGGAACAATTAATTACAAGCATAATACTAGGCTACATTAAAATAAAAAATAAGTCAAAAGACAGAAACAATGACAAACAAAAGTAAAAAAACAAAGAACAAAAACAAGAAACAAAGCAAAAGCAAGAAAGAAGCACATTCCAGTTTTGGAAGGGGCGCATATTTCCCTAGAGCAATTTTTTTTTTTTTTTTTTTTTAATATTTAAGGGGCTATCTGGCGACTGCCGACTTAGGCATAAGTTGCTGTAAACAAACAGCCTAGTTCTAGGCTACTTTAAAAAATTGAACAGGAAACAACAATAAAAAGAAATAACAATAACAAAACAATAACCGAAAACAACAATTAAATCTGGTTAAATAAAAGGGAGAAGGCCGGCCTCCCCTAAAAAGTCAACAAGTCCACCAGTCAATGTGCATGCACTCGTCCCACGTACAAGGGACAGGCGGTAGCGACCCCGCCCATCCCGGTACAGGGACAGGTATCGTGCGCGAAGATCACCCAGACTGGGACATTTGACAAGAATGTGCCGAACAGTCGTTGCAATAGGGCGCAGGCGAGTGCTCCATCAAATAGCGATGCGTCACACGAGTGTGTCTGATTCGGAGACGACAGAAAGCAACCTGAAGCCGCCGTGGCATTGGGAAATAGGCCCATGGGAACAGTTGCGGCGCAATGGCACGCAACTTTAAGTTCCCTTCGACCGTCTCCCAACTTCTTTGCCAAGCAGTCCGAAGAGCTGCCCGTATTCCTGCCATGTAGTCGGTGTGAGGAAGAGCGAAACGCTGATGCAGTCGCAGAGTCTTCGCGGACTCTTTGGCGCGCTCATTCCCCGCAATTCCTACATGTCCAGGAACCCAGCAGAAGATAATCTCGACATCCAACTGGCTGGCCAAAACCGTGGCGTCACGGATATCGCGAACCAGGGGATACGGAGATTAAAATGCCCCGAGAGCACTCAGGGCGCTTTGTGAGTCGCTATAGATCACAATTCGGTCTCTGAACCGGGCACGTCGCGTAATCTCCCGTACCGAGTGGTGTATTGCCACCAGCTCGGCCGTGAAGACAGACGCAGCGCTTGGCAGAGCCACGCTGACTTTAAACAGAGGGGATACGGCGTGGAAGCCGACCCCCTCTTGGGACTTGGAGCCATCCGTATACACTGGCACAGTTCCAGCGTGAAACGAGGTGTGCTCCAAAAAGGTCGAACGCAATACTCCAAGCGCAGTACAAGCTTTGGGAGCAGAGGCGTGGCGACAAATAGCCAAATGTGGTACCCTCCAGGGTGGCGTCCTGGGCAGAACCAGGGGCTCCACCGACCCGAGAGCTATATCTACCTCTCGAAGGAGTTTCCTGGCCCTAACCCAAAGGGCTTAGGGTATGACTGGCGTCTCCCGACGGCATAGGCACCATCGAGATCAGCTGCGGAAGCAGTGAGAGCTGTTGGCGACTGAGGGAGGCGCCGCGCTTGCGCGTACAGGCGGGTGATGCACTGCACGCGGCGCAGAGCGAGTGGCATCTCTCCAGCATCGACCAACAGGCTCTCAATGGGGGAAGGGCGGAAGGCACCGGTCGAAAGGCGAAGGCCAGTGTGGTGGATCGAATCCACCTTCTGCAATAAACGCTCGGCTGCGGATGCATAAAACTCGCATCCGTAGTCGAGCTTCGAACGAACAAAGGATCGATAAAAAAGTAGGGCAGTAGTCCTATCAGCGCCCCAAGCGCTGAACGTCACGGAACGGAAAATGTCCATGGCGCGGGTACAGGAGACCCTAAGGCTGCGAATATGAGCCTCCCAGGTGAGGCGTCGGTCGAATACAA
The DNA here is from genome assembly GCA_963969495.1 of Ceratothoa steindachneri. Taxonomy (NCBI): domain Eukaryota; kingdom Metazoa; phylum Arthropoda; class Malacostraca; order Isopoda; family Cymothoidae; genus Ceratothoa; species Ceratothoa steindachneri. Next base: position 94,192,087 of record OZ018319.1, read on the forward strand.
GACCAAGGAAACGGTGCGACTCAACCACATCCAGGCGCACCCCATTAAGAAACAAATCTGGGTCGGGGTGAAGCCGTGGATGGCGGCAGAAGTGCACCACCTTAGTCTTCGCCAAGGAAAACCGAAACCTGTGCGCTTCGGCATAGCGAGAGACGCGGTTCAATGCCCGTTGGAGTCGACGCTCCAGAGTTGGCATCTGGGCCGCGCCAAAAGAGATCGAAAGGTCGTCCACGTAGAGGGTAGTGAGAACATCTTCCGGCGGCACCAAGGTGATGCCGTTGATGCTCAGGGCAAAGAGTGTGACACTGAGGACACTTCCCTGCGGGACACCCTCTTCCTGCTCCTTTGGGCCGGAGAGGGCTCCCCACACTCATACGCGGAATCGACGATCTCGCAAAAATTCAGATATAAACATTATGAGGCGTCCCCTCGCCCCCATCGTGTGGAGAGTCTCCATGATACCGTATCGCCATGCGGTATCATAGGCCTTCTCCAGAGCATCCGACGTGGAGTGGAACTGGCGGAAGCCGCACTGTGCGGAAGACAGATGGCCTCCGCTGTCCAGGAAATAGTCTAATCTAACATTTACCAATTTCTCCATCAACTTGCACACGCAAGTGGTTAGAGAGATTGGGCGGAAACCGGTCAGAGTAGAGTGATCTCTCCCCGGCTTGCGAAAGGCGAGCACAGTAGCGATTCGCCAGGAGTCTGGGAGAAGACCTTCCACCCAGATCCCGTTGAACAAATCTAACAGAAAGGCCATGCGTCGCTCACCCTGGTGTCGAAGCATGGCGTACGGGACATCGTCCGGAACATGGGCGGTGTCCGCGCACGAGGAGAGAGCGGAACGCAACTCACTCACAGTAAACTTGTCGTTGAAGGGTTCTCCGCCTCTGGAGGTAAAGTACAGCCGGCGGCCTTCCGCGACATCACGACGTGCATTGAATACTGGCGGAGCAGCATCACGGCTAGAGAATGCGGAAAAAGCGGTTGCTAAGGATTCTGCCACGGACGCGGGGTCCGAGATTGCGGTCCCAAGCTCCTGGAGAACGGGAGGGGGGTCCTGCGAGAACTTGCCCCGAATCCTTTTGACTCGCTTCCACACCTCAGCTAAAGGGGTTTTCCTGTTAAGTGAAGACACGTATGCCCGCCAAGAAGAGCGGCGGGAGTGCTTCGAAATATACCGGAACCTAGCCCTAACCCGACGAAATTCAGCGACAGTGAAATCGTTCGGGCGGCGCTTATAGCGCATGTAGGCATAACGCTTCTGTTTGAGGGCCGTCTCACACTCGGCTGACCACCATGGGAGTGGTCAGCGTGCAAAACGGCCAGACGTCCTAGGAATAGTAGTCGGCCCACGGCGATGAGGTTGCCGGAGAAGAACTCAACGGCCTCATCTACCAACCTAAACTCCTCGACTGAGATAGAGAATTCAGTCATTTCCTGAAATGCAGGCCACCGCGCCCGCGCCAAGCACCACCGAGGTGGTCTCTCAGGCGGCAGTTGCCCTGAAAATGATATTTGAATGGGAAAGTGATCACTACCATGGAGGTCATCGACACCCCCCAATCAAAATCAGGCTGTGAATCCAAAGAGCACAAAGATAGGTCAAGGCAAGAAAATGAAGCGGTTCTCGGACAGTGATGCGTAAACTCATCCACGTTTAGGACACTCATCTCAAGCTCTTGAATCAGATCGGCAAGGAATTATCCCCTGGGATTTATGGAGTAATCTCCCCAGAGAGGATGCCTGCCGTTCAGATCTCCAAGCAAGAGATAGGGCCTCGGCAACCGTGCCACGACACGGCGCAAGTCCCCCGCGTCGAAGTCAGCTGACGGTGGAATGTATGCAGAAATGATAGTATACCTCCTATCCAGGTGCAGCTGCACAGCCACTGCCTGGAAGGGGGTATCTAAAGAGAAAGGAAGAATGGGTGTAAACCGCGAATCCCCCAGCCCGGCCATCCCGCGGTGGTGGGGTCGCAAGACCCTTGTTCCCCGGGAGGGCGAGCAGGGGGCACGCGCCTAGCATGGTCTTCTGCAAAAAGATAGCTAACGGGGAACGGGACGAGACGAGCCTCCGCAGCTCCTCCCAGTTAGCCCGGAGTCTACGGCAATTCCATTGAAGGAATATGCCCTCCAGGCCTAGCTCGGAGACGCGGGGGCCCTCCTCGAACTGAAGACCCTCACGGGAATGGCCGTACGTTTCCTGGGGGCAGAACCCCGGGCGCTGTTGGCCGGACAAAGCGCTGAAGGAGCTGTCGCCATCGAGGACTTATTGGGGGAGGTTGGGCTCGCCATGCGAGTCTTTTCCTCCCTCCGCCTCGAAACCTTAGGCAGGCGTTACGGCTTCGGAGGCGGGGGGCCCTCTTTTCGAGGAACCACCGTTTCTAAGCCACTCGCCACACCTCAGGGCGTGGGCGAAGGAGCCGAAGCTCCTTTGTTGCTGTCCTCCTTTCGGGGGACAGCATTAGGAACCCCGGAAGATTGCCTAGCGACCATCTTCAGGGGTGTTGCCTCCTGTGAGTCTAACGACTCGGTGGAGGCGCGTGGCCGTTTCGCCTTGCGGGATATGGTCACGCTGGGGGAAGAGGGGAAAGCCCTGGTTTTAGCCGGGGTTGGGTATGAACCCTTTTTGCCGCCAGCTTTACCAGGGGAGCGCCCGGGTTGGTTAGAGCCCGCAGAAGGGCTCCGAATGGGCGCGGAAACAACCGTGCTTGTTGGCCTGGATGGGCCAGGAGCAGAGGGTGCCTTTCTAACTATTGAGACATATGACGTCCCAGGCAGAGCCAGGCGCGCCTGGGCCAAGTCCTTAGACTCGCGGAATGAGAGTCGATCCTGGGCCTGAAGGCCAGGATTTCTTTCTCAAGAAGATATGCACCACATTGCTTCGAAGAAGCAGGGTGCGGCTCTCCGCAATTGACACACTTGGCCACACACAATTTGGACTTGTCGTGTGCGACCTTGGAGCAATTTACACAGACTTCGGGTGACCCAGACTTTGCACATCTACATGAGCTATTCGTATGGCCAAAGCGGTGACAGTAATAGCACCGCCGCGGCAGTGGCACGAATGCCTTCACGCGTTGGCGGGACCAACCGGCACGCACCGACTCAGGGAGCTTGTCACAGTCGATTTTTTTTTTTTTTTTTTTTTTTTTTTTTTTTATAAGAGCTCATCTGGCGACTGCCTACTTGGGCATTAGTCGCCGTATTAAAACTGGCCTAGTTCTAGGCTACTTTAAAATGAAATTAAAGAGAAAAAAAAAAACAACACCCCAAAAGGGGGAAAGGAAGCAAGCTGGTGCGTCGGGGAGAGGTCCCCCCGGCGCAGAAGCGTGCAACTAAAGAAAAAAAACAAACAAAAAACAAAAGAAATGCAAAAAAAACAACAACAAAAACAAACAAACAAACCTTGCTTAAATTATAGGGAGAAGGCCGGCCTCCCCCAAGAAGTCAACAAGTCCACAAGTCAGTGTGCACGAATCTGTCCCAAGCACAAGGGACAGGCGGTAGCGACCCCGCCCATCCCGGTACTGGGACAGGTATCGTGCGCGAAGATCACCCAGACTGGGACATTCGACAAGAAAGTGCCGAACAGTCTGGGGGACGACGCAGTCGTTGCAATAGGGCGCAGGGGAGCGCTCCATCAGATAGCGATGCGTCACACGAGTGTGTCCGATTCGGAGACGACAGAAAGCAACCTGAAGCCGCCGCGGCATTGGGGGATAGGTCCATGGGAACAGTCGCGGCGCAATGGCACGCAACTTTAAGTTCCCTTCGACCGTCTCCATCTTCTTTGCCAAGCAGTCCGAAGAGCTGCCCGTATTCCTGCCATGTAGTCGGTGTGAGGAAGAGCGAAACGCTGGTCCGGTCGCAGAGTCCTCGCGGACTCTTTGGCGCCCTCATCGGCGCGCTCATTCCCCGCAATTCCTACATGTCCAGGAACCCAGCAGAAGATAATCTCGACATCTGCCCGGCTCGCCAAAACCATGGCGTCACGGATATCGCGAACCAGGGGATGCGGAGATTCCAATGCCCCGAGAGCACTCAGGGCGCTTTGTGAGTCGCTATAGATCACAATCCGGTCTCCGAACCGGGCACGTCGCGTAATCTCCCGTACCGAGTGGTGTATTGCCACCAGCTCGGCCGTGAAGACCGACGCAGCGCCTGGTAGAGCCCCGCTGACTTCAAACAGAGGGGATACGGCGTGGAAGCCGACCCCCTCTTGGGACTTGGTCCATCCGTATACACTGGCACGGTACCAGCGTGACACGATGTGTGCTCCAAAAAGGTCGAACGCAATACTCCCGGCGCAGTACAAGCTTTGGGAGCAGAGGCGTGGCGACAAATAGCCAAATGTGGTACCCTCCAGGGTGGCGTCCTGGGCAGAACCAGGGGCGCCACCGGCCCGAGAGCTATATCTACCTCTCGAAGGAGTTTCCTGGCCCTAAACCCAAAGGGCGTAGGGTATGACTGGCGTCTCTCGGCGGCATAGGCACCATCGAGATCAGCTGCGGATGCAGTGAGAGCTGTTGGCGACTGAGGGAGGCGCCTGGGATCGCGCGTACAGGCGAGTGATGCACTGCACGCGGCGCAGAGCGAGTGGCATCTCCCCAGCATCGACCAACAGGCTCTCAATGGGGGAAGTGCGGAAGGCACCGGTCGCAAGGCGAAGGCCGGTGTGGTGGATCGAATCCACCTTCCGCAATAAACGCTCGGCTGCGGATGCATAAAACTCGCATCCGTAGTCGAGCTTCGAGCGAACAAAGGATCGATAAAAAAGTAAGGTGGTAGCCCTATCAGCGCCCCAAGCGCTGAACGTCACGGAACGGAGAATGTCCATGGCGCGGGTACAAGAGACCCTAAGGCTGCGAATATGAGCCTCCCAGGTGAGGCGTCGGTCGAATACAAGACCAAGGAAACGGTGCGACTCAACCACATCCAGGCGCACCCCATTAAGAAACAAATCTGGGTCGGGGTGAAGCCGTGGATGGCGGCAGAAGTGCACCACCTTAGTCTTGGCCAAAGAAAACCGAAACCTGTGCGCTTCGGCATAGCGAGAGACGCGGTTCAATGCCTGTTGGAGTCGACGCTCCAGAGTTGGCATCTGGGCCGCGCCAAAAGAGATCGAAAGGTCGTCCACGTAGAGCGTAGCGAGAACATCTTCCGGCAGCACCGAGGTGATGCCGTTGATGCTCAGGGCAAAGAGTGTGACACTGAGGACACTTCCCTGCGGGACACCCTCTTCCTGCTCCTTTGGGCCGGAGAGGGCTCCCCCCACCCGTACGCGGAATCGACGATCTCGCAAAAATTCAGATATAAAAATTGGGAGGCGTCCCCTCGCCCCAAACGTGTGGAGAGTCTCCATGATACCGTATCGCCATGCGGTATCATAGGCCTTCTCCAGATCAAAAAACACCGTGGCGTAGTGCTGTCTACGAAGGAAAGCCTCGCAGACGGCACTTTCCAGTCGGAGCAGAGCATCCGACGTGGAGTGGAACCTACGGAAGCCGCACTGTGCAGAAGACAGATGGCCTCCGCTGTCCAGGAAATAGGCTAATCTAACATTTACCAATTTTTCCATCAACTTGCACACGCAAGAGGTTAGAGAGATTGGGCGGAAACCGGTCGGAGTAGAGTGATCTCTCCCCGGCTTGCGAAAGGCGAGCACAGTAGCGATTCGCCAGGAGTCTGGGAGAAGACCTTCCACCCAGATCCTGTTGAACAAATCTAACAGAAAGGCCATGCCTCGCTCACCCAGGTGTCGAAGCATGGCGTACGGGACATCGTCCGGACCATGGGCGGTGTCCGCGCACGAAGCGAGAGCGGAACGCAACTCACTCACAGTAAACTTGTCGTTGAAGGGTTCTCCGCCTCTGGAGGTAAAGTCCAGCCGGCGGCCTTCCGCGACATCACGACGTGCATTGAATGCTGGCGGAGCAGCATCACGGCTACAGAATGCGGAAAAAGCGGTCGCTAAGGATTCCGCCACGGACGCGGGGTCCGAGATTGCGGTCCCATTCTCCTGGAGAACGGGAGGGGGGTCCTGCGAGAACTTGCCCCGAATCCTTTTGACTCGCTTCCACACCTCAGCTAAAGGGGTCTTCCCGTTAAGTGAAGACACGTATGCCCGCCAAGAAGAGCGGCGGGAGTGCTTCGAAATATACCGGAACCTAGCCCTAGCCCGACGAAATTCAGCGACAGTGAAATCGTTCGGGCGGCGCTTATACCGCATGTAGGCATAACGCTTCTGTTTGAGGGCCGTCTCACACTCGGCCGACCACCATGGGAGTGGTCGGCGTGCAAAACGGCCAGACGTCCTAGGAATAGTAGTCAGGCCTACGGCGATGAGGTTGCCGGAGAAGAACTCAACGGCCTCATCTACCGACCTAAACTCCTCGACTGAGATAGAGAATTCAGTCATTTCCTGAAATGCAGGCCACCGCGCCCGCGCCAAGCACCACCGAGGTGGTCTCTCAGGCGGCAGTTGCCCTGAAAATGATATTTGAATGGGAAAGTGATCACTACCATGGAGGTCATCGACCACCCCCCAATCAAAATCAGGCTGTGCATCCGAAGAGCACAAAGATAGGTCAAGGCAAGAAAATGAAGCGGTTCTCGGACAGTGATGCGTAAACTCATCCACGTTTAGGACACCCATCTCAAGCTCTTCGATCAGATCGGCAAGGACTTGTCCCCTGGGATTTATGGAGTAATCTCCCCAGAGAGGATGCCTGCCGTTCAGATCTCCAAGCAAGAGATAGGGCCTCGGCAACCGTGCCACGACGCGGCGGAAGTCCCCCGCGTCGAAGTCAGCTGACGGTGGAATGTACGCAGAAATGATAGTATACCTCCTATCCAGGTGCAGCTGCACAGCCACTGCCTGAAAGGAGGTATCTAAAGAGAAAGGAAGAACGGAGACATCATGCCGGGTGTAAACCGCGCATCCCCCAGCCCGGCCATCCCGCGGTGGTGGGGTCGCAAGACCCTTATACCCCGGGAGGGCAGGCAGCGGGCACGCGCCTAGCATGGTCTCCTGCAAAAAAATAGCTAACGGGGAACGGGACGAGACGAGCCTCCGCAGCTCCTCCCAGTTGGCCCGGAGTCCACGGCAATTCCATTGAAGGAATATGCCCTCCAGGCCTAGCTCGGAGGGGACGCGGGGGCCCTCCTCGAATTGAAGACCCTCACGGGAATGGCCGTACGCTTCCCGGGGGCAGAACCCCGGGCGCTGTTGGCCGGACAAAGCGCTGAAGGCGCTGTTGGCCGGACAAATCGCTGAAGGCGCTGTCGCCTTCGAGGACTTATTGGGGGAGGTTGGGCTCGCCATGCGAGTCTTTTCCTCCCTCCGCCTCGAAACCTTAGGCGGGCGTTGCGGCTTGGGAGGCGGGGGGCCCTATTTTCGAGGAACCACCGTCTCCGAGCCACTCGCTCCACCTCGGGGCGTGGGCGAAGGGGCCGAAGCTCCTTTGTTGCTGTCCTCCTTTCGGGGAACAGCTTTAGGAACCCCGGAAGATGGCCTAGCGACGATCTTCAGGGGTGTTGCCTCCTGTGAGTCTAACGACTCTGTGGAGGCGCGTGGCCGTTTCGCCTTACGGGAAACGGTCACCCTGGGGGAAGAGGGGGGAGCCCTGGTATTAGCCGGGGCTGGGTGTGAACCCTTTTTGCCGCCAGCTCTACCAGGGGAGCGCCCGGGTGTAGTAGAGCCCGCAGAAGGGCTCCGAATGGGCGCGGAAACAACCGTGCTCGTTGGTCTGGATGGGCCAGGAGCAGAGGGTGCTTTTCTAACTATTGAGGCATATGACGTCCCAGGCAGAGCCGGGCGCGCCAGGACCAAGTCCTTAGCCTCGCGGAATGAGAGTCGATCCTGGGCCTGAACGGCCAGGATTTCTTTCTCAAGGAGATATGCACCACATTGCTTCGAAGAAGCAGGGTGCGGCTCTCCGCAATTGACACACTTGGCCACACACGATTTGGACTTATCGTGTGCGACCTTGGAGCAATTTACACAGACTTCGGGTGACCCCGATTTTGCACGTCTACATGATCGATTCGTGTGGCCGAAGCGGTGACAGTAATAGCACCGCGGCGGCAGTGGCACGAATGCCTTCACGCGGTAGCGGTACCAACCGGCACGCACCGACTCAGGGAGCTTGTCACAGTCGAACATGACGAAGAGTGTAGGGGTGGGTCTCGAGGCCCCTCCCTGTTTTCTCATCACACGTTCGACCTTGACCGCCCCATGGTCGGCCAGCTCTAGGGTGATGTCTTCTATGGAGTAGTCAACGAGTTCCCTCGCATAAACTACTCCTTTTACAAAGTTCATGGTAGAGTGCGGCGTCACACTCACCGGGGTGCCATGAAGTGTCCGAAGAGCACTTATCTTGGCCGCCTCGGCGGGATTCGCCGCATTCGCCAGAAGGCTCCCGTCCGAGAAACGGGTTACCTTCGGCTCTCTACCAATTGCACTAGCTAATCCTCTCCTCTGATGGATCATGTTGCCCTTGGACAACATGGTGCCATCAGTGGAGCGAATAACGAGGAAGCGTTTGAAGCCAGCGGGCTCGAAAACCCCAGGTAACCTCTGAATGAGGGGCCCCGATGTCATCGAGGCTCCGCCCTGTGCACTCTTGGTCTTAGTCAGGGGCTCCGCACACGAGGGGGTAGAGGGGCCGGATGTGCCGATCTTGGCTTGGTCGCCTACCAAAGTGGCAGCAGACCCATCCGTCCCCGCAGCTCCCGCGGATGGAGAGGAGCCCCGAGTCTTTTTCGTCTTTCTTGTCTTTTTCTTCTTTTTAGGAGAGGAGGGCAGGGAATGAACCCGCTTCTCACCCCCGCCGGTAGAAGCCCCCAGGCCAGATGGACCAGCCTCAGCCAGGTCCTTCTCTGAAATGGAGAAGGTCCCAGTGGGCGCAGGGGATTCATCCGGAGGAGATCCCTCCCCTCCTTGTCCTGCCTGAGAATCCACAGCCGTTTGATGAGGACCTTGCATAGGGGCGGATTCGGGTTCGGTGCTTGGCGCCAAGCCCGGATTCCCCCCCATGGAAGGCCCTACCGTCTGAGGCTGGTTTTCCTCAAGGACCATGTCTATCACAGGAGGGGCCTCCAGTTGGCCATCCCCTCCCAGGACATCGCAGGTCCCCTTGGCAGCGTCATAAGTCTTTAGTGGGGAGGCACAGGCCTTGACCCCGGCAAGGTTTAATATTTTTGCCAGCAGGTCTTTTGAGGGAAGCGACCGAAGGGGCCTGGCTTCTCTCTCCCCCCTAAGGGGGTTTGCCCTACCGAGCCGCTTGTACGAGGGGCGGTCGGCAATGGGCTGCCTGCTGGCTTTCTTGGCAGTCACCTTAGAAAGCATAGGAGGGACTGCCGCTGGAGATAGGGAGGTGCCCGAAAGCACCTCCAGAGAAGGGGGTGAGGGGGAGTCCCCTACACCCGTAGGCGTAGGAGAGGAGTAAGCCTCCTCTCCGGTTAAAGAGGCATGGAGGGTCCCCTGCGCAAGCACAGGGGGGGGGACCTCCATCTTTTCTGTGGAGCTGCACGAGGGCGGCTCCGTTGTTGTTATAGGGGGAATTAAGGGGAGATGTTTTTTTGTTTCATCATTGGGCATGGTGACCCTCTTTGTTTTACGGGACGCAATCGCTCACCACCTCTTGCAGTAGCCCGCACTGCAAGAGGTGCTTACAGGCCCGGCAGAGCCAGGCGCCGCCATTTGGGACCACCCCTCCCGCCTGGTGGCCTGGCAGTCCTTCGGCATGGCGGCTCCACCTTGAACACGGCGTAAAACGGATAGATTTTGAAGACGAGAGGAAAAGGGATGTGAGGAAGGTATGGGTGGGGATGAAGCAGGTTGTTAAAAGCCAACTACCCCAGACCGGAGCTCAGGGGTTAGGGGACATTGTCCCCTCCCCCCTCAACCCCGATCCGGTACGATTGGCTGAGAAGAAGGTCAGCTTCTACCCTGTGAAATTAGAGGCTGACCAGAGAAAGTTGTGGGAGAGGTTGTATGAAAAGCGACGAGGTAGGATAGGAATACAGGCTATCTGAAGGAAGGAAGAGAGGCTAAGCTGGGGCCGGACGGGGCGCTGGATCCCGTCAGCACGGCGGCCAGGATGGCAAATCGCCGCGCCCCTTACGGGGTTGTCACAGTCGAACGTGACAAAGAGTGTAGGGGTGGGTCTCGAGGCCCCTCCCTGTTTTCTCATCACATGTTTGACCTTGACCGCCCCATGGTCCACCAGCTCTAGGGTGATGTCCTCAATGGAGTAGTCAAGAAGTTCCCTCGTGTAAACTACTCCTTTCACAAAGTTCATGGTAGAGTGCGGCTTCACACTCACCGGGGTGCCATGAAGTGTCCGAAGAGCACTTATCTTGGCCGCCTCGGCGGGATTCGCCGCATTCGCCAGAAGGCTCCCATCCAAGAAATGGGTCACCTTTGGCTCTCTACCAATTGCACTATCTAATCCTCTCCTCTGATGGATCATGTTGACCTTGGATAACATGCTGCCATCAGTGGAGCAAATAACGAGGAAGCGTTTGAAGCCAGCGGGCTTGAAAACTCTAGTTAACCTCTGAATGAGGGGCCCAGATGTCATCGAGGCTCCACCCTGTGCACTTTTGGTCTTTGTCATGGTCAGCGATCTTGGCTTGGTCGCTTGCCAGGGTGGCAGCAGACCCATCTGTCCCCGCAGCCCCTGCGGATGGAGAGGAGCCCCGAGTCTTTTTAGTCTTTCTTGTCTTCTTATTCTTTTTAAGAGAGGAGGGCGGGGAATGAACCCCCTTCTCACATCCGCTGGTACAAGCCCCCAGGCCAGATGCACCAGCCTCAGCCCTATTCCAGCAAGCAATGGTTGCATAGGACGGGGCGGTGTCGGTGTACACTGCAACCATGCGTTCATGGATCTCTTTTGCATTCTTGCCTTCCTTGGTCAAAAATATGATCACTGCGCGGTGCTCAACCTTCTCCATTGTTGAAAAATTTGTGACTGACGATTTGCGATCAGTTACTGCTTCTTAAATAGACGAAGCAGGAGCGTGCAGCTGCAGGTCCTGACTTGTCATAACTTGTCCTAACACCCCCACAAACAGCCATCCCCCTTCCTTGTTTTTCCTTACCGATTCGCAAAACTTATTGACCGCCCCTTGTACATAATATAAAATAATACTAAATAAAATACATACTAATAAATAATAATGCTAATAATATGTAGCTATTAATAATACTAAGACTAATAATAGAAAGGTAAAGTAGGGCTAGGTGGGGGTGAGGGGAAAGCGCAACAACTGTTCCAGAACCCATCATAAGAGTTCAAGTCAACCCAGTGAAGGGCCTCTCTAATTGACACTCATAGGCTACCCAGGGTACCCCTCTGCGGGTTGCAGGTCACAAGAGACCTGAAGGTCTTGATCTTTGGGGCATGATTAATAGGAAGATTGGTTTTGCCCCAATAACCCCTGCATCTATTGCCGAGTGCATAAGGCTTTACTGCTTATGGCGGGCAACTCTAGCTAGCCTGCAGGGCAAGAGAAGAGTTGTAGAAGGGTGAAGCCATTTCCGAGTGAATATGACACAACCAACCCGCCTGGGTGCAATCCTGGAGGAAAACCACCCCACTTGGATGTATCCAGTGTGAGGTTAAGTGGCAATAGAACTTCCACTTCCCTGCTGTTGCATGGGCTGTTATCACAAAGAGGGAGGGAGGGGGGTGGTATAAATTTTCCCCAGCATGCAACAGCCTCCCTCCACTCTAACCTGGTCCCTCAGGAGGCCCGGCCCAACTTAATTGTGGTACCCATGACAGGGCTTAGGGCAAGAGGCTGTGGGATCAACAGATTTCTCCCTAATCCCCCAAGTGGAGGTCATCTGCGCCTGGAGAAAAAACAACCTCCTTAAAATGAGCTGGAACTGCTGGAGGGCGAATGAGTAGAGGGGTTGTCCCCTTTACCAAAGGAGAGTGGTGATAAGGGAACCTCCCATTTCCAGTCAGAGAGGTCTGTTATGATCTTTGTCTTTACTCAACTCAACACCAAGGTTAGGTGAGGTTTTGCTCTGCCTTGAACATCAGAAATTTTTGAGAAAATTCCAGGGGTTGGATATGCATGACACAGGCGCCATTTTTCCTTTTATCCCTTTATCCAATCCTGTAATTTACTAATTCAAGAAAAAAAGGCTTGTGACCAATAAGAAAGAAAAATGCGGATAGATAGTTTGGAGGGGGTGGATTGTAGGGACTGGTTCAATAACACTTTCAAGTCATCAACCCCCTCCCCCTCCCAATCAAGGAACAATAATTATCTTTCTTTTTTTTTTGCTTTAAATTTACTTACCAATGATTCCTCCTCTGCTCTGACACCAATTTCATCTCGATGGGCCCAGGCAGCATTCAACCAATCTTCTCCCATCACTGGAATGTCAAATGTAACAGCATACTGGTATTTGGTACCAGTACTTGATTGGGCCAACAAGTGTGTGACAGTATCTTTGATTTCATTTTTTATGCTTCCACCCATGTAATGAATCAATTTGAGAAGTCTTGACTGAAAAAATATAATTATTATTGGTTCTGATTATTTTTCAATGATTATAAAAATACTGAGAGTAAAGTAGGTTACCACACAAACTAGACATTTTCTATATTAATTAAAATGCACTTTAGGAAGAAATATCACAATGGCCATTAATCATTAATTTATATTAAAAGGAGTAATAAAAAAGTAATTTCCGAGTGAATATGACACAACCAACCCGCCTGGGTGCAATCCTGGAGGGGGACCACCCCACTTGGATGTATCCAGTGTGAGGTTAAGTAGCATAGAAAATGTTAAAGCACTCAAATTTAGAGTTTGTAAATAGGATAAAGATATTTAAAAATTTGTCTATTTTCCAATTTTTTAAAAATGAGCTAATTTGACACAGACAACTTGGGGAAGTTATTTTGTCCCAATTTTTTTCTGTTATGGATTTTCACTACGTTGTTTTAGTCTTTAGAATGCAGAGGGATAGCTTGGAAAGTTGGGTAGGATTGGGTTGACCTATATTAATACATATTTAATCTAGAATTATTTCTTCACCCATTTCTTTTCTTTGCAGTTAATGATGGGCATAATTATAAAGCCCTTCATTTTCACATTTAACTAGTATTCTTTATGTTTAAATATTTCATTAAAGAGAAACTTTAAAGCTCTGGAAGAAAAAAAAACAAAACATTTGGCAAGTGAAGATTATTTGTTTGAAAAAGCCCAGAGCACTTGCAACTTTGGTCTTGGTCTGGGACCCATCACCCAGGGGGTAACCTTGGGGCCAAATATGTAGATTTTGGCCAGGTGGCTTGCTGAAACAGCAGCAGACCCTTTTTTTATTAGTAGTTTAAGAGTTCATCTGGCAACTGCCTATGAGGGCAAGAGTTGCTTTACTCAAACCACAGCTTACTACTTGGCTTGATTAAAAAACAAACAGCAAAAGTAAAATATACAAAGGCTAAGCACAAGATTAAAAAAAGGAAGAACAGCAATAAATAAAACAAAAAAACAAGATAAGGCACCAAGAAGGAAGTGTGCTACGGCGTAAGGGTAGGCAACAGCAGACCTGTTCATTCCTGGAACCACCGTGGAGTGAGAGGAACCTTTAGTCCTCTTTTTGCTTCTTTTGCTTTGGGAAGAAGAGGGGGGTGAGTGAACCTGCTTCTCTCCACCGCCAGAAGAACCGGCGTCAGCAAGATCCTTCTCTAAGATAGAGAAGGTCTTAGCTATCAGATGGGGCACCAGCAAGGGGAGAGGTCCCACTTCTCCTTCTGAGTCCTTGGGAGCCCAGGCCATATGAGAAGATTGCACAGGGGTGGATCAGGTTGATGTTTGGCACAGAACCAAAGTTCAACCCCATTGAAGATCCTGCCCATCTGTGGCTGGGTCACATCTGGGACCATGTCCAGGTACCCTGCTTCACAGTTAAGTCTCTGGTCAAAGGGGTACCTCAATTTCCCTCATCCTCCATGACACCTAGAGAGGATGAGGCTGCGCTTGGAGGTGGATCTCCATGGTCCTGCGGTTGCTCAATATTGCTTTCTATTGTTACTATAATCAAAGGAAAAGGAAAAGGGGAGGCTTCAAGGAAAGTAGATACTATCACCTCCTTATGTGCAGGGAGGTTAAGAGAAAAGTCTCTGTAAGATCAGAAATTACAGAATATGATCACATTTACACATAATCAGTCCCGATCCAACATTGCTGGGTTTTGACAATGTGGCCTGCCATTTAGGTGAAATTGTCCTGGAACTTTGACCAAAAAAGGTAGTGCCGGTGTAGCCACCTTATATGTATACTGGAGGAAGGTAAGCAGAGTCGATGGTCCAACATACTTTGTAAGTAATTCTTGCCCTAGCCAACTGGCTTTCATCCCTCACAGCAGGTAGGGACCTCACAGTATACAATGCCACTTGACTAAGGCTCATGAGAGGATGAAAGTGTGCTAGGTAACCAGAACCTCTGTTGATAGGAGAGCAAGTGTGGAAAGGGGTTAGAGGGTATGTAATAAAGAGAAGTAGAGATAGGTGGGTCCACTAATGAGTAGGGTGGGTGATCCCCCTATTATTATAATACAGTAGTGCTAAGTGATTCCAAGATAACATGCGGTCCACCAAGGGCCATGACTACCAGACCAAATCTGTACAGGTGGAAACACTCGTCCTGGTGCAAAGTGCTGGGAGAAAATGTTGAGTAGAGAGCAGTAATGATAATAATTATTTATAATAAATAATATTAATAATATACAAATAATTAATACTAATCCTAATAATTAATTATAACACATAATAACAATGATAATAATACTATATCAATAAATACTAATACTAATATAAAAATCATACCTAATAATAAAATTACTAAATAATAATTAATACTAATCATAATCATTATAATATATAATATAATCAATATTAATAAATATAAATTCAGTCCACTTTATGCAATTTACATTCAGCTGCATTGTTAAGTTGTAAGTGAATAAAGGAATGATAAAACAATGGAGCAGTAGGCCTAACAGCACCACATGTGCTGAATGTCAGCAAATGGTGGAGGTACAAGAGACCTTAAGGGTGAAAATATGGGCCTCCCTGGTAAGGCACCAGTCAAAAACAAGACAAAGGAAATGCTGTGACTAAAACATCTTCAAGTATGCCCTATTTAAGATGAAGTCTGGGTTGGGTGAAATTATGGATGGTAACAGAAGTACACCACCTTATAATCATAGCCAAAAGTTTTGACTAATGTATATTTTTTCACTTGTTTTTAAAATTTACGATAAGAATAATTATTCTAATATTTAAATTATTGCAGATTTATTAAAAAATTCAGCACTTCCAAAAATAATAGAAAACGGTGCATTCCTTCTCTGAATCCAAAATCTCACTCTGGTCCTGTTACTTTGCTATTTCATCACAAGGGCAAAATGATGACAAATATAGGTTAAATGATGATGTGTAAGAATAATCTATTTCACATTTTTTTATATATAAAAATAAATGTTTGAATCTTTTTCAATTCCAGAAATAGTTCTTTCCAAAGAAAAGCGTGGAACCATCGGTGCTCTACACCAAAATAGCCTGAAATGCAAGGAAATACTTGCTAAGGCTATTGCATCAAGGAGAAAGCATTTACAGTATTGGCACAGGATTATCTCATCAGGAGAATACCTACTATACTGCATGGTGATACAGTATCATGGAAACCCTCCACATCATTGGGGAGGGGGATGCTTCCCAATCTTCATCTCTTTCTCTGAGTTCCTTCATGAGTCTCAATTCTGCATGAATGGTGGGAGCTCTCTCTAGTCCACGAGGACGTTGGGATGGCATCCAATAGAGAAGTGTCCTCAGTGTTATTCTCTTTGCCATGATCTTTGGGATCATTACTGACTTTTAAAAGACTGGTTATACTCCAGTAACTAGGTCTTCTGGATGCGCAATAGCTTCAAATGAACTCTAGGGTTGCCTCCTGGTAAGGTCCCAGCTCAAAGATTGAGTTGCCTCCTGTACCAAACTTGCTCACAATTTGAAAGAAGCAGGTGTGAATGTTCCAATGCGCACAGTGAGGCAGAGACCTTTTGACAAAGGTCAAGTCAAGAAGGGCTATGAAGAAGCCTCATCTCACAAAGGAGAACCTTACAGATATTCTCTGATGAAGCTCCCTTCCCCTTGTTTGGAGATTCTGGAAGATCTCTTATTAGGATCATCCTGTGTTGTGCCCATGGTGAAACATCAGGATACTCTCCATGTCTGATGCTGCTTCACATCTAAGGGAACTGGAGTACTAACAATTTTGCCCAAGAACAATGCCATGAACTCAAAATGGTACCAAAACATGCTTCATAAGCACCTTTCCCAAATGGTTCAGGACCAATTTGGGAATAACTATTTTTCAGAATGATGGTGCAACTTGTCACAAAGCAAAAGCATTAACAAAGCTTTAGCTGAAAAATAGTGAAAATAACATTTAATTTGGGGGATTTTGGCCCAGGAATTCACCAGATTTGAACCCAATACAGAATTTGAGGGTAATAATCAAATTAGCAATTGATAAACAGAAGCCATCCAATTGTGAGCAGTTGCTTATTGAACAATAATGGAGCAATATCAGTAAAGATAACACAATTTGGTCTCCAGCATGCCAAAAGGAATTGAAGCAGTCTTGAAGAATGAGGGGGACCATTGTAAACATAAATTGCACACATCAATTGACTGGCTCTAAATTTTTGTATAATTCATAATACAAACATATTAAAGCAAAATGCAACATTTGATTAGTTCTATAAATTTTTAAATATGAAAAATATAATAGCCTCAAAACTTTTGACCATGAGTAAGCTTGAACATAGAAAACCAACTTGAGTGCTTCCACATTGCAAGAAATGGGGTTCAGAGCTTGTTAGGAGTCAATGCTCTGGAGTAGACATCTGGGCCACACCAAAAGAGATTGAATAGTCCTTTTATGTAGGGCATAGTGAGAACATCTGGGAGCACCAAGGTGATGATACTGTTGATGCTCAAGGCAAAGAGAATGACACTGAGGACACTTGTGTACAGGATGCCATCCAAATGTCTTAGTAGACTTGAGATAGCTGCCACCAATCATGCAGAATTGACAGACATGAAGGAACTCAGAGAAAGAGATAAAGATTGGGATGCATCTCATTGCCCCAATTATGTGTAGGGTCTCCATCAGTATCGTAGGACTGTTGAAGACTGTATCATAAGCATTATACATCTGGGAGCACTTGCCATAATACTAAGGCTCTATGGAAAGGAAAGCCTCACAGAAAACATGTTCCAGGTAGAGTAGGAGCATCAGATAGGTGGCCTTAACTCTCTAAGAAATAAGCTAACCTAACATTCACCGATTTCTCCATAAACTTACGCATGCAGAAATTGTAAACAAGAAGCCCTTACACAAGTTAGAGTTGTGTGTCATGGGCCTTGCAGAAGAAAAGAGGGTTGGGGAATCCAACCTTCTGCACATTAATGTTTGGAGTTTGTGAGTGTGCAGAAGTAGATACAGCCAATTTTTTTTTTTAAGAGCTCATCTGGCAACCGCATACTTGGGCATTAGTGGCCATATTAAAAACTTGCTTAGTACTAGGCAATTTTAAAATCGAATTCAATAACACACACAAAAAAACAAAAAACAACCCAAACACAACGCCAAAAATTTTTTTAAAATGGAAAAGGAAACGAGCAGTAAGCAAGTTCCTGTGTCAGGGTAAGGTCCCTCCGGCGCAGAAGCATGCGACCTATAAGTGGGTAAAAACAAAAACAAAACAAAAAAACCTGGTTAAATAATAGGGAGAAGGCTGGCATCCCCCAAAAGTCTACAAGTCCACCGGTCAATGTGCACGCACTCGTCCCGAGTACAAGGGACAGGCGGTAGCGACCCCGCACATCCCGGTACCGGGACAGGTATTGTGCGCGAAGATCACCCAGACTGGGACATTCGACAAGAATGTGGTGAACAGTCTGGGGGACCACGCAGTCATCACAATAGGGCGCAGGCGAGCGCTCCAACAAATGGGGATGCGTCACACGACGGTGCCCGATTCGGGGACGATAGAAAGCGACCTGAAGCCATCGTGGCATTGGGGGATAGGTAAATGGGAACAGTCGCGGCGCAATGGCACGCAACTTTAAGTTCCCCTCGACCGTCTCCCATCTTCTTTGCCAAGCAGTCCGAAGAGCTGCCCGTATTCCTGCCATGTAATCGGTGTGAGGAAGAGCAAAACGCTGGTCTGGTCGCAGAGTCCTCGCGAACTTTTTGGCGCCCTCATTCCCCGCAATTCCTACATGTCCAGGAACCCAGCAGAAGATAATCTCGACATCCGCCCGGCTCGCCAAAACCGCGGGATCATGGATATCGCGAACCAGGGGATGCGGAGATTCCAATGCCCCGAGATCACTCACGGCACTTTATGAGTCGCTATAGCTCACAATCCGGTCCCCGAACCGGGCACGTCGCGTAATCTCCCGTACCGAGTGGTGTATAGCGACCAGTTCGGCAGTGAAGACAGACGCAGGTTGGCAGAGCCACGCTGACTTCAAACAGAGGGGATACGGCGTGGAGGACGGCACCCTCTTGGGACTTGGAGCCATCGGTATACACTGGCACGATTCTAGTGTGACACGAGGTGTGCTCCAAAAAGGTCAAACACAATACTCCAAGCGCCGTAAAAGCTTTGGGAGCAGAGGCGTGGTCACAAATAGCCAAATGTGGTACCCTCCAGGGTGGCGTTCTGGGCAGAACCAGGGGCGCCACCGGCCCGAGAGCTATACCTAGCTCTCAAATGAGTTTCCTGGCGGCCCTAAACCGAACGGGCTTAGGGTATGACTGGCGTCTCTCGGCGGCATTGGCACCGTCGAGATGTGCTGCGGATGCACTGACAGCTGTTGGCGACTGAGGGAAGCGCCGGGCTCTCGCGTACAGGCAAATGAAGCACTGCACGCGGCGTAGAGCGAGTGGCATCTCCCCAGCATCGACCAACAGGCTCTTAATGAGGGAAGTGCGGAAGGCACCGGTCGTAAGGCGAAGGCCAGGGTGGTGGATCGAGTCCACCTTCCGCAATAAACGCTCGGCTGCAGATGCATAAAACTCGCATCCGTAGTAGAGCCTCGAACGAACAAAGGATCGATAAAAAAGTAAGGCAGTAGCCCTATCAGCACCCCAAGCACTCAACGTCACGGAACGGAGAATATCCATGAAGCGGGTACAAGAGACCCTAAGGCTACGAATATGAGCCTCCCAGGTGAGGCGTCGGTCAAATACAAGACCAAGGAAACGGTGCGATTCCACCACTTCCAGGCGTACCCCATTAAGAAACAAATCTGGGTCGGGGTGGAGCCGTGGATGGCGGCAGAAGTGCACCACCTTAGTCTTGGCCAAGGAAAACCGAAACTTGTGCGCTTCGGCATAGCGAGAGACGCGGTTCAATGCATGTTGAAGTCGACGCTCCAGAGTTGGCATCTGGGCCGCCCTAAAAGAGATCGAAAGGTCGTCCACGTAGAGCGTAGCGAGAACATCTTCTGGCAGCACCGAGGTGATGCCGTTGATGCTCAGGGAAAAGAGTGTGACACTGAGGACAGTTCCAGGCAGGGCACCCTCTTCCTGCTCCTTTGGGCCGGAAAGCGCTCCCCCACCCATACGCGGAATCGACGATCTCACAAAAATTCAGATAGAAACCCCGGAAGATGGCCTGGCGACCATCTTAAGGGGTGTTGCCTCCTGTAAGTCTTACGACTCGGTGGAGGCGCGTGGCCGTTTCGCCTTACTGGAAACGGTCACGCTGGGGAAAGAGGGGGGAAGCCCTGGCTTTAGCCAGGGATGGGGATGAACACTTTTTGCTGCCAGCTTTACCAGGGAAGCACCTGGGTTGAGTAGAGCACGCCGAAGGGCTCCGAATGGGCGTGGAAACAACCGTGCTCGTTGGCCTGGATGGGCCTGGAGCAGAGGGTGCCTTTCTAAACATTGAGGCATAAGACGTCCCAGGCAGAGCCAGCTGTGCCAGGACCAAGTCCTTAGCCTTGTGGAATGAGAGTCGATCCTAGGCCTGAACGGCCAGGATTTCCTTCTCAAGGAGATATGCACCACATAGCTGCGAAGAAGCGGGGCTTCGGCTCTCCACAATTGACACACTTGGCCACACCCGAATTAAACTTATCGTGTACGACCTTGGAGCAATTTACACAGACTTCAGGTGACCCCGACTTTGCACGTCTACATGAACGATTCGTATAGCTGAAGCGGTGACAGTAATAGCACAGCCGCGGCAGTGGCATGAATGCCTTTACGTGGTAGCGGTACCAACCGGCATGCACTGACTCAGTTAGCTTATCACAGTCGAACGTGAAGAAGAGTGTAGGGGTGGGTCCTGAGGCCCCTCCCTGTTTTCTCATCACATCCTCCATCACCTTAGAGCTAGCCGCCCCATGGTCGGCCAGCTCTAAGGTGATGTCCTCAATGAAGTAGTCATCCAGTTCCCTCGCATAAACTACTCCTTTCACAAAGTTCATGGTAGAGTGCAGCGTCACATTCACCGGGGTGCCATGAAGCGTCCAAATAGCACTTATCTTTGCCGCCTCGGCGGGATTCGCCGCATTCGCCAGAAGGCTCCCGTCCGAGAAACGGGTCACCTTCGGCTCTCTAACAATTGCACTAGCTAATCCTCTCCTCTGATGGATCATGTTGCACTTGGCTAACATGGTGCCATCATTGGAGCGAATAACGAGGAAGCATTTGAAGCCAGAGGGCTCGAAAACGCCAGGTAACCTCTGAATCAGTGGCCCCGATGTCATTGAGGCTCGGCCCTGTGCACTTTTGGTCTTAGTCAGGGGCTCCACAACCGGGAGAGGGGGAGGCAGAGGGGCCAGATGTGCCGATCTTGGCTTAGTCGCTTGCCAAAGTGGCAGAAGACCCATCTGTCCCCGTAGCCCCCGGGGATGGAGAGGAGCCCCGAGTCTTCTAGTCTGTTTATTTTTTGGAGATGAGGGCGGGGAATGAACCCGCTTCTCACTTCCGCAGATAGGAGCCCCTAGGCCAGATGGACCAGCGTCAGACAGGTCCTTCTCCGAAATGGAGAAGGTCCTGGTGGTCACAGGAGCACCGGTTGGAGGAGATCCCTCCCCTCTTTGCACTGCCTCGGAGCCCTCAGCCGTTTGAGGAGGACCTTGCATAGGGGCGGATTCGGGTTTGGTGCTTGGCACCGAGCCCGGATTTTCCCCCATGGAAGGCCCTACTGTCTGAGGCTGGGTTTCCTCAAGGACCATGTCTATCACAGGAGGGGCCTCCAGTTGGACATCCCCTCCCAGGACATCGCAGGTCCCTTTGGCACCATCACCAGTCTTTTGTGGGGAGGCACAGGCCTTGACCCCGGCAAGGTTTAAGATTCTTGCCAGCAGGTCTTTTGAGGGAAGCGACCGAAGGGGCCTGGCTTCCCTCTCCCTCCTAAGGGGTTTGCCCTAACGAGCCGCTTACATGAAGGGCGGTCGGCAATGGGCTGACTGAGGCTTTCTTGACAGTCCCCTTAGAAAGAGAAGGAGGGACTGCCGCTGGAAATAGGGAGGTGCCCGAAAGCACCTCCAGAGAAGGGGGGGAGGGGGAGTCCCCTTCACCCGTAGGCGTAGGAGAGGAGTAAGCCTCCTCTCTGGTTAAAGAAGTATGGAGGGTCCCCTGCGCAAGCACAGGGAGGGGGGACCTCTATTTTGGGGGTTGAGCTCTGTTGACGAGCAAGGGGAATTGGGGAGAGATTTGGGTTTTTTTTAAAATTTTCATCCATGGGCATGGTGACCCTATTTGTTCGACGGGAAGCAATAGCTCATCACCTCTCACAGTTGCCTGCACTGTAAGAGGTGCTTACAGGCCTGGCAGAGCCAGGCACCGCCATTTAGGACCACCCCTCCCGCCTGGTGGCCTGGCAGCTCCACCTTGAACACGGCATAAAAAGATAGATTGTGAAGAGGAGAGGAAAAATGGATGAGAGGAAAAGGGGACGTGAGGAAGGTATGGGTGGGGATGAAGCAGGTTTTTAAAAAAAACCCATCCCGAACCGGAGCTCAGGGGTTAGGGAACGTTGTACCCTTTCCCCTCAGCCCAGATCCGGGACAGTTGGCTTGAGAAGAAGGTCAGCATCTACCCTGTGAAATTAGAGGCTGACCAGAGAAAGTTGTGGGAGAGGTTGTATGAAAAGCGATGAGGTAGTGGAGAAATACAGGCTATCTGAAGGAAGGAAGAGATGCTAAGCTGGGGCTGGATGGAGCGCTGGATCCCGTCAGCACGGCGGCCAAGATGGCAAATCGCCACGCCCCTTACAGGGTAGATACAGACAATGTTACCCAGTGGACAGTCGCTTGCCAAAGGCCATAACTCCCAAATGAGCAGCCAGAGGGGCATGTATAACAAAGTGGAATACCAGTAGCCAATAATGCAGCACAGCCCATCTACCATAAACTAAAGCATTATGCACCCAACAAAGGCTGCAAGGGGGGAGGGGGTGATCAACCCATAATGCACAGGAGAGTTGTTATTGGGGCAAAACTGATCTTCCCATTAATTGTGCACTAAAGCCCAGGATCCCTAATGCCTGGTCTCTTCCAACCTACATGTGTTAAAACGCATTTATAGAGGTTCCAAAGACACTTCTAATGCAGTATGAAGTAGCTAGTCAATTCTTTTCTTAAACCTAGATACAGGAAATAAGAAGGGGATACTATAAGAAAAAGGGGGCACATAGAAGGACTGCACCAGTGTTCCCTCTCAGAGTTCAATTCAACCCAATGAGCTGGGTCTTCACTATTGGCACTCAGGCTGAGAAGACATGCCACTCCTCCAGGTAACAGATTTAACAGTCTACAGAGGATAATGCCCTGTGGGGAGGAATCGAACCAATGTACCCACATGTGGCAATATCATTTTTTCTTTATCATGAAAAATATACAAAACCATCATAAACCAAGAGTACCAAGTAAGCCTCACAACACTCACAAGTTCTGGTCTTTTCTTAAAGCCACTAAAAACAATCACACAGTTTTTCATGACAAGACAGTAGACAGGTCGAGATTTATAAGTTAGAATTGCTTCAGATGACATCTCAATGAAGGCAGGTTTCCCCAGGATTCTGAAAAAAAAAAAGGGGTTCATTAAGAAAGAAACCACCATCCAATGATAATTAACAGTCTGGCATAATTTTGGCTACTAGGCAGTACTCTTTCATTGTGTAGAAAGGATATTAAAAGGATATTATTCACTTCAAAGATTGCTTCAAACAAAGCGAAATACTTTTTCTTTTTCTTTTTTTTAATCTCACCATGGTGGCAACTAATAATGCCAGTGCTGACATAACACAAAATACTGCCTTTTTAGACTATACTTGCATATTTAGGGACACACACCTATGTACAAGGAACCCCCAAAATTTAACCTTTTTTGAAAAGCAATATCTTAACCCTTTCTTTAACTGTGGATCGCCCTTTTGTGGATTTTTGATTTAGCGAACAGACCACTGAAGTGGCAAATTTCTAATTCTCTCTATCTCATCTAATGGATGAAACACAAAAGTGGTTTTGGCATTACATAGTACGCCTGGCATTTCTTTATGAAAATAGCCTGAGAAAAATGTAATAGTGCAATATTGTCAGTTCTTAAACAATGCTAAAGTGAATTGTGTTTCGCTTCTTTTGCTAACCAAGAATGGCTGACAAAAGATTATCTAATAGTGAAATGGGTACCATGTTATATGACAGTGATTCTAGTGATAATAATATTTATACTACAGAAAGCGATGATAGTGATAATGATGAAGTACACACAAACGATGATAGTGATACCAATCAGAATCAGTGGGTAGCTGGTGTGAAAACGCATGCCAGGTTTTGATTTTTTTGGAGATGCAGGTGTGAACATTCAAGTAGGCTCGAACAAACCATTACATGTATTTGAGAAAGTACATTCTATTGAAATGATAGAATTTATTGTCAAAGAAACTAACTTGTATGCCAAAAAATTCATTGAGAAGGAAAGAAACTTTATGTGAAGAAATGAGATTATTTGAAGCTATGTTGATACTTCAAGGCCTACTTAGAAAGCCTACTATGGAAAGTTATTTTTCAGTGAATGCAATTATGAGCACGCCAATATTTAAAAGATATTTACGAGGGATAGATTTGAGTTATTGATGAAATTCCTCCACTTTTCAAGTGAAGAGAATAGTGATGACAAATTGTATAAGATTAAGGCTTCTAAATATGGTACTTAGCAGTTGTTTGGAAAGTTATATTCCTAGTGAAAAAAATTACCATTGTTGTGGAAAGGAAGGCTTTCATTGAAACTTTATATTCCCCTAAAGAGAGCTAAATATGGAATAGAATTTTATGTTTTGTGTGAAGCTAATACAGGATATGTTGCAAATTTTACCATCCATACAGAATACGCAGCCAAGGGTATTGATTCATCTGAATAACTGACTAAGCCTACCCAAATTGTTCTTTCTCTTTTGGGGGATAAATTTTTAAATAAGGGGTACATCCTTGGGGTTGATAATTACTATACATCTCCAGAATTGGCACAAATCTTATTGAACAAAGACACAGATATCTTTGGCACTGTAAAGGTAAACAACTACCCGAAGAAATAAGAAAAGGGGAAAAGGTAAGGTTAGGAGAAACTCTCTCATTTCACAGAGATAAAATGTCTGTAATAAAATGGCAAGCTAGGAAAAATAAGAATGTGACAATGTTGAGTTCCATTCCCGATATTCATGAAGCAGAGAAGGGAAAGAAAAAACCTCTCACCTGCATTGAATACAAGAAATATGTACATGTGTGGGGTCAACATAATGGATCAAATTCTTTCAAGCAATTTAGTAGCAGGTAGCCGAATAAAGAAGGATTATAAAAAAAATTAATTTGATTGCAGGAAATAATGGTTCTCAACTATTTTATCATTTATCAGAAAAATGGAGGAAAGAAATGCCTAAATGAATTCAAGTTGATTTTTTTTTTTTTAGAGCTCATCTGACAACTGCCTACATGGGCATTAGTCGCGGTATTAAAACTGGCCTAGTTCTAGGCTACTTTAAAATAAAATTAAACGAAAAAAAAACAACACCCCAGATAGGGGGAAGAAAGCAAGCTCTTGCATCGGGGGGAGGTCCCCCCGGCGCAGGAGCGTGCAACCTAAAGTAAAAAAAAAAAAAAGAAAACAAATGCAAAAAACAAAAAAAACAACCCTGCTTAAATAATAGGGAGAAGGCTGGCCTCCCCCAAAAAGTCAATAAGTCCACCAGTCGATGTGAATGCAATCATCCCGAGTACAAGGGACAGGCGGTAGCGACCCCGCCCATCCCGGTACCGGGACCGGTGTCGTACGCGAAGATCACTCAGACTGGGACATTCGACAAGAATATGGCGAACAGTCTGGGAGACGACGCAGTCGTCGCAATAGGGCGCTGGCGAGCGCTCCATCAGATAGCGATGGGTCACACGAGTATGCCCGATTCGGTGTCGACAGAAAGCGACCTGAAGCCGCCGCGGCATTGGGGGATAGGTCCATGGGAACAGTCGCGGCGCAATGGCACGCAACTTTAGGTTCCCTTCGACTGTCTCCCATCTTTTTTGCCAAGCAGTGCGAAGAGCTGCCCGTATTCCTGCCATGTAGTCGGTGTGAGGAAGAGCGAAACGCTGGTCCGGTCGCAGAGTCCTCGCGGAATCTTTAGCGCCCTCATTCCCCGCAATTCCTACATGTCCAGGAACCCAGCAGAAGATAATCTCGACATCTGCCCGGCTCGCCAAAACCGTGGCGTCACGGATATCGCGAACCAGGGGATGCGGAGATTCCAATGCCCCGAGAGCACTCAGGGCGCTTTGTGAGTCGCTATAGATCACAATCCGGCCTCCGAACCGGGCACGTCGCAGAATCTCCCGTACCGAGTGGTGTATTGCCACCAGCTCGGCCGTGAAGACAGACGCAGCGCCTGGTAGATTTTTTTTTTTTTTAATTAAGGGGCTATCTGGCGACTGCCGACTAAGGCATAAGTTGCCGTAAACAAACAGCCTAGTTTTAGGCTACTTTAAAAAATTAAACAGAAAACAATAAAAAGAAATGACAATAACAATAACAAAGCAATAACAAAACAATTACAAAAACAACAACAACAATTAAATCGGGTTAAATAAAAGGGAGAAGGCTGGCCTCCCCCAAAAAGTCAATAAGTCCACCAGTCAAAGTACACGCACTCGTCCCGAGCACAAGGGACAGGCGGTAGCGACCCCGCCCATCCCGGTACCGGGACAGGTGTCGTGCGCGAAGATCACCCAGACTGGGACATTCGACAAGAATGTGCCGAACAGTCTGGGGGACGACGCAGTCGTTGCAATAGGGCGCAGGCGAGCGCTCCATCAGATAGCGATGCATCACACGAGTGTGTCCGATTCGGAGACGACAGAAAGCAACCTGAAGCCGCCGCGGCATTGGGGGATAGGTCCATGGGAACAGTCGCGGCGCAATGGCACGCAACTTTAAGTTCCCTTCGACCGTCTCCCATCTTCTTTGCCAAGCAGTCCGAAGAGCTGCCCGTATTCCTGCCATGTAGTCTGTGTGAGGAAGAGCGAAACGCTGGTCCGGTCGCAGAGTCCTCGCGGACTCTTTGGCGCCCTCATCGGCGCGCTCATTCCCCGCAATTCCTACATGTCCAGGAACCCAGCAGAAGATAATCTCGACATCTGCCCGGCTCGCCAAAACCGTGGCGTCACGGATATCGCGAACCAGGGGATGCAGAGATTCCAATGCCCCGAGAGCACTCAGGGCGATTTGTGAGTCGCTATAGATCACAATCCGGTCTCCGAACCGGGCACGTCGCGTAATCTCCCGTACCGAGTGGTGTATTGCCACCAGCTCGGCCGTGAAGACAGACGCAGCGCCTGGTAGAGCCCCGCTGACTTCAAACAGAGGGGATAGATACGGCGTGGAAGCCGACCCCCTCTTGGGACTTGGAGCCATCCGTATACACTGGCACGGTACCAGCGTGACACGATGTGTGCTCCAAAAAGGTCGAACGCAATACTCCCGGCGCAGTACAAGCTTTGGGAGCAGAGGCGTGGCGACAAATAGCCAAATGTGGTACCCTCCAGGGTGGCGTCCTGGGCAGAACCAGGGGCGCCACCGGCCCGAGAGCTATATCTACCTCTCGAAGAAGTTTCCTGGCCCTAAACCCAAAGGGCTTAGGGTATGACTGGCGTCTCTCGGCGGCATAGGCGCCATCGAGATCAGCTGCGGATGCAGTGAGAGCTGTTGGCAACTGAGGGAGGCGCCGGGCTCGCGTGTACAGGCGTGTGATGCACTGCACGCGGCGCAGAGCGAGTGGCATCTCCCCAGCATCGACCAACAGGCTCTCAATAGGGAAAGTGCGGAAGGCACTGGTCGAAAGGCGAAGGCCGGTATGAGGGATCGAATCCCCCTTCCGCAATAAACGCTCGGCTGCGGATGCATAAAACTCGCATCCATAGTCGAGCTTCGAACGAACAAAGGATCGATAAAAAAGTAGGGCAGTAGTCCTATCAGCGCCCCAAGCGCTGAACGTCACGGAACGGAGAATGTCCATGGCGCGGGTACAAAACACCCTAAGGCTGCGAATATGAGCCTCCTAGGT
Organism: Ceratothoa steindachneri; assembly: GCA_963969495.1. Taxonomy (NCBI): domain Eukaryota; kingdom Metazoa; phylum Arthropoda; class Malacostraca; order Isopoda; family Cymothoidae; genus Ceratothoa; species Ceratothoa steindachneri. The sequence continues at coordinate 94,219,762 of OZ018319.1, forward strand.
GAGGCGTCGGTCGAATACAAGACCAAGGAAACGGTGCGACTCAACCACATCCAGGCGCACCCCATTAAGAAACAAATCTGGGTCGGGGAGAAGCCGTGGATGGCGGCAGAAGTGCACCACCTTAGTCTTCGCCAAAGAAAACCGAAACCTGTGCGCTTCGGCATAGCGAGAGACGCGGTTCAATGCCTGTTGGAGTCGACGCTCCAGAGTTGGCATCTGGGCCGCGCCAAAAGAGATCGAAAGGTCGTCCACGTAGAGCGTAGCGAGAACATCTTCCGGCGGCACCGAGGTGATGCCGTTGATGCTCAGGGCAAAGAGTGTGGCACTAAGGACACTTCCCTGCGGGACACCCTCTTCCTGCTCCTTTGGGCCAGAGAGGGTTCCCCCCACCCATACGCGGAATCGACGATGTCGCAAAAATTCAGATATAAACATTGGTAGGCGTCTCCTCGCCCCCATCGTGTGGAGAGTCTCCATGATACCGTATCGCCATGCGGTATCATAGGCCTTGTCCAGATCGAAAAACACCGTGGAGTAGTGCTGTCTAAAAGGAAAGCCTCGCAGACGGCATTTTCCAGTGGGAGAAGAGCATCGGACGTGGAGTGGAACTTGCGGAAACCGCACTGTGCAGAAGACAGATGGCCTCCGATGTCCAGGAAAAAGGCTAATCTAACATTTACCAATTTCTCCATCAACTTGCACACGCAAGAGGTTAGAGAGATTGGGCGGAAACCGGTTGGAGTAGAGTGATCTCTCCCCGGTTTGCGAAAGACAAGCACAGTAGTGATTCGCCAGGAGTCTGGGAGAAGATCTTTCACCCAGATCCTATTAAACAAATCTAACAGAAAGGCCATGCCTCGCTCACCCAGGTGTCGAAGCATGGCATACGGGACATCGTCCGGACGAAGGGCGGTGTCCGCGCACGAAGCGAGAGCGGAACGCAACTCGCTCACAGTAAACTTGTCGTTGAAGGGTTCTCCGCCTCTGGAGGTAAAGTCCAGCCGGCGGCCTTCCACGACATCACGACGTGCATTGAATGCTGGCGGAGAGGAGGGCGGGGAATGAACCCGCTTCTCACCTCCGCCGGCAGAAGCCCCCATGCCAGATGGACCGGCCTCAGCCAGGTCCCTCTCCGAAATGGAGAAGGTCCCGGTAGTCGTAGGGGCACCTGTCGGAGGAGATCCCTCCCCTCCTTGTACTGCCTTTGATCCCTTATCAGTTTGAGGAGGACCTTGCATAGGAGGGGATTCGGGTTCGGTGCTTGGCGCCGAGCCTGGATTCCCCCCCATGGAAGGCCCTACCGTCTGAGGCTGGGGTTCCTCAAGGACCATGTGTGTCACAGGAGGGGCCTCCAGTTGGCCATCCCCTCCCAAGACATCGCAGGTCCTGTTGGCTGTATTGTCACTAGTCTTGTGTGGGGAGGCACAGGCCTTGACCCCGGCAAGGTTCAATATTCTTGCCAGCAGGTCTTTTGAGGGAAGCGACCGAAGAGGCCTGGCTTCCCTCTCCCCCTTAAGGGGGTTTGCCCTACCAAGCCGCTTACACGAGGGGCGGTCGGCAGTGGGCTGACTGCTGGCTTTCTTGGCAGTCCCCTTGGAAAGAAAAGAGGGGACTGCCGCTGTAAAAGGGAAGGTGCCCGAAAGCACCTCTAGAGAAGGGGGTGAGGAGGAGTCCCCTGCACCGGTAAGCGAAGGAGAGGAGTAAGCCTCCTCTCTTGTTAGAGGAATATGGAGGGTCCCCTGCGCAAGCACAGGAGGGGACCTCCATCTTTTCTGTGGAGCTGCATGAGGGCGGCTCCATCGTTCTTATAGGGGGAATTAAGGGGAGATGGTTTTTTTTTTGCATCATTGGGCATGGTGACCCTCAAGTTGAAAGTGGTGGAAGAAACACTTACAAAATACTGGACATTTACACAAGATTATGATAGAGAAGTACACCTTGTTGAAAAAACTTGAGAAGTAGGCTAACAGTAATTTTCCTGATTATGGAACATGTTCTAATCCAAAGCAATGTACTGTTTGTGATATAAAAAAAAAAGAGAAAAAGAACAGTATATATGCAAGCAATGCAAAGCCCCCCCCCCTTTGTATCATCCCCTGTTTTGAGGAATACCACACACAATCACTTGATTCAACATCTGAGAATGTGGACATTGCTGAAGATGAATCAGATCAATAAATATTTGTTTGCCTTTAGTGAGTACATGTAAAATTTATTTCATAATATAATATAAAATATATGCCATATCACACATGTTTAGACATAAACAAACATATAAAATTTGATTAGGCTAATATATATTGCTCACTACGGTACATCACAAATGCACGCCACACCCACAAGTTCATTGAGTGGTGAAAATGGTACGGTACAATTTATTCACTTTATTTCTTCTTTTTATTGACAAACTATAACATTTATACTATTATTGTTAGTTTTTTATATGCAGAAATGATTACTCTCTTTAAATTTATATAAGTAAAGTATAACTTATGAAATAATGAGGGAAGTGACTTTTATAAAAAAAATTGTGAAAAAAAAAAATTTCGTGATGCTGGCAGCGCCAGTCATGCCAACTCCGCAGTTAAAGGGTTAATAACCATTGCAGCTAAGGACATGAAATAAAAACAAATGAAAGATGAATCCTTTATCTAGAAATACTTATTCTTTGTAAAAATTGTCTTAAATTCATTTAATGAGTCAATTAGGATTTTTAAAAAAAGTAAATGGTCAATCCTAGCCTGTAATCTTGACTTCCATTTTGAAATTGCCTTTTCAATGTTTTACTTGTGAAAAATTTTGAACTTTTTAAAGGTTGCAATTTAGAAAATAAAAAACAGGTTTTTAACATTTTTTTTAAGGAGCAAAAGTTGCTGTAATCATGATACAGCCTAATAGTAAACTTGATTAAAACAAACGTAAAAAAAACAATAGAGATAAAAAAGAAACAAAAGGCCAAGAAAGAAGATAAGGTAAAAAAAATAATAATAAACAAGATAAACAAAAAGAAGACACGCTCCAGCATTCGGGGTAGGTTTACCTCCCCAGGGTGAAGGAACTACTTATTTTTTTAATTTTTTACTTTAAGAACCCATAAGGCAACTGCCTAGTAAGGCAAAACATTGCCATAATCATGCTATAGCCTAATAATGCTAAGCTAGATTAAAAGTCTGCTGACCAAAGTCGCATGCTCTCACTTATTCTGATTTATGACCTTCAAAACTTTCAATAATTCCCAGACTAACCTTGGGATGACCTTGGCAATTATATCATTTGAAAGAGAATGTAAAACAACATTAGGGTTTCAAATTTCATTAGAATATGCAGAATAGTTATGATGTTATTGGCAAAATAAAATAATTCTAAAGCTAACCTTGGGAGGATCTTGGCAAATATATCATTCAAAATAGAATGGAAAATAACATAAGTATTTCTAATTTCTTTTGAATCACCAAATAGTTACAATGTTATTACCCTAAAAAAAAGAAGAGTAAATAACAAAGATAAAAAAAAACGAACAGAGGCTAAGAAACAAGCTAAAAATTCAACAACAAATAAAAAAAAAACAAGATAAGCAAAAAAGCAAGAAGTTATTGCGTTCCAGCATCAGTGGTAGGTTCGCCTTCCCCACAGCACAAGAACATGAAACCTACAACAAAGTAAAATTAAGAAATAAAGTGGATAAGATCAAACTCCCCCCTCCCCCAAGTCATATAGTTCACAAGTCTGCATACACAAACCTGTAGAAGGGACAAGGGGTAGTCATCCTGCATGCTACAGTACTGGGAGAGGCAATGTGCTCAAAAATTACCCAGACTGAGACATTCAACAAGAATGTGCCAAAAACTCTGGGGGACAATGTAGTGGTCGAGCACTCCATTAAATGGTGGTGTGTGCTGAGTGTATCTAAGTCAGAGATGAAAAAAAAAAACTCAAGCCTTCGGAGCATCGGGGGGTAGGTCTATGGGAACAGTTGCTGGACATTTTTTTTCTTTTTTACATTGTGGTAACCCATCTGGCGACTACCTACTTGGGCATAAGTCACCGTACACAACAGCAAATTATTAGGCTATATTAAAAAACAAATAATATCTAAATAATACATAACATAAAAAAGACAAAGGCTAAAAAGATAAGAAAAAGCAAAAATGCAAAGAAAAGTGCTCCGCAATGGGGGTAGGCCAGCCTCCCCCTGGCGCAGGAAAAATGAGACCTACAAAAAGAAGAATGCAAAAAAGGTTAAATAAAGTGGAGGCCAGTCTCCTCACAAAACTTGTAATGTCCATAAGTCGGTGTGAACGAACTGGTCCCAAGTATAAGCAGTAGTGATCCTGCTAATGTACGCAAAGATCACCCAGACAGGGACATTCAACAAGAAATGCTGATAGTCTGGGGGACAATGAGGTCTTCACAGTATGGCACTCCATCGAATGGCGTTGCACCCTGCAAGTGTGTCTAATTTGGAGATGACAAAAAGCAACCTGAAGTCGCCTTCCATCTTCTTTGCCAAGCACCCAGAGAGCTGCCCATATTCTTTTAATGTAATTGATGTGAGGAAGAGTGGAACACTGGTCTGGTTGCCCAGTCCTAGAGGACTCTTTGGCGCACTCATTTCCCACAATTCCTACATGTCCAGGAACCCAGCAGAAGATAATATCAACAACTGCCCGGCACGCCAAAACTATGGCCTCAAAGATATGGAAAATCAGAGGATGCATAGATTCCAATGCCTCGAGAGCACTCAGGGTGCTTTGTCTCTATAAATCACAATCCGGTCTCCGAACCAGATACATCACGTTATCTCCTGTACCGAGCAGTGCAGTGTAACCAGCTCGGCTGTGAAGACAGATGCAGTGCCTGGCAGAGCCCCATTGACTTGAAACAGCGGGGATACAGCGTAGAAACCGACTCCCTCATCGAATCTACCGTATACACTGGCATGGCTTTATTTGGTGGCAATAAATCACAATCTGATCTCTGAACAGGCACAACACATTATCCCCAGTACCGAGCAGGGTATAGCAACCAGCTTGGCTGGGGAGAGAGAAATGCAGTGCCTGGGAGAACCCTGCTGACTTCAAACCACCTCTTGGGACTTGGAGCCATTTGTATACACTGACACACTTCCAGCATGAGATGGAGTGTGCTCCCAATAGGCTGAACGCAAATACTCTGCCACTGTAGAAACTTTGGGAGGAGAGGCATGGCAACAAATAGTCAGAGGTGGTACCCTTCAGGGTTGTGTCCTGGTCATAACCACGAGCACCATGGCCTGAGACCTATACCAAGCTTTGAAAGGAGTTTCCTAGCCCTAAACCCAAAAGACTTAGGGTATTACTAGCGTCTGTTAGCTACATTGGTACTGTTGAGATCAGCTGCAGATCCAGTGAGAGCTGTTGGCAACTGCGGGAGGCACTGGGCTCTCGCATACGCCTAGGCAAATAATGAACTGTCCATGGCGTAGAGTGAGTGGCATCTTCCAGAATTGATAGGTAGGCTCTCAATGGGAAACATGCAGGAGGCACTGCCTGCCAGGTGAGGGCTAGTGTGGTGAATCGAGTCAACCTTCCACAATACATGCTCAGCTGCAGAAAACTTGCATCCAAGTTGAGCTTCGATTGAACAAAGGATCAATAAAAAAGTAATGCAGTAGCCCTATCAGCGCCCCTTGCACTGAATGTCATAGAAAGAAAAATATCCAAGGCACGGGTAGAAGAGACCCTAAGGCTGTGAATATGAGCCTCAGGTGAAGCACTAGTAAAATACATGACTAAGGAAATAGTGCGAGTCCACTACTTCCAGCCGAACCACATATAGAAACAAGTCAGGGTGGATCCTTGAAAGGTGGCCGAAGTGCACTACCTTAGTCTTGGAAAAGGAAAACCGAAGCCTGTGCGCTTCAATGCTTGAGCATATCGAGAGCATCTTCAAACAGCACCGAGGTAATGCCGTTGATGCTCAGTGCAAAGAGTGTGACACTCCAACATGAATGCTTGGGTCCGAGATTGAGGTCCCATTTCCTGGCAGAACAGGAGGGGAGGTGGGCTGTGATAACTTGCCCCAAATACTTTTGACTTGTTACCACAACTCTGCTAGACAGGTCTTACCCATTTAGTGAAGACACGTATGCCTGCCAGGAAGAGTGGTGTGCGTGCTTCAAAACATAGCAGAACCTAGCACTAGCTTTACCAAATTCACAAACACTGAAATCATTCAGGGGGCGCTTATAGGCATAATACTTGTTTGAGGCCCGCCTCAAATTCAGCTGACCACCACAAAAGCAATTGGTGTGCAAAAGGCCAATGTCCTAGGAATAGTAGTAAGGCCCATGATGATGAGTTTGCCAGGGAATTCAACAGCCTCATCCACTGACCTAAACCCCCGCTAAGCACCAGTGGGGTGGGCTCTTAGGTGGCAGCAGCCCAGAAAATGATATTTGAATGGGAAAGTGATCACTACCATTGAGATCATCAACTACCCCCACCCAAAATAAGGGTTTCACCCGGAGAGCACACAAATAAATTGAGACAGGAAAATGAAGCATTTCTAGAGGTGATGCGTAAACTCATCCACATTTAGGACACCTATCTCCAGCTCGTCGATCAGGTCGGCAAGGACTTGAACTCTGGGATTGAGCAAGTTGTCTCCCCAGAGGGAGTGTCTACTATTCAGATCCCCGAACAAAAGAAAGGGCCTCGGCAACTGTGCTGCAATGCAAGATCCCTGATGGTGCAATGTATGTAGAAATAACAGTAATACCTCACCTATGGCATTAATTGGTTCTTAAGGCAGTGATATAACCTGAATTTTGACATAAATCGAACATAATTGATAAAAAAATGCCTTAGAATGACAAAAAATGATGGTAAACACTTTCAAACTAGGGTAAGAATAACGCAGCATTTTTAAACATATGTAGAGCTAAAGTCAAAATTCTTTCTAATAATGAATTTAGTTTTAAAAAAAAACCAATTAACTCATTAATACTTTTTATTTGACTAACATTAACCCTTGTCTCTATTCTACTTGCAGTGGTCATTGTAAGAACATTATGCTTAGGTACACTCACTTTCCCTTTCTTTGGACCCATAGTTATTTTATGCGCAGATCACTAATAAATCACACTAAATCACGTGCTTGAACTAAAACCAAATACAGTATCATGGCCACACCAATGACGCTATATGGCCTCCCACTGAATCACAAATGTGGTGATACATATATATTTAATTTACCAATGCAAATTATTATTTTATAATATAATATACTTTTATACAGTTTTAGCTGAATTTTATGGGATAATAAATTATTTATTTGGTCTGTGATGTAAAGTCAGATTTAATGGTGTTAGGTGAACTTAATTTTACTCTTGAAAAGTGGCGGAAGTGTGGAGTTGACATAAGCTGTAATGATGTAGGGCAGGGTATTACTGTACCTCCTATCCAGGTGCAGCTGCACTGATACTGCCTGAAAGGAGGCATCTAAAGGAAAGAGAAGAACGGAGACATCATGCCGGGTGTAAATCGCGCATCCTCCAGCCCAGATCACCTCCTGTGGTGGTGGTTGTGTCGCAAAGCCCTTATATCCCAGGAGGGTGGGCAGGGGTCACACGGCCAGCATGGTCTCCTGCAAAAAGTTAGCGAAGTGAAAATGGGAGGAGACAAGCCCTCCCAGTCGGCCCGGAAGAGATGCAGGAGCCCTCTTTGAAGAGAAGACCCTCCTGGGAAAAGCCATACACTTTTCAGAGGCAGAACTCCAGTTGCTGTTGGCTGGACAATGTGATGAAGGTGCTGTCACCTTCGAGCACTTATCGGGAGAGGTTGAGCTCACTATATGAGTCTTTTCCTCCCTCCGCTTTGAAATTGTACTGGAGGTGTGGCATGAATGCCATCATGTGGTAGAGATACCAACCAGCACACTGACTCAGGGAGTTTGTCACATTCAAATGTGAAGAGCGTAACAGTGGGTCTCGAGGCTTCTCCATCTTTTCTCATCATACATTCGACTTTGACCACTCCATAGTCAGCCAGCTCTAAGATTATATCATCTATAGAGTAGTCCACCTCACATAACCTACTCCTTTGAATTCCCCTAACTCATTTGGCTATATATGTGGTTGTTTTACTGCACCAACTCAAAGAATGAACATTACTATCTTTGAGAAAAGAGCATACTTGGCTTACTTTAAGATTAAATTAGGTAACCAGGATAAACCGTGGGCCCCAGATAATGTTTGTAAACCATGTGTCAAAAATCTATGCCAATGGACAATGGGCACAAGGAAACAACTAGGATTTGACATTCCTATGGTGTGGTGGGAGCTAAAAAAACATGCAACGATTGCTATTTTTATCTCACAGAGTTCTGGTTATAGCAAGAAAATGTGACATAAAATAAGTTACCCAAATCTTGATTCAGAAATTCGCCCAGTGCTTCATTCAGATGAAATTCCAGTACCTGTATTCAAGGAAATTCCTTGAATACATTGACCCAACAATGTGGAAACTTTAGCCAATTAGAACTGAATGATTTAGTTAGAGACCTAGGCCTGTCAAAGGAGTTAGCAGAAGTGTTAGCTTCTAGACTTAAAGAGAAGAATTTGTTGCAGGAAAAAACAAATGTACCTTTTTATCGGAATAGGGAGAGAAGTCTCTTGGCATTCTTTAGAACTGAATATGGTTTTGCTTACTGTTGTGACGTGGCAGGACTGTTAAACGCGATGGGTGTTTCAGAGTATGATCCAAGTGAATGGAGACTTTTTATAGATATTTCAAAGAAGTTTAAAATATGTGTTACTCATAATGGAAACTTGTTCTGTGAGATTCCTATTGGTCACTGTGCATTTAAAAGAGAAGCATGAACACAAAGACCTGTATTCGATTTACTCAAATATGATGAACACAAATGGATATGTGTGGATCTGAAAATGGTAAATTTTTTAACTTAGCCAACAAGGAGGCTATATCCGTGTTTCTTGTGTTTATGGGACAGCTGAGCCAAGGACAAACATTGGGAACAAAACTTTTGCCAGTTAGAGAAAGTTTGACTATTGGGGACAACAATATTTTACACCGACCACTTGTTGAGTGAGAGAAAATCATTTTCCGCCCCCTTTATATTAAACTAGGGCTGATGAAACAATTTGTGGAAGCTTTTAATGTGGAGGGTGACTGTTTCAAATTAATATGTACAATATTTCTTGGCTTAAGTTATGATAAAATAAAGGCTGGAGTTTTTGATGGTCCACAAATCAGAAAGTTAATGGAAAACCAAAACTTCTCGAGTTCGATGACTGACATAGAAAAAGGAGGATGGGATTCATTTGTGGCTGTTGTGAAAAGATTTCTTGCAAACAAAAAGGCTGCTAATTACAAGGATTTGGTAGACACTACTTGATAGCTTTCATCATTTAGGCTACAACATGAGCATAAAGGCTCATTTCCTCAAGAGCCATCTTGATGAATTTCCTGTTAATCTTGGCAATGTGAGTGATGAACACAGAGAGCATTTTCAGCAAGATATCAAGATTATGGAGGAGAGATATTAAGGCCGACAGAACACAATCATTGATGACAGACTACTGTTGGAGTATTCAACAAGACTGTGTAGACATCAAACACTCCAGACACTTTCACAAGTGAAAATTTCTTCCATGAATGTATAGGTATATGTATGATTGCTTGTGTTTTCTCCATTATATTAGAAAAATAACCTGAATGTATTTAGTAATAGGTGATGTTATCTTACAATGCATTATCCTTTCAAATTCTGTTGACATTTTAAGTTATGGTTTGAAGCTATAATACTTAGGAAACTATCCTTACCAAGTAAATATATGCAGTATGTTGTAGAATAGGAATATGCTGTAGAATGAAAACCTGATATGTTACAAAAAAATGGATGCCATATTTGAAATCAGCAAATCGAAATTAGTTAAAAATAACTACAAAACATAAGTCAGCAAAAAGTGTGTTGACCGGTGTAATTATAATATATCATAAATACTAATAATATAAAAATCATACAAAATAATAATAATAATAATAATACTAATGCTAATAATAGGTAGAGTAGTGTTGCGTGTGGTGAGGGGACCAAAAACTTTCCAGGCCCCATCAGAGTTCAACTCAACCCAGTGCCTCCCTAATTTGCACTCAGGCTGGGAGGACGTGCCACTCCTCCAGATACCAGGTGTAAGAGGCTGCACAGGGTAGCCTCTTGCAGGGTATTGTTTTTTAAAGTAGGTGGGTAATCATTGGAGAGCTTTGGCAATCCTAGGGTATGATGCAGTGCTTTTCTTTGTCATATGTATTGTGAGTGCGAGCTACATACTTGCATTGGATTGAGGGAGCTTGACACTGGTTGAGAACTAGCCTCCTTTTGAGGGCAATGCTCATGAAGGGCATTTGAATGGTGGACACAGATTTTATTCACTGTTAAAAGAATTTTCTCTCAATTGAAATAGACCATTATGTTCATTATAATATTTAACCCTATATGCCCTGAATTAATTTAAAAAAATAAAAAAACATATTAATTACATTTATCATTTCTATTAAGTGGTAAATAGTTAGTGGCAAACAGCATGCGAATCTAATGCAAACCTTGTGTGAACTTAAACAGAACATGTGTTGTACTTATCTTACTCACTTGCTAGACTACACACATATAATTTCTCTAGCTATAAGCCTGTATTTTCTATGTGACAAATTTGTCACATACGGGCATAAAAGGTTAATTAACCTAAGTGGTACCTCCAATGCTGAAACAACCACACAGTATTCAGTTATCACTCCAAGGGTAAAGTTTGATATAGGATAATATTTTATGAATTCTAGATCTTGAAACAACTACAAGGCTGACTACACCAGGTCTTACACCTTTTTGACATTTACAGAGTCCCAGAAGCTCATGAACCTAAGTTACAAATATGAAAAAAAATCCAGGTTATTTGCTTTTAACAGTCTTCTTTTATTTTATAGGGGGAAACCTGGTGAATTCTCATACATACCTCACTCCCATTTTTTGAAGTTCCTCGAATTCTTCACACTCAAAATCAGATAAAATGAAGTAGGTGGCAAAATCAGTATCAACAGCATACTCCAAACCATTTTTTGAAGTAACAACTGGCAAGCCAAATTTCTGAAATGAGTATTATTGATGAAAGATAGTTGGAATGGGTAGTAGTTAAACCTTAATTTCCATAAATTGTATTCAATGTTTTCCATGCAGTAAACAACCAGTCACAAAGAAATTTAACTCATTTAAACTTTGATCCAAGTCTGATCTTTAAATATTTTTAAACCACAAAAAAAACACTAAGTTGGAGATAAAATTACTAAAGAAAGTAGTGAAGCTAAGGCAAGTAAAAATGTGTGGAAGGTACATAGTTTTAGTATGGGAGAAAACAATTTGGGGCATACTAATTTTGTGAACCTGTCTCTATTTTGCAATGAATAGGGTAGAGGGGTTCAACAAAATAGTATAAGACCTAGTGGGTTTAGACATTACTTTCCTTAGTAAAAACACTTCAATTTCTCCAAAGAATTAATTAAGAACTTGTGTGCCCTCAAGGGCCCTGTTGCAGGCAGGAATCCAGTGCCTCCAAGAGGGATAGTCCAATGCCTATATGTGGAGAATAGATGTAGTGCTGTTGTATGTGTTATATATGGTGCTCCATGTGAGATCATGAGGTAGCCATTCTTCTTCAAGCAAAACTACCACCCCTGAGTGAGCTTGGAAGAGGCAGGTTATGAATTATTTATCATCATCTTCATCAACTGCTTTCCCATAAGATGTGGTTGGTATGCATCAATGCATGACCGAATCGGGATAAAAATAACCATATCCACCACCACTATTGCAAATTTCACCTGCAGGAACAAAACTGTAAGTACTTCCCTGGCAATTAGCCTCCATAAGAACTGTCACTTTTTATTTATTTAATTGTTGTAAAAAATAATTTGTGGCGAATTTCCCTTTACTAGGTTTAACAGGGGTTAAGTGGAGTGTGTATTGGATTTTCTGATAGAAAATGATATATATACTAGTAAGGTTGATGATGCCAGGGGTGGCATTCCCGGGAACAGTAACTAGAGATTTGAGAGATTTGACTACTAGCTGCCCGTCCCCCCTACCTCTTCTGTGGGGTGGGTAACCCCTAGGAAGGCCCTCACGCTCCTTGTGGGGATCCACAGGCATCTAAGAGAAGAGATGTTGTGAGGTATGGTCAATCTAAGGGTAGGTGTTCTATCTTGCCTGTGCTTTGGTTGCATCTGGTGCATGTTCGTGTCAAGGGAAGGTTTATTCTGTTTGTATTGTTGAGTAGTGTAGTGGCCTGACCTTGTAGTAGTGGTTGTCAGCCTCCCCTCCCTTGTCTCTAATCCTTTTCTTTTTTTTCAGGGTGTGTGGCTCGCAAATTGAGATGTCTTTGCTCTGGATGGGGTACTCAATAGACCTCTAAGGTGCTTCCTCATTCATCTTTGTTCTCCCACAGGCTTGAGTTAACAATAAATTAGAATCGTAATTTTGGATATTGTGCAAATTGAAAGTGAAATTAATGAACTTGAGTGGTTAATGTTTATTTAAGAAATTACCTGAATTGGTAGAGCAAAGAACAAGTGGACAGTCATCCAGTTGAGAGTTGGTGTGAACGGTTGTGTGTGTGTCGATGTGGGCATTGATGATGTTTGGGTGTGGCAGTGAATTTAAGATTGAAGATGCCTTCTCCTTTCCAACTTCTTGGTGCCAGCTAGCAAAGTATCATCTGGCTTTGTTCGGCAGTGGTAGCCAGCCTTAACTCTCAGTAGTCCTGAGACATAAAAGGGACCATCCTCATGTGTGGATCTTATAGAGCGCCTCTCAGCCTCCTACACATTGGTTGGATTTTTTTTTTTTTTTAAGGGGCTATCTGGTACACATTGGTTAGAGCCAGTGCCCTCCGACACTCCACTTGAATGGTACACATACATCCCAGGTTCCTAAAGTCAGAACCCTTTGCCATTTCCAAAAGAAGCATGTAGACCCCCCCCCCCCCAACTTGCGAGCTCTGCGGCTGATTTTTTTTTTTTTTTTTTTGGCCAATAGATTTGTAAGGCCCCATATATCATTGGGTGGTTCAACTATTTACTTTGCATTGCCAGGATATTGATAAGGCCCTATATATAACTCAGACTAGTGTGTATATATATATATATATATATATATGAGGGGCGGTCAATAAGGAAACGATATTTGAGGAAAAGTGTTTTATTATTTTTCAATATAACTACCCTCGACTTCAATGCACTTGCGCCACTTGTCCCGAGGTTCGAATTCCCGACAACCAGAAATCTCCCGACTGCTGTTCAATCCACTCCTGGACGGCGAGCTGGACATCTTTACTGTCCCCAAACCGGCATCCACGCAGTGCAGCCTTGAGCTAGCAGAATAAAAAGTAGTCGCTAGGGGCCAGATCTGGACTGTAGGGAGGATGGTTGAGCTCCTCGAATCTGCACTTGCGCAACTCTGTCCTTGTGGACTTTGATGAAATGAAGTCGATCATGGAGCATGAGGTTTCTAGAGACCCAACGGGCAGAGACCTTGGTCATGGCCAAATTGTCATGGAGGATGTTGATAACACTTCCATGTGATATTCCAAGTTCTTGCTCGATTTCTTCAACCTTCGAGGATCATCCTCTCCACACGGGCCACATTGTCCTCGTTGGTCACGTCTGATGGGCGTCCTGAACAGGGGTCATCTTCAAAGGACTCACGACCATGGCGGAACTCCCTATTCCAGCAGGCAATAGTTGCATAGGAAGGGCCGGTGTCGGTATACACTTCAACCATGTGTTCATGGATCTCTTTTGCATTCTTGCCTTCCTTGGTAAAAAATTTGATCACTTCGCGGTGCTCACCCTTCTCCATTGTTGATTTTTTTTTTTTATGGAGCCCATCTGGCAACTACCCACTTGGGCATAAGTCGCCGAAAAACATGACAGCCTTGAACTAGGCTACTTTAAAGTAAAAATATGAAAACTTAACAATGATATGAATTAAGAAAACTTAACAATCGAAGCAATCTCAGGCAGCGAGGGGAGGTCCCCCTCACCCCGGTGCAGGAGAGTGCAACCTACAAACAAAACAATAACAAAAAAAGAACCTTAAATAAAGGGGAGAAGCCCGGCCTCCCCCCAAAAGTCAACAAGTCCACAAGTCAATGTGCACGAATCTGTCACGAGTACAAGGGACAGGCGGTAGCGACCCCGCCCATCCCGGTACCGGGACAGGTATCTTGCGCTAAGATCACCCAGACTGGGAGATTCAACAAGAATGTGCCGAACAGTCCGGGGGATGACACAGTCGTTGCAATAGGGCGCAGGCGAGCGCCCCATCAAATAGCGATGCGTCACACGTGTGTGTCCGATTTGGAGACGACAGAAAGCAACCTGAAGCCACCGCGGCATTGGGGGATAGGTCCATGGGAACAGTCGCGGCGCAATGGCACGCAACTTTAAGTTCTCTTCGACCGTCTCCCATCTTCTTTGCCAAGCAGTGCGAAGAGCTGCCCGTATTCCTGCCATGTAGTCGGTGTGAGGAAGAGCGAAACGCTGGTCCGGTCGCAGAATCCTCGCGGACTCTTTGGCGCCCTCATTCCCCGCAATTCCTACATGTCCAGGAACCCAGCAGAAGATAATCTCGACATCCGCCCGGCTCGCCAAAACCGTGGCGTCACGGATATCGCGAACCAGGGGATGCAGAGATTCCAATGCCCCGAGAGCACTCAGGGCACTTTGTGAGTCGCTATAGATCACAATCCGGTCTCTAAACCGGGCACATCGCGTAATCTCCCGTACCGAGTGGTGTATTGCCACCAGCTCGGCAGTGAAGACAGACGCAGCGCCTGGTAGAGCTCCGCTGACTTCAAACAGAGGGGATACGGTCTCGATTGTTGAAAAATTTGTGACTGCTCCTTAAATAGACGAGGCAGGAGCGTGCAGCTGCAGGTCCTGACATCATAACTTGTCCTAACACCCCCACAAACAGCCATCCTCCTTCCTCTGCTTTGCCCTACAGATTCGCAAAACTTATTGACTACCCCTCGTATATATACATATATATATATATATATATATATATATATATTCAATTTTTAGTTGTAAGATTGTAAATAATTTGTTTACATTTATACTTGCAATTGGTTGGTGATTAGAAATTAATTCAATTATTTACTGGGGTATTTAATAAAATTAAGATTAGACTATCTCCTCATTACCCTCTCAACAACCTGAGTTAAGAGAGGATTACTCTGTGTGTTGTATGTAGTGATTTTTATGATTGGTTTTATTAAGCAGGGGAAAGGCTCATTTAGGATGTTTGTTTGTTGATAGGGGGTACAAATATCCTTAAGTCAAGGTAGTGTAGATGTGTTTGATTAACATAAGTGCAAGGTGCACCATCAGAGGTACACGCTTTGAATTTGCCTGCTAAGTGAGACATCCTTGGTACACATTTTATATATATATATATATATATATATATATATATATATATATATAAAAGGATCTTTCAATTTTTAAATGTAAATAAAACAAGTTGTGTATGATATATGCACTTAATTTATTTTTAATTTGAGAAGTACATTTTATGGCATCAAGCGTGGAATATGATGTCATTCAAATGTCTGCCGCGGTTTCACTTGGTGGAACGTATTTGTAGGCCAAATTTTTGAGGATATCAACTGTTTGCAGATTATTCGCATAGACCTGCGATTTAAGGTAGCCTCAAAGAAAGTAGTCTAATGGCATTAAATAGCATAATCTCAGTGGCCAGTTGACATCGCCGCTGCGCAGTATGAGCCTGCCCTGAAATCGCTGGTGCAAAATGTCTATCGTGGCATGTGCAGTGTGGCACGTAGCGCCGGCCTGTTGGAACCAGAGGTCATCAGTATCCATATCAGGCATATAATCCAGTTGAGGCCACAAAAAGTTGCTTATCATCAATCTGTAGGTCTCGCCATTGATGGTTATGGCAATCCCATCTTCTTTCTCAAAAACATACGGACCGATGATTCCATTATACGAAAATCCGCACCAAACAGTGACTTTGTTGGGATGCAATTGGTGCTGGTGTATCTTGTGTGGATTGTTTTCATCCCAAATCCGACAATTTAGCTTGTTCACAAATCCATTCATCCAAAAAAGGGCCTCACTGCTCAAGATGCTTTTTTGGAGGAAATTTGGGGCAACTTCCAACTGTTTTAGAGCACGAACCAGCAAACACCCAACATTGTATATGGTCATTTACCTTAAGTTCCTGGGTAAGTTGGGATTTGTACAGGTCCAGACCCAAGTCCCTATGCATAATTCGCAAAACTGAGGTCGCAGAAAGGCCAAAGGTTCTTATGAGCGATGTGAAATTGACTGCCTCAGATTTTCCTGTACAGTCTTATTTACAGCAGCAATGTTTTCAGCACACCTTGCGTTTCAGCAATGTACAGGTGTTAACTGAATGTTGATTGACCCTTTTGCGTCGAATTTGGCTGCCAAGCATCGAACAGTGGACTCGGCAGGAGGTTTGTGGCGAGGATAAAAATCACGTAATGCGCGGAACATTTGTCAAAACAGAGCACTGATTTTGATAACATTTGATGATTTGCACACACTGTTCAACACTATAACCTCCATCGTGACTTGCCAAGTACTACTAAACAGTTCACAGTGAGGTTGCCAGATGTCGCTTTAACAACATGGCCACTATCACCTGACAAAGCTTGAGTGTCCTTGTTGAAAGACCCTTTATATATATATATATATATATATATATATATATATATATATATATATATATATATATATATATATATATATATATATATATATATATATATATATATATATATATATATTAACTTTATTTAAAACAACTTTTCACAATTAAATATTATCTATATATATTATGATATAATAAGTTTGTTTAGAAAAAGGGTAAAGAGATATGATTCCAGTAAAATTTTATTGACATAAGTATCAGCAGCTAAAAATAGGGTTTTTTTCATTTAACATTTCTCCATTAAAAATTGTAAAAACAATGTGATTTTCACTAATTTATAACTGTTTTTTGTATATATAATTGATTCTTTCCTTTTTCTTAAATGCATGGGGCTAAATTAAAAACATTTAAAATAGTACTGCAAAATAGTTATGATGTTATTGCCAATTATATCAATCGAAAGAGAATGTAAAACAACATAAGGATTTTAAATTTCATTAGAATCAACCAAATAGTTATGATATTGCCAATATAAAATAATTTGTGGGCTAAACTTGGGATGACTTTGGCAATTATATCATTTCAAAGAGAATGTAAAACAACTTAAGTGTTTCAAATTTTGTTACAATGAGCTGAATAGTTAAGATGCCAATGCCAAAACAAAATAATTCCTGGGCTAACCTTCGGAGGACTTTGGCAATTATATCATTCAAAAGAGAATGTATTAGGTTGAGGAATAAGTTCTTGCTTTTCTTTTAATGTTGTGTTGATTTAAGTTTTGTTGACGTGATTTAGGCACATATTAAGAAACAATAATAAATAAAGAGAGCAAAATTTGCAAAGGTTAAGCTACATCTCTTAACAGCATAGACTATTCGGCTTTTGCTTAGGCTACATCTTGAAGTTAAGTAATAAGTCATTGCGGTTTATTTAAAGGTTGTTTTAATTTAATTTTTGTTCTGTACCCTCAAAATGGAATGTCAGGTTGAAAGAAAGACGCATTTTTGACAATTGTTGTTAATCATTTTCAATCGAGACAGGAACAATGCAAACGCAGCCAAAGCTCATTGAGATATTTGTGCTGTGTATGGAGAAAATGCTTTATCAGAAGGACAGCTCAATGGTGGTTTTCACGTTTCAAAAACGGTCATTTCAATCTTAATGACGAAGAACGTTCTGGTCGCCCCATTAAGTTGGATGTAGATTGATTGAATGACCTTCTTCATTAAAATCCTCGTCAATCGACTAGAGAATTGGCAATTGGCGTGTGATCAGAAAACTGTAGTGAATCACCTTTATTTAATCGGGAAAGTTCAAAAACTCAGTGCATGGGTTCCACACGCTTTGAGCAAAAGCAACAAACTTCAACGCTAAACGATTGCCGCAGGTTTGCTTGCTCGTCCCAAGGCTACTAGTGGATATAAGGACAGATCTCTTCCCTGCATCATCACTGGTGATAAAAAGTGGTGTTTATTGTCAATATGGACCATCAAAAACAATGGCTTAGCCCCAATAAAAAAAACACTTCTGGGATTAAAGCAAGGACTTCATCCATGAAAGACAATGCTGTGTGTGTGGTGGGATTGTGAAGGCATCCTTCTTTATGAGCTCCTTGTGAACAATGAGATTTTCAATGCAGAACTTTACATGCAATAAATGTATTGACTCGCCGACGCTATTCGTGAAATACGAACTCATCAACGTTATGGAGTCCTTTGGCAACACCACAATGCTGATCCTCACATTGCCAATATGACAAAAGATGCCATCCAAACACTTAATTGGGAAATCCTGCCACATCCTCCATATTCGCCAGGCTTGGCTACATCGGATTTCCATCTGTTCCAATCACTCTCCAACAATTTGCGCGCCATTTCGTTCAATACTGATGTGGAATTAAGAACCTGGTTAGGCGAATTCTTTGAGTCAAAATCCAGAGATTTCTATTGCAGAGGAATCAAAAAACTAGTTGAATGTTGGGAAGAAGTCATAAATAACAACGGAGAATACATTATTGATTAAATTGCATATCGTTATCCATTAAAAATGAAGTTTTTCTAAAATTGTTAATGATAATGAATAAATTTGATAAAACCGCAAGAGCTTATTCCTCAACCCATTACAATAACATAGGGTTTTAAATTTTATTAGAATCGGCCGAATAGTTACAATATTATTACCAAAGTGAAAAAAAGTAAAATTGGGAGTGACTGACTGACATAGTGAGATATAGTCGCATGCGACTAAAAATTATCTGCATAGATTGTGATACCCTTATTCAATAAGACTCTTGCTGCAAAACAACTCATTCTGAATGGCTAAAGAAAGGAATATACGATTATATATATAGTTGCCAATTTCCATGATTCAATTTTTTTTATTTCACATCGAAATGAGCCCACTATGGCACACACATTTGTGTACAACATAAGGCATGTTTGCTGTATAATCATAATAAATTATGGTGTTGCAACATGAGCCACATATGATAGTGTGTATTTTTTTGCATAAAAACATGGGAATTACCCATAATGAAGAGCACACAAAGTCCCACATCAATAGCCCAACTGAAACTGATATGGCAATTTGAAAACCCCCCGCAAGTTGGAAATAGTTGCCAAATTTGTCTTAGCATGTAACATATTAAGTTGTGGTTTGCTGATGTGGAGTGAGGTTATTGTAGAGGTGTTGGAAGTAATGTGCTGGTGCTTCTTTCTGTGTCTGGGTAGCAGAGGCAAGGGTAGTGTGTCCAACACTATCTAATAGGCTAGTAAGTGCTCCCCACATACTCAGTGGTGGCTCATATTTAAATAGGGTTAGCCAACAGTAACTAGTGCATAGGTGAAACATTCATCAGCCATCTCTCATCTTTTTTGCCATGCAGCACAGAGGGGCAGCCCTGACTCCTCTCATGTAGTCAGTCTGGTACCCTCATCAATGCACTCATTCCTCACCATCCCTACATACATAGGAACCCCACAGCAGAAACCTAGTCATGTATTACAACCAACTCGACCATGAATACAGATGCTGCTCACAGGTAATCCCTTCCAAATTCAAAGAGGGGGGAGATAACATGGAAGCCAACTCCTGCTTCGTACTATGCAGGGTGGGCAAATAAAAAAATGCAGCCCTAAAAACCCAGGTTTTTCAAGTGAAATTTGAAAAAAAAATGGGTTGTGGGTTTTTTTCCCAAAATATTTTGTTTCAAGAAATGAATGTTATTTATTATTATTTTATTCAAAATTCATATTTATGTTATAATTTAAACAAATATGTATCAAATTAAGGTTATTCTCTGATACTAACTCATAATAATTAATCTCTCCTTCTACATGTTATGGCTAGCATGGGTACCTATAATTCTCAATCAGTGATCTGTTCTTACTTTAATATAATTTTTAAACTAATTAATTATTATTATTAAAATAGAGATAGCTATTCTTTATCCATGCTATTCTACTAATGCTTGTAGCATTTGTTTTTGGAAAACAACCTGAGATTTGAAAAAATCCAGAATAAAACCAGGTTTGGGTTTTTTTCAAAATTTACTCCTTTTTTTTCAAGAAATTAATGCTACTTATCATTATTTTATTTAAAATGCATATTTATGTTTATAATTTCAACAAATATGTACCAAATTAAGGTTATTTCTCTGATACTGACTCCTAATAATTCATCTCTCCTTCTACAGGTTATGGCTATCATGGGTACCCCATAATTCTCGATCAGTGATCTGTTCTTACGATAATATAATTATTAAACTAAGTAATTATTACTATTATATAAAAAATAGAGATAGCAATTCTTTTCTATGTTATTCTAGTGCTTGTAGCATTTGTTTTATAAAAACCCAAGATTTGAAAAAACCCGGTTTGGAGTTTTATCAAAATTACTTTTTTTTCAAGAAATGAATGCTACTTATCATTATTTTATTCAAAATTCATATTTATGTTTATAATTTCAACAAATATGTATCAAATTAAGGTTATTTCTCTGATACTGAATCATAATAATTTATCTCTCCTACAGGTTATGGCTATCATGGGACATGGGTACCCCAGATTCTTGATCAGTGATCTGTGATCTATTCTTACTATAATATAATTATTAAACTAAGTAATTATTAATATTATATAAAAATAGAGATAGGTATTCTTTTTATGTTATTCTAATGCTTGTAGCATTTGTTTTTTGAAAAACCGTAGAATAAAACCCGGGTTTTATTGGGCTTTTTCTAAATTTTGATTTTTTTGCCAACCCTGGTACTTGGAGCCACCATTATACACCACCACGGTTCCAATGTGACAAGATATATACTCTAAGAGATGATTATTGGAAACTTGTTTAAGTGAGAGGTACTTTATATTATGCTATTTGTTAACAGAGGTAAGTTCTGAGAGTGGGAGCAGCTTTAGAACAAAACCAAAATACAATTCAAGTATTTTTTCCTTCATTCCAACCTGACTAACATCAGCACAAAAGAAGCAATGTGCATTCAGATGTGAACTCTATTCTTGGCTACCATAAAATTCTTCCCATTTCTAATGAGATCACAGGACCATTGGCATTTCGGTAAACAAAACCTTGAAGGTTCACCCCTTACCTTTTAACCCTGACTGTTTGATTTTATTACACAGGATGAATAAACAAGGTCAGTTTTCACAGGCTGGAATTAAGGATACTCTCTTCCTGCTTTGAACTTTGCCCTATAGCAATAGGCCCAAGTATACAAATTAACAATGATGACCCTAATCATGAGGCACTGAAAACAAATATGCTATACACTGGCACACAAAAAAAATAAAACCTAATCAAGTCATTGGACTATGAATAAAACACTATTCGCCATGGTATAGGAGGCAATTCATCTTCATCTCTTATCTTTGTGCACCAATTAATGAATGTAATGGAATAAATTATATGAAGATTTTTGCTTTTATTGTATGAATATTAACACTGATCTGCAGTCGGTGAATTTACCATTGAATTTTCTCAATAAAGGATCAGAGTCATAGTGCCACAATCATTTAGAAAGAAACTTAAATCTTCTGCAGTCTGTCACTCAGTTATCAGATCATCTATTTCACTAATTAACAAAGTTTTGCTTTCTATGAGAAAAGCCAAAAAGTGTTTGTACATAACTGTATCTTGTGGCAAGAAATGCACACAAACATCTTGACCTAAGCCAGCAACAGTAACCACTGCCTGATGCCCACCCCAAATTCAACACTGTCCTTAAGAGATGATTAATTTTTCTAATTTTAGCAGCAGTTTGGTGGACCTACAGGGACACAGCCCCCCCCCCCCCTGTCTTGATATCTGGCATGTAGTCAGTGTAGGGAAGAGTAAAATGCCTGCCTAGTTGCCCAGTCTGTGCAGAGGGCATAGCCATCTCATCAGCATACACATTCTTAGCAACATCTACATTCCAAGGACCCTGGAGAAAATAATCAACATTCCTCCTTTTTCTCTACTTTTAATTTTGAAAGCCCATCTGGCGAGTGCCTACTAGAGCAAAAGTCATTCTACTTGTATGACATCCTAATACTAGGCTAGATTAAAAATAAAAAACAAATATGTAAATAACAAAAACAAAGATAAAAAGGCAAAGACTAGGGACAGGTTAAAAAACAATAACAAAAAAGAGAAAAGAAAGCACAAAGACAAGAAGGAATTGTGCTCCGGCTCTAGAACATGCACCTCCCCCAGGCACAGGAACATGCAACCTACAAAATAGGGGCAAATCTCAAAAATGTTGTATATTTCACAAGTCTGTATGCATGAACCAGTCCAGAATACAAGTGACAACCGGTAGTGACTCTGCTTGTCCCGGTACAGGGATAGGTAACGTGCACGAAGATAACCAGGACTGGGACATTCAACAAGAATGTTCAGAGGAGTCTGAGGAACAACCCAATCACCACAATAAAGCATGGCGAGCGCTTCATCAAATGGCAATGTGTCCAGCAAGTGTGTCAATTCGGAGACAACCGAAAGGAACCTGAAGCCATCTCAGCATTGGGGGGTTAGGTCCAAGGGAATAGTTGCGACACAATGGTACATAACTTTAAGTTCCCAGTACCCATCTCCCATATATTTTGCAGGGCCACCTGGAGGGCTACCGTATTCCTGCCATGCAATCGGTGTGAGGAAGAGAGTAATGCAGGTCTGGCTGGCAGTCCTTGCAGAATTTTTGGTGTCCTCAATTCCTACATGTCCAGGAACCCAGCAGAAGATAATTTGATATCCACCCAATTCGCCAAAACCGTGTCATCAAGGATATCTCAAACAAAGGGATTGCAGAAATACCAATGCCCCCAAGAGCACTCAGGGTACTTTGTGCATTGCTATATATCACAATCTGGTCTCCGAACAGGACACCCATCATGTTATCTTGTGTACCAGCAGTGTATTGCAACCAGCTCATCATGAAGACAGACACAGCGCCTGACAGAGGCCCGCTGACTTCAAAAAGTGGGGGATACGGTGTGGAAACTGACCTCCTCTTGAGACTTAGAGCCATCCGTATACACTGGCACGGTTCCAGCATGAAACAAAGTGTTCTCTAAAAAGGCTGAACACAATATTCCTGGTGCTGTAGAATCTTTGAGAGCAGAGTCGTGGCAACAAATAGTCAATCATGGTACCCTCCAGGATAGTGTGCTGGGCAGAACTAAGGGCACCACTGCAATGAGAGCTATACTGAGCTCTCAGAGGAGTTTCCTAGCCTTAAGCCGAAAGGGCTTAGAGTATGACTGGTGTCTCTCAGCAGCATAGACACCATTGAGATCAACTGCGGATGCAGTTGATGCACTGTGCACAAAGTAGAGCAAATGACATCTCCCCAGCATCAACAAGTAAGCTCTCAATGGGGAATGTGAGGAAGGCACCAGTCATCAGGTGAAGGCCGGTGCAGTGGATAGAGTCCACCTTTCGCAATACACGCGCAGTTGCAGATTAATAAAAATTGCATCCTTTGTCGAGCTTCCAACGAACAGAGGATTGATAAAAACGTAAGGCAGTAGCCCTATCAGCGCCCCAGGAGATGAACATCACGGAATTAAGAATATCCCTGGCGTGAATACAGGAGACCCTAAGGCTGTGAATGAGCTCCCTAGATGAGGCATTGTCAAATACAAGACAAACTATATGGTGAGAGTCAAACAGTTCCAGGCTAACCATGTGTCTTTTCCTCTTTCTGCCTCAAAACCTTAGGCAGGTGGGGTGGTTTCAGAGGCGGGGGTCCCTCATTTGGAGGATCTACTGTCTCCGAGCCACTCAGCCTACCACTGGTAGGGTGGGTGTTGGCAAAGGAGCATAGCTCTTTTAGTGCTGTCCTCCTTTCGGGGATGAGCTTTGAAACACCAAGGATGACCTCAAAACAAACTTCATGAGTGTTGCCTCCTGTGAGTCTAATGACTCAGGGGAGGCGCGCAGCCATTTTGCCTTACGGGTAATGGTCATGCTGGGAAAAGA
Organism: Ceratothoa steindachneri; assembly: GCA_963969495.1. Classification (NCBI taxonomy): domain Eukaryota; kingdom Metazoa; phylum Arthropoda; class Malacostraca; order Isopoda; family Cymothoidae; genus Ceratothoa; species Ceratothoa steindachneri. Next base: position 94,243,993 of record OZ018319.1, read on the forward strand.
GGAGGAACCCTAGATTTAGTGGGGCTGGGTGTGAATCCTTCATGCTGCCAGCTCTACTAGGGCAGTGCCCAGGTGGTTAGATCCCATAGAAGTGCTGCTGCGAATGGGCGCGGAAACAACCATGCTTTTAGGCCTTGAAGGGCCAGGAAAAGAGGGGATCATCTTAAATATTTGGCATAAGACATCACAGGCAGAGCCGGGCATGCCAGGACAAAGTCCTTTGCCTTGTGAAATGAGAGATGATCCTGAGCCTGAGTGGCCAGGATTTTTACATTTTTTAAAGAGTTTATGTGGCGACTGCCTACTTGGGCAGGGGTCACTGTATTAAAAACTGCCTAGTAATAGGCTACTTTAAAATAAGATTAAAAAAAAACAAACAAGCAAAAACTAACACTAAAAATAAAAAAAGGAAAACAGCAATGAGCAGAAAGCATCTCCAGCATCGGGGGGAGGTCCACCTTCCCCCCAGCGCAGGAACATGCGACCTACTAAAAAAAAAAACTAGTTAAATAAAGGGGAGAAGGCCGGCCTCCTCCAAAAAGTCTAAAAGTCCACAGGTTGGTGTGCACAAAGCCGTCCCGATTACAAGGGGCAGGCGGTAGCGACCCCACCCATCACAGTACCGGGACAGGTAACATGTGCGAAGATCACCCAGACTGGGTCATTCAACAAGAATGTGCCAAACAGTCTGGGGGACGATGCAGTCATCACAATAGGGCGCAGGCGAGCGCTCCATCAGACGAGTGTACCTGATTCAGAGCCGACAGAAAGCGACCTGAAGCCATCACAGCATTGGGTGACAGGTCTATGGGAACAGTTGCCGTGCAATGGCATGCAACTTTAATTCCGCTGGACCATCTCCCATCTTCTTTGCCAAGCAGTCCGAAGAGCTGCCCGTATTCTTGCTGTGTAGTCTGTGAATGGAAGAGCAAAACACTGGTCCAGTTGTGGCATCACGGATATGGCAAACCAAAGGGTGCAGAGATTCCAATGCCCCGAGAGCATTCATGGCACTTTGTGAGTCACTATAAATCATGACAGGGTCTCCGAACCGGGCACATTGCATAATCTCCCGTACCGAGTGATGCATTGCCACCAACTCAGCCATGAAGACAGACGCAGTGCCTGGCAGAGCCCCAATGACTTCAAGCAGAGAAGATGCGGTGTGGAAACTGGCCACCTCATAGGACTTGGAGCCATCCATATACACTGGCAAAGTTCCAGTGTGACACAAGATGTGCTCCAAAAAGGCTGAACGCAATACTCCCAGCACTGTACAAGTTTGGGAGCAGAGGAGTGGGGTCAAATAGTCAACGGTGCTAGAATCAAGGCCACCACTGGCCTGACAGCTATATCTAGCTCTCGAGGGAGTTTCCTAGCCCTAAACCCTTTGTGTGGTATGACTTGTGTCTCACGTTGGCATAGGCAATGTTGAGATCAGCTGCAGATGCTTAGAGAGCAGTTCGTGACAAAGAGATACTACGCTCAAGCATACATAGGAGTAATGCACTGTGCACGGCGCATAATAATGGCATCTCTCCAGCATCAACAAGCAGGCTCTGAATAGGGGAAGTGCGGAAGGCACCAGTCGCCAAGCAAAGCCCAGGGTGGTGGATCGAGTCCACCTTCCGAAATAGACATTCGGCTTTGGATGCATACAACTTGCATCTGTAGTTGAGCTTAGAACGGACAAAGGATCAATAAAAAGTAAGGCAGTAGCCCTATCAGCGGCCCAAGCACTGAATGTCACGGAACAAGGAATATCCATGGCACGGGTACAAGATACTCTAAGGCTGCAAATATAAGCCTCCAAAGTGAGGGAGCAGTCAAATACAAGACCAAGGAAACGGTGCGACTCAACCCCTTCCAGGCGCACCCCACTAAAAAACAAATCTGGGTTGGGGTGAAGCTGTGAATGGTGGCAGAAGTGCACCACCTTAGTCTTGGCCAAAGGAAACCAAAACCTGTGCGCTTTGGCATAGCAAGAGACGCGGTTCAATGCCAGTTGGAGTCAACGCTCCAGAGTTGGCATCTGGGCGGCACCAAAAGAGATTGAAAGGTCGACGTAGAGCATAGCAAGAACATCTTGTGGCAGCACTGAGGTAATGCCGTTGATACTCAAGGAAAAGTGTAACACTGATGACAGTTCCTTGCAGGATACCCTCTTCTTGCTCCATTAGGCTGGAGAGGACTCCCCCAACCCTACGCAGAATCGGCCTACGAGCAAAAATTCAGATATAAAGACCGGAGGCAAACCCCTCACCCCCATCATGTGGAGAGTCTCCATGATACCACATCGCCATGCGGTATCATAAGCATTCTCCGTTTTAAAAAAACACAGTAGCGAAGTGCTGTCTACAAAGGAAGGCCTGGCAGACAGTTTTTTCAGTCAAAGCAGATCATCCAACGTGGAATGGAACTTGCGGAAGCCGCACTGCGCAGAACAGAAATGGCCTCCGCTGTACAGAAAAAAGGCTAATCTAACATTTACCAATTTCTCCATCAACTTGCACATGCAGTAGGTTAGAGAAAATGGGCAGAAACTGGCCAGGGTAGAATGATCTCTCCCTGGTTTGCGAAAAGCTAGCACAGTAGCGATTCGCCAGGAATCCGGGAGCAGACCTTCCACCCTGATCCTGTTGAACAAATCTAACAGAAAGGACATGCCTCGCTCACCGAGGTGTCGAAGCATGGCGGACAGGACATCGTCCGGACCATGGGCGGTGTCCGCGCATGAAGCAAGAGCGGAACGCAACTCACTCAGAGTAAACCTTTCATTGAAGGGTTCTCACCTCTGAAGGTAAAGACCATCTGGCAGCCTTGCGTGACATCACAACGTTCATTAGACCTACTCTCCTCTCTGAAGGTGAGTTGTGTGGTGACAAACCTTTCTTGTTGTATCATATTGTTTTGGGGATCCTTGGAGGGTTTAATGCAAGAAAAGAAAATCTGAAGACTTTTGTATGCGTTTTCATTGTTGGGACTCTGTGTATCTAACACCTTAATGATTTGCACCAGTGTTCTCACTCACTAGTAGTCCGTCTAGTCAGTTTCTCCAGTCTCGTAACTGGTGAGTACCAATCACTCAATAATTAGATCTTGGTAAAGGGCCCCAAATTTGGCCAATTTTGATCATTTTGCTTGTATTATGTAATTGGTAAATTTGAGATCAGCTAATTAGCTGATTGACTCTCCTATTTTTGTAGGAGCAACCATAGCCGGGCTCTTCAACCATACCAGTGCATCAACTGTGAATAACCAGTCAACCTGGTCACCGCAGCTCTTTAAACAAGCGAACGCACCATTTGTGTTCCCAGCTGATAGCTACTTCAATGTAAACGTATCTCATTGATCTGTACCGTGTTTAGGAGCTACTGTATAACTTATCCTGTTGATGAATACCAGGTTCTGGCCTTAACTTGTAACACATCGGGTTAATCAGTCCCATGTTTAAGAGCTATTGTATAGCGTATTGTATTGTGAGAACTCGGTTCTGGCGTTATTTGTAACATTTATCCTGTTGGTGAGTGCTATTTATTTAAAGAAGGAAAAATTGTTCTGTTGCACTTAGAATATTTGGGCTAAGAAAGTTATCGGTTTAAATTCCATTTGTACACTGGCCAGTATTTACTTTGTAGATAGATGATTCATTATATTTACCATATGCAATAAGTTTTAATTTCCATGATATAAATTTAAAAGTATAAATACTGGGCAATTGTTGATAAAAAATTATCAACCTTACCAGGTGAATTGATTGAAGGTATCATAGTGACTCTGAACAGTTGCTCTCCCAAAATATTGCCCTAAGGAATAGTTATTACAGCGGGGTCGGAAATTGCGGTTCCATTCTCCTGGACAATGGGAGGGGGGTCCTGCGAGAACTTTCCCTGAATCCTTTTGACTCGCTTCCACACCTCTGCTAGAGGGGTCTTCCCGTTAAGTGAAGACACGTATGCCCGCCAAGAAGAGCGGCGGGCGTGCTTCGAAATATACCGGAACCTAGCCCAACGAAATTCACGAACAGTGAAATCGTTCGGGCGGCGCTTATAGCGCATGTAAGCATAACACTTCTGTTTGAGGGCCGTCTCACACTGGGCCAACCACCACGGGAGTGGTTGGCATGCAAAACGGCCAGACATTCTGGGAATAGTAGTCAGGCCCACAGCGATAAGATTACCAGAGAAGAACTCAACGGCCTCACTTACCGACGCAGGGGCCCTCTTCGAAGAGAGACCCTCACGGGAATGGCCGTACGCTTCCAGGAAGCATAACTCCGGGCACTGTTGCCATAGAGGACTTATTGGGGGAGGTTGGGCTCGCCATGCAAGTCTTTTCCTCCCTCCGCCTCAAAACCTTAGGTGAGGGGCCCTGTCCTCCTTTCGGGGCAGCAGCTTTAGGAACCCCGGAAGATGGCCTGACAACCAACTTCAGGGGTGTTGCCTCCTGTGAGTCTAACGACTCAGTACAGGCGCGTGGCCATTTTGCCTTAAGGGAAATGGTAATGCTGGGGAAGAGGGGGGGCTGATCTTAACAGGGGCTGGGTGTGGACCCTTTGTGCTGTCAGCTTTACCAGAGGAGTGCTGGGTTGGGTAGAACCCACAGAAGGGTTCCGAATGGGCATGGAAATGACCGTAGTCGTAGGCCTGGATGGGCTAGCGAATCCTGAGCCTGAATGGCCAGGATTTCCTTCTCAAGGAGATACGCACCACATTGCTTGGAAGAAGCAGGGTGCAACTCTCTACAATTGACACACTTGGCCACACACGATTTGGACTTATCGTGTGCAGAATTGGAGCAACTTACACAGGTTTCGGTAACCCCGACTTTGCATTTCGACAGGAGCGATTATTATGGCCAAGGCGGTGGCAGTAATAGCACCTCTGCAGCAGTGACACAAATGCCTTCATGCGGTAGCAGTGTGGTGGAGCAAATGTAAGTGTGTGTGTGTGTGTGTGAAGGGCCATTCTCCCACCCCTTTCCCAAAACCCTCTCCTTTCCTCTGTAAGAATGTGTGTATGAATGAGAATGGTTTTTTTTTTCTCTTTTTTTATATATAATATATTTATTTGATTTCATGTTTTGTTTAGTTTAAAATGGTTTTTTTTTTCTCTTCCTCAGCTATTTACCTGTTTGTTTGATATTTTACTCTATTAATACTCCAAAATTTAATCACCACCATTTGTAAGTAGTGGCAGAGACTGTAAGGTTGAAATAACCAATTAAGTATTGTAAGTCCCGCCAGTACAGAGAGGGCTTTAATAGCCTCAAGATGCCACCAGATGGCTAATACCAAGCTCGGAGGTGCCAGTTTGTTTTTGATAGTCACGAATACTTTTTGTTCGATTTTACATAGAATTGTTTTTTCAGATTGGTAGTTGTTTTCCTTTTGTATATATAGTCGAATTGAATGTTGTTTTTTTGTAGAAATTTTGATTGGCATTCATAAGTAAGATTGGCTTTCTAAGTAGGATTATTTTTACCAGATCTTAAATTTATTGACCCCTATCTCTTGTAAATATTTACCCCATATTTTTTTAAAGTAAAGGACTATACATATAATCCGTTTCACTTCTCCCTCGATTTCTCACATCCGAATTAGTGTAGGAAGCAGGGTGGATTGACTGGGGTTAGAGTCTAGATTTCCGGCCTGCTACATTTAGTGCCCAAATATGGACGTGATATCTCAAAACCGGGAGTGTGACAGGATTGGATTGCAGTGCATACCCAATTAGAGTGATAAGTAGTTTGGTTGGTTTTCTCCTTTTTCTATCTTTATTACAAACCTGGGAGGATGGCTTCTGTGGAACAGGGCCTTCATGATGAGATTGTGAGACTGAGGCTGGAGTTGAGGCAGAAAGAGGAGAAATGTATGATGTTGAGGAGCGTGATTGAGGGATTGAAGAGTGATATGATGACTATGGATGAGAAGACAGACAGGATGAAGGTGGAAATGGACGAAGGACAAAGGTGGGTCAACCAAAGGATGCAAGACCTAAATGACATGATGAAGGGGTCAGGTCCGGCCCCAGGACCCTCAACCCTGACCCATGCTCCGACAGAAGGGAATAAGACTAATGGGAGTGTGTGTGAGTCTAGAGAGGATAGGATGATTGTGAGTGATAGGAAGGATGGAGAATGCAAGAGAAGAAGGAAGACTGGGTCAAAGGGAAAGAATCGGAAGGTGAGAGGGAAGAGTGTGGACTCATTGTACATGGATGAAGGAGAGTGATGGCATGATTGGTGAGAGCGAGAGCAGCTCAAGTGAGTGAAATGAATGTGGGGAAAAGTATTTTGATAAGGGAAGTGCCAAAGGTGGATAAGTTTAGGTTGCATGGTGGGAAGAGTGTGGAAGAATTCTCTGGGGAATTTGAGCAGTATTGCAAGCTCAAGTACCTGGAGAATAAGGAATACTGGATGAATGTTTTAGGGGAGTGTTTGGATAGAAAAGTATTAGAGATGGTGAAGGAGAGATTGATTGGGCAGGTGAAACGAATGAAAGAGAGTGTAGAGTATAAAAGGATGAATGAATTTGAGAAGGCTAGAATGGGGAAGAGTGAACATGTATGTGCATAGGCTTGAGAGTATGGCGAGAAAGAGGTATGGTGATGATGATGTGAATGAATGTAAACAATTGATAAGGAAGTTCCTTGATATGGTCCCGCGAAAGATAAGTGAATGGTTGAATAGAAAGAGAAAGGAGAGAATGAGGCTGACAGGTGAACGGTTGGTGTGGGAGGATGTGTTGGAACTGTTGGAAGATGGGCGATTTGATGAGGAAAGTGATTTAAACAAGGATGGATGGTACAGTGTGAATGTTGGGGGTAAGAAGCCCAGGAGCTTTCCTCCACCGTGGCAGTTTGTCAGCTATCAGGATGCCCTGAGGGCTGCGCCAACTGGGGTGATGTCGAGCTTCCTGGGCCAGCAGGCTGGATGGGTGAATGGAGGATGGGCAAATGGAAGGGGACAGATGAGTGGTAAGCGCATGAATGGGTATATGAGGGAGCAACTGATGTATGTCGCAGGAAATGAGAGACCAAATGGTGTGAGAAAGATTGTGGAATGTCGCAGGTGTGTAAGGAAGGGTCATATGTTGGCAGAATGTAGGTGGACATCTGGTGCATGTTTTGGGTGTGGTAAGAAGGGGCATATGATAAAGGATTGCCAGGAAAGTATGAAAGAGTGCTTCGAATGTAAAGAAAGAGGCCATTTGAAGAAAGATTGTCCAAAGTTGAATGGTGGAGCAAATGCTGGGGGGAGTGGAAGATTTGCATAATGACCGCGATGGAAGGACATTCAAGTGAAAAGTGTTGGATTAGACTGAGAGCGCAAGGTGTGAATGGAAAGTGTGAAGCAGGAAACTGGATTGTAATTGTAAGAGGGTACCTGGTGAAGTATCCTCTGGGTGCATGAGTGCGAGTAATGTGTTGGTAAGTCTGTCTTGTATGAAAGTGCTGCCTGGTAGGAAGTATGAGTGTCTGAGTGTGAAGGTTGAATTGAATGGGATTGAGTGTTTGGCTTTGATAGATTCTGGATGCAAGACAAGCTTGGTATATAAAGATAATGTATGACAAGTTGGAGTGAAAAAGCCCTCCTGTCTGAGTGTAAGGCTAGTTTGGTAGGGATTGGTAGTATATGAGTGCCTGTGATTGGAATGAAAAGGTCAGCTGTTTGAATGCATGGTGTGTTGATGAATGAGTGTGAATTCTCTGGGATTGATAAGGTGAGTAGTGAGTATGGTGTGATTTTGGGGTATGATTTTATGAAAGTGAACTGTATGGTTGTGCATCCTGCGAGTGATCAGATTGAGAGAAAGATTGGTAAAAATGGGGTGTATAAGTTGTATGTAGGGAAAAATGGTAATGTTTTGAGGAGTGTGTTTAGCGGTATTGAGGTGACTGCTATGGAGTGTAAGGCTTGTGAAGGGTGAAAGGGTGTCTGTTAGAGTGAGTTGGAGTTAGGATATGAGTTTGAATGTGGGTGAGAACACTGTGTTATTGGATGGAAAGGATGAGTGTTATAAGGTAAGGTATGTTGCTTGTGTGTTTGATGGCTTGATGAGAATGAATGATCCTTTTGTATGTGTGCAGGCAGACGCCAGAGTGAAAGGGCAGGGGAGGCATATGAGAGACTGAAAGAGGCAGCGGCTGAAGATGTTGAATTGGCATACCTTGACTAAAGTGTGAAGGCTAAGATGCTTGAATTGTATACGGATGTGAGTGGGTACTGTATGGGGTTTTCTGATGCAAGAGCAGCGTTTGAATGGGGAGAATGTCAGGCGAATAATTGGATATGTATCCAAGGCTATGAATGCGGCAGAGCGAAAGTATTCGACTGTGGAGCGAGAGTTGGCTGTGATAAGGTATTGTTTGAAAGTGCTGCATCCATTTTTATATGGTGTAAGGTTTGTGATCAAAACAGATCACCAACCTCTGGGTATTTACAATGTATGAAATGGGCTGATAGTAGGATTGTGAGGACTTTGGAAGATTTGAGTGATTTTGACTATGTGATTGAGTACGTGCCTGGTGAACAGAATGGAGTGGCTGATTTGATGTCAAGGTATCCTGGTACGAATGATGAAAATGTGTGTGGAGTGAGTGATCCTGAGTATTTACTGAAAGGGATAATGAATGGAAAAGAGAGTAAGGGTGGTGGTGATTCCTTTTTGAGAGTATATGGAATGGTTTGCAAGATTTGAAGAGAGATGGAATAAATGTGAGAGTGCCCAATAGTGTGAATAACTTAAGGAAGGAGGTAATGAGTGAAGTATGTAGGAAGCCTGAAAGTATTGGTATGGTGAGGGTGTGGAACTTTATGAAAGAATTGAGAGCGATGTGTATGCAAGGGGGCCCCGCGGTTTCAGGAAGTGTTGATTGTGAATGAATGAATAGTGCCGAAAATAAATGCAGCAAAGCCCAAACAAACTAGCCCGCAGCCAAATTCAAGGATGGGTAATTTGCATGAGTGTTCTCAATAAAAATATAGGCATCTGGAGAATAAACAAAGATATAGCTATGAAGTTAAGATCAATAGAATGGAAGTACAGGAATTTAAAACCATCAAGGGGTGTAAAAGGATATAAAAAATAAACTATTGAGAACTCGACAAAGGATAAAAACATACGAGGGGCGGTCAATAAGTTTTGCGAATCGGTAGGGCAAAACAGAGGAAAGGGGATGGCTGTTTGTGGGGGTGTTAGGACAAGTTATGACAAGTCAGGACCTGCAGCTGCATGCTCCTGCCTCGTCTATTTAAGAAGCAGTAGCTGATCGCAGATCGTCAGTCACAAATTTTTTAACAATGGAGAAGGTTGAGCACCGCGCAGTGATCAAATTTTGACCAAGGCAGGCAAGAATGCAAAAGAGATCCATGAACGCATGGTTGCAGTGTACACCGACACCGCCCCTTCCTATGCAACCATTGCTCTCGCTCGCTGGAATAGGGAGTTCTGCCATAGTCATGAGTCCCTTGAAGATGACCCTTGTCCAGGACGCCCGTCAGACGTGACCAACGAGGACAATGTGGCCCGTATGGAGAGGATGATCCTCCAAAATCGACAGGTGAGGGTTGAAAAAATCAAGCGAGAACTTGGAATATCACATGGAAGTGTTATCAATATTATCCACGATAATTTAGCCATGACCAAGGTCTCTGCCCGTTGGGTCCCTAGAAACCTCACGCCCCATGATCGACTTCAACGTAGTGAAAGTTCGGAGGAGCTGCTGCTCCTGTACAACCAAGACCCGCCGGAATTCGAGTCACGCATAGTGACAGGTGATGAAACGTGGGTCCATCACTGGGATCCCGAGACCAAGCTCGAAAGCATGGCCTGGAAGCACAGGGGCTTTCCGAACCCCATCAAGTTCCAGACCTAATCCTCAGCCGGGAAGATCATGGCCACCATCTTCTGGGATTCTGAGGGAGTGTTGATGTTGGACTATGCGCCTCATAGAAGGACCATCACGGGCCAATATTATGCCGAGGAACTGGCTGGGTTGAAGAAGTGCATCTGTCAGAATCGGTGCAGCAAGATGACACACGGTGTCCTACTCCTACACAACAATGCCCCTGTCCACAAGGCCAGAGTTGCACAAGCTGCCCTGCGTGAGTGCGGATTCAAGGAGCTCAACCATCCTCCCTACAGTCCAGATCTGGCCCCTAGCGACTACTTTTTTATTCCACCAGCTCAAGGCTGCACTGCATGGACGTCAGTTTGGGAATGATGATGTTCAGCTAACATCCAGGTTTGGATTGAACAGCAGTCAGGAGATTTGTGGTTGTCAGGAATTTTAAGCCTTATTGAACACCCCGCGTAAACGAAAGATGGATCAACAATAGATACAAGAACAGAGAATATAAAATCATGAAACAATATATTAAATTTTGGCTAGAAGATTAGATTCTTCTAAAAATATAAAAATTCTATTCACATTAAAAGAGACATAAGTCTCAGACAAGATGCCCCGCAGAATCTGTTGTGGGGCCATCTGCCGGGTAATGAAAGGAAACAACCTCCTCCCAAGATTTCTCAAAAGGGGACACTCAGTAAAGATGTGAAGGATGGACAGCTGCGCCCCGCACAGGATGCATAAAGGTGGGGGCTGCCCATTCATCAAGTGCCCATGAGTGAGGCAGCAATGGCCTATCCTGTTGGCACAAAATAACCTCCAGTCTATGTGGTCTCATGGTATGTGGCCAAGGGAGGACTGAAGGTTTTATGGAATGGAGCTTGGTGGGAGGAAGCTCATCCCACATCTTTTGCCATAAGCCGATTACATATTCGGTGATGAGGGGATGGATATCACGAAGTGAGACTGGGGTTGATGGGGGTGTCCCCAATGATGCCACCTCCTTGGCCGCAGTATCCACCCTTTCATTACCTGCGATACCCATGTGACTGGGCACCAAGCAAAAAGAAATCTTTAAAATAAGATGCAAAAAAAAAACAACAATAAAAATAAAAAAAGGAAAAAGAGGCAATAAATAAGCAGGAAGCAAGCTCTGGCGTTGAGGGGAGGTACACTTCCCCGCAGCGCAGGACCGCGAGACCTACTTAAATAACAAAAAAATAGTTGGTTTTTTGTTGTTTTTTTAGGGCCTATCTGGCAGCTACCCACTTTGGCACAAGTTGCCTCAGTCATGACAGCCTAGCACTGGGCTACTTTAAAATAAGAATATGCAAAAAAACAACAACAATAACAATAAAAAAAGGAAAATGGCAACAATGAGGAAGCAAGCTTGGGCATTGGGGGGAGGTCCACTACTCTCCTGCCCTGGCAAGAGCCACCGAGTCAGATGGACCGGCCTTAGCAAAGTCCTTCTTCAAGATGGAGAAGGTCCTGGTGGTCACTGGGCCACCAGCTGGAGATCCCCCCTCCTTGTACTGCCTTGGAGAACGAGCCATTTGAGGAGGACCTTGCATAGGGGCGGACTCGCGTTCGTTGCTGGCACCGAGCCTGGATTTTCCCCATGGAAGGCCCTACCGTCTGAGGCTGGGTTGCCTCAAGGACCATGTCTATCTCAGGGGGAGGCCCAAATTTGGCCATCTTTCCCCAGGACATCACAGGTCACATTGGCAGCAGTTTCACTAGTCGAATATAGGGAGGTACAGACCTTGAACCCTGCTAGGTTTAATATTTGAGCCAGCAGGTCTTTTGAGAGAAGCGGCCAATTTGCCATGCATTCCCTCTCGCCCCTAAGGAGGTTTACCCTACCTAGCCACTTCAATGGGGAGCGGTCAACTATGGGCTGCCTGCTGGCTTTCTTGGCAGTCCCCTTGGAAAGTAAAGGGGAGACTGCCACTGGAAATAGGGAGGCACCTGAAGTCATCTCCAGACAAGGGGGTGAAGGGGAGTCCCCTATACCCATAGGCGAAGGAGAGGAGTAAGCCTCTTCGGTTAAAGAGATTTGGAGGGTCACATGCAAGAGCACCAAGGGAAGGGGGCTCCATTTTTTCTGTGGAACTGTCCGAGGGTGGCTCCGATGATGGACTAGGGGAAATTGATGGAAACATTTTTGTTTTGTCATCATTAGGCATGGTGACCCTAATTTTTTTAGGGGATGCAGACAATAATCACCCCTCGCAGTAGCCCACTCTGCAAGGGGTTGTGTACAGGGCTGGCAGAGCCAGGTGCCACCATTTAAGGACACCCCTCCCGCCTGGTGACCTGTCAGCCCTTCAGCATGGCAGCTCCACTTTGGGCACGGCGTAAAATTGAGCCAGCAGGTCTTTTGAGAGAAGCGGCCAATTTGCCATGCATTCCCTCTCGCCCCTAAGGAGGTTTACCCTACCTAGCCACTTCAATGGGGAGCGGTCAACTATGGGCTGCCTGCTGGCTTTCTTGGCAGTCCCCTTGGAAAGTAAAGGGGAGACTGCCACTGGAAATAGGGAGGCACCTGAAGTCATCTCCAGACAAGGGGGTGAAGGGGAGTCCCCTATACCCATAGGCGAAGGAGAGGAGTAAGCCTCTTCGGTTAAAGAGATTTGGAGGGTCACATGCAAGAGCACCAAGGGAAGGGGGCTCCATTTTTTCTGTGGAACTGTCCGAGGGTGGCTCCGATGATGGACTAGGGGAAATTGATGGAAACATTTTTGTTTTGTCATCATTAGGCATGGTGACCCTAATTTTTTTAGGGGATGCAGACAATAATCACCCCTCGCAGTAGCCCACTCTGCAAGGGGTTGTGTACAGGGCTGGCAGAGCCAGGTGCCACCATTTAAGGACACCCCTCCCGCCTGGTGACCTGTCAGCCCTTCAGCATGGCAGCTCCACTTTGGGCACGGCGTAAAATTGATAGTGTGTGAAGTGAGAAGGAAAGGGGATATGAGGAAGGTATGGGTGGAGATGAAGCAGGTTCTTAAAAACCCATCATCCCACACCAGAGCTCAGGGGTTAGGGAACATTGTCCCCTTCCCCCTCAGCCCCAATCTGGGATAGTTGGCTGAGAAGAAGGTCAGCATCTACCCTGTGAAAATAGAGGCCTACTAGAGAAAGTTGTGGGAGAGGTTGTAGGGGAAGTGAGGAAGTAGGGGAGAAATACAGGCTGTCTGAAAGAAGAGGCTAAGCTGAGGCCGGACAGGAGAAGGCAAATCACCAAGACCCCTCTGAAGTGGAGAAGGTCTTGGCTGACATAAGGGTACCAGCTGGAGGATGAGATCCTTCCTCTCCTTGTGAGGCCTCAGAGACCAGAGCTGTCCACAGAGGAGCTTGCATAGGGATGGACAGGGGTTCAACCTCAGGTATCATTTCCATCTCAGGGGGGCATCCATGTGGCCATCCCCTGCTATGACATCACAGGTCCCCTTTGAGGTATCTTGTCTTGGGTCAGCGAACTGACATCTGTTGGGAAAAAGAGAAGGGTACGTACTGTGACCCCCTGTAAGCTTGCTATTTGCACTAGCCGGAGTTTGGAAGGCACAGGCCGATGGGCCCTGTCATCCATCATCCACTTAAGGGGGTTGGACCTATTGAGCCAATTATGGGCTGCCTGACTGCTTTCTTGGGAGTCCCCTTGGGATGCAGAGGGACGACTGCTGCTAGAAAAGGTGAGTGGGACTCCCCTGCACCCATATGCAAAGGAGAGGAGTAAATCTCCTAAATGCTGGTCAGTGTCTACCCTGTGAAATTAGAGGCTGACCAGAGAAAGTTGTGGGAGAGGTTGTAGGGAAAGTGAGGAAGTAGGGTAAAAACACAGGCTGTCAGAAAGGAGAAGAGGCTAAGCTGGGGCTGGACAGGGTACTGAGTCCTGTCAGCACAGCAGATCGCTGCGCTTCTTATCGGGGGAGAATATCCATGAATGAGAATTTCCAGGTAAAGTGCCGGTCAATAAGAAGACCAATGAAATAGTGCAAATTAACCACGTTTAAGCAAACCCTGGTTCTTGGTTGAGCTTTGGATAGAGGCAAAAGTGCACTACCTTAGTCTTGGCCAAGGATAACTTGTGCGCTTTAGCATAGTGAGATGCAGTTCATGCCTGTTGAAGTCAATGCTCAAGAGTTGGCATCTGGGCTGCACCAAGAGTGAATGTAAGTTCATCTACATAGTGTAGTGAAAAACCTTCTGGCAGCATCAAGGTAATACTGTTGATGCTAAAGGATAACAGTGTGATAGTGAGGGCAATTCCCTGCAGAATGCCCTTGTACTGCTCCATCGGGCCAGAGGATGCTCCACCAACCTGTATGCGGCATTGACAATCTCCTGGAAATTAAGAGATAAAATTTTTTGAAACATCCCCTTACTCTCATCATGTGCAAACTCTCCATGATACAGTTTTGCCATGCTGTAACATAGACCTTCTCTAGATCAAAAAACACTAATGTAGTACTATCTATCAAAGAAGGTCTCGCAGATAGCATTTACCAGTCAGAGCGGAGCATCTGATGTGGAGGGGAACTTGCAGAAGATATGCCACTTCTGCTGTCCAAGAAAAATGCTAATCTAACACCAATTTCTCCATCAATTTGCACACAGGGTAGGATAGAGAAATTGTGTGGAAACCAGCAGGGTTAGAGTGAGCTTTCCCTGGTTTACAAAAAGTGAGCACAGGAGCCATTCACATGAGTCTGGGAAGGCACCCTGTGTCAAGATCCTGTTGAATTAAATAGCAGAAATATCATGCCTCGCTCACCTAGGTGTCGAGCATGGTATATGGGACATCATCCAGACTATCAGCAGTGTCTCAACATGAAGTGAGATAGCAACACAACTCACTCAGCATAAATATTTTGTTGAAGGGTTCTCCACCAGTTGACAGCCTTCAGCATTATCACAAAGTTCAATGAATGCTGTTGGAGCATCATCTTGTCTAGAGAATGTGGTAAAAGCATTCACAAAAGATTCCACTAAGGATGCAGGATCCGATATTGGGTCAAGGGGGTCAAGTGAATCCTTTGGACTCGCTTACACACCTCTTCAAGAAAAGTAAAGACATATATGCCCACCAAAAAGATGTGAGCATGCTTCAAAATATACAGGAACCTAGCCCTAGATCAACAAAATTCAGTCAAATCATTTTTTGGGTGGCGCTTCTATCACATCTAGAAATATCCCTTCTGTCTAAGGGCCTTCTCACACTCAACCAACCACCAAGGAAGCAGATAGTGTGCAAAATGATCAGACACTAGAAATGGTAGTTGGGCCTAGGGCAATGAGGTTTCCAGCAAACTCAACAGCCTGATCCACTGACCAAAACTCCTAAACTGTCACAGTAAAATCAGTCATTTCATGAAATCCAGAACACTGTGCCTGGTCCAAGCACCACAGGGTGTTCTTTCAGGTGGCACTGATCACTACCATGGAGGTCTTCGACCATCCCCAAGCCAAAAATCAGCCTGTACATCCTAAGAGCACAGACAGATCAAGACAGGAAAATGAAGCAGTTCTAGGGCAGTGATGTGTAACACATACACATTTAGAACACCTATCTCCAGCTTATCAATCAGATTGGAAAGGACCTGACCCATGGGATTTATCGTATAATCTCCAACAGGGGGTGCCTACCATTCAAGTCCCAGAGTATGAGAAAGGGCTTCAGCAACCGTGACATGATGGGCAGAAATCCCCTGCATCAAAGTTGGTTGATGGTGGAATGTATGCAGAACAGTATACTTCCTACCCAGGTGTAGCTGCACTGCCATTGCCTGAAAGGAGGTATAGCAAATAGAACAAAGATATCGTGCTAGGTTTAAATTGTGTATCCTCCTGCCCAGCTCCCATCCCATGGTGGAGTCACAAAACCCTTATGTGAGAGATCATGTGTACTGGTACTGTTAGCTAATTTTATGTAGTGATGTGTTTGCTGTTTTAGTGAAGTTGACTTAGTTTGTGTTATAGTAGCTGGCTTTATGCATATCTAGTTCCCAATTGTTAAGTGTTGGTAAGCCAATATTTTTTTTAATTTCTTGCTGTCTATTTTGTGGTAGAGTATTCAGGATGGCTTGACAGAGTAAATTTTTTTTTGTTGAATGGGTGCTTGAATGTTGCCTGTTATGTTTTCAAAGTTTGTATTGTTTCAGATTTGTGGTTATTTTCAGAGATGTCCTTGATTTCTTGGAAGAAGTTTAGGTTGTAATGTGTTAGGTTTTCCTTTAGGATGTGTTAGTTGCTGGTTGTTGAGAGTATGCTGGCAAAATGCATGTAGAACAGTTAATTATTTTCCTTTCCTTCTGATCTAATTAAATTATATCAGCAGCAATGAATAGTTTTCTAGTCCATGTACTTTATGTACCAATTGGAAAACAATCTATGTCATGACATAAACTTGGCTAAAAAAGATAGCCTAAGCTACATAGCACTACCTGTACCAGGATGGAAGCTGGTCATCAACCAGCTTAAAAAATAAGGCAAGGTGGTGGCTTATAAAGAAAGGAATAAAGGCCAAGTAGTACCAATCTAGAATTAGAATACTGAGGATCACTGGGGCCAGGAGGGTGTGACACTCCTCAAGGTACAGGGGTAAAAGTGAAAAACATGTAAAAACAAAACATACCAATGCTGCTTTTTGTAGCGATTCATCTTCTTGCAATTTTCCAACAATACATATTCTGTATGGCAGTAATGAATCACTTTCTGTATGGCTGATTGTTGTACAATCTGAAAGAAATCTAAATTATAATGATGGAAATAAGCAATGACGGTAAATTACTATAATTTTAGCACAAAGTTACTTTTGAAAAAAAAGGGTTATCTAGATATAATCCTGCTAAGAAGTTGAAGGTAGCACAAAGATACTTTTGAAAAAAAGGGTTATCTAGATATAATCCTGCTAAGAAGTTGAAGGTAGCATGCATAAGAGCATTATACTTTAGGCAATGTATCATTGCATGAAAGGCTTTACACTCCATATTCAGCTTCTAGATGAAAAAGTCAAAGGCATTACACGCAGTATTAAGCTCAAATAAAGAAAAAAGCAAAGGCAAAAACCAAAAACAAGAAGGAAGAATGCTCAGGCATCTGGCACAGGAACATGTGACCTAAAACAAGTCAAATAAAATGGAGGCCAGACTCCTCCAAAAAGTCAGATGGGCCACAAGTCAGTGCACATGAACCCAGGGCAGTAGCAACCCTGCTCATCCTGATAATGAGACAAGTAGGATGCACAAAGATCACCTAGAATGGGACATTCAACAAGAATGTGCTGGAGTCTAGGGAAAAACACAGTCATCATAATAATGTACCAGCAAGCACCCCATCAAATGGTGGTGCATCCCACAATTGTGCCCAATTCAAAGATGACAGTAAGTGACCTGAAGCTATCACAACATTGAGAGGTAGGCCAATGGGAACAGTCGCTGTGCAATGGCATGCAACTTTAAATTCCACTTGGTTGTCTCCATCTTCTTTGCCAAGAAGCTCAGAGGGTTGCCCTGTTTGCTGCTGTGTAATCAGAGAGGGAGACAAACACTAATATAGTTTCCTAGTCCGCACTCTCTCTGGCACTGCCATTGGAGCACTTATTCCCCACAATTCCTAATGTCCAGGAACCCAGCAGAAGATAATCTTGACATCCACTCATCTCACAGCAACCCTGGAATCACAGATACCACAAACTAGTCTTTTTCCTGTTTCTTTTCTTTTTTGGAGAGGAGGGCAGGGAATGAACCTCAGCAAGCTCCTTCTCCGAGATTGAGAAGGTCACGGCGGTTGCAGGGGCACCAGACAGAGGAAGAGATCCCTCCCCTCCTTGTAAAGTCTTGGAGACCCGAGCCGCCTGAGGAGAACCTTGCAAAGGGGCAGACTCAGGTTCGGTGCTTAGTGCCGTGCCCGGATTTGTCACCCCCATGGAAGGTCTTATCCATGTGGCCAGGACATCACAGGCCCCATTGGGAGCAGTCTCTCTAGTCGGGTTAGGTGGGGGAGCAAACCTTGACCCCTGCTAGATTTAATGTTAGAGCCAGCAGGTCTTTTGAGCAAAGTGCCCAATGTGCCCTTGTCTTCTTTCTCCCCCCTAGGGGAGTTTGCCCTACCAAGCCGCTTCAATGGGGAGCAGTCAGTTATGGGCTGCCTGATGGCTTTCTTGGCAGTCCCCTTGGAAAGTAAAGGGGGGACTGCCGATGGAAACAGGGAGGCACTCCAGACAAGGGGGTGAGGGGGAGTCCCCTACACCCGTAAGCAAAGGAGAGGAGTAAGCCTCCTCTCTGGTCAAAAAATTTTGGAAGTTCCCCTGTGAAAACACAGGGTGGGGGGAGGCTCCATTTTTTCAGTGGAGCTGCCTGAGGGAAGCTCCAACGGTGGATGGGGTGAAATTATGGGGTTTTGTTTTTTTTTTAATTTCATCATTGAGCATCGTAACTCTATTATTTTCATGGGGTGCAGATGCTAATCACCCCTCGCAGTAGAACGCTCTGCAAGGGGTGAGTACAGGGCTCGGAGAGCCATGTGCCACCATTTTAGGCCACCCCTCCTGCCTGGTGACCTGGCAGCTCTTTGGCATGGTGGCTGAACCTTGGGCAAGGTGTAAAAGATAGATAGTGAAGTGAGAAGGAAAGGGGATGATGTGACGAAGGTATGGGCCGGGATGAAGCAGGTTCTTAAAAATACACCATCCCAAAGGAGCTCAGGGGTTAGGGAACATTGTCCCCTCCCCCGTCAGCCCCAGTTGGTTGAGAAGAAGGTCAGCATCTACCCAGTGAAAATAGAGGCCAACCAGAGAAAGTTATGGGAGAGATTGTAGGGGAAGTGATAAAGTAGGGGAGAAACACACGCTGACTGAAGTTAGGAGAAGCAGCCAAGCTGGGGCCGGATGGGATGCTGAGTCCCATCAGCACGGCAAATCACCGTACCCCTTACAGGGGTGCGGTGATTTGCCTGCAGGTACCAGCTGGAAAGATCCCATCCATCTAAATCTGGTTGAACAAAGCTAATGAAAAGGTCATGCCATGATAATCTATGTCAAAGCATTGCATACAGAATATTATCTAGACCAGGTGTGTTATCTGCATACAAAGCATGGCTGAACAGAGCTCATTTAAATAGGTCATTGAAGGATTCTCCGCCTTTACAGTTGAAGTCCAATTAGAGCCATCAGCAATTGTGCAACATGGATTAAATGCTGGTGAAGTAGCATTCTAGCAAGAGATTGCAGAGAAAGGAGCTGCAGTTATGAAGGACTGCCATGGATACAGGTTCCTTGGCAGTCACTCTTTTCCCTCAAGGGAGCCTATTGATTTGTTTTTTTAAGGGGCTATCTGGCGACTGCCAAGTTAGGCATAAGTCGCCGTAAAGAAAAAGCATAATTCTAGGCTACTTTAAAAAATTTGAACAGAAAACAACAATAAAAAGAAATAATTAGGAAGCAATAACAATAAGAATAACAAAAGAATAACAAAAACAACAGTTAAACCTAGTTAAATGAAAGGGATAAGGCTGGCCTCCCCCAAAAAGTCCACCAGGCAATGTGCACGCACTCGTCCCGAGTACAAAGGACGGGCGGTAGCGACCCAGCCCATCCCGGTACTGGGATGGGCTGGGGACGACACAGTCGTAGCAATAGGGCGCAGGCGAGCACTCCATCAAATAGCGATGCATCACACGAGTGTGCCCGATTCGAAGACTACAGAAAGCAACCTGAAGCCGTCGCGGCATTGGGGCATAGGTCCATGGGAACAGTCACAACTTTAAGTTCCCTTCAACCGTCTCCCATCTTCTTTGCCAAGCAGTCCGAAGAGCTGCCCGTATTCCTGCCATGTAGTCGGTGTGAGGAAGAGCGAAACGCTGGTCCAGTCGCAGAGTCCTCGCGGACTCTTTGGCGCCCTCATTCCCGGCAATTCCTACATGTCCAGGAACCCAGCAGAAAATAATCTCGACATCTGCCCGGCTCGCCAAAACCGTGGCGTCACGGATATCGCGAACCAGGGGATCCGGAGATTCCAATGCCCCGAGAGCACTCAGGGCGCTTTGTGAGTCGCTATAGATCACAATCCGGTCTCCGAACCGGGCACGTCGCGTAATCTCCCGTACCGAGTGGTGTATTGCCACCAGCTCGGACGTGAAGACAGACGCAGCGCCTGGGAAAGCCCCGCTGACTTCAAACAAAGGGGATACGGTGTGGAAGCCGACCCCCTCTTGAGACTTGGAGCCATGCGTATACACTGCCGCGGTTCCAGCGTGACACGAGGTGTGCTCCAAAAAGTTCGAACGCAATACTCAAGGCGCCGTACAAGCTTTGGGAGCAGAGGCGTAGCGATAAATAGCCAAATGTAGTACCCTCCAGGGAGGCGCACTGGGAAGAACCAGGGGCGCCACCGGCCCGAAAGCTATATCTAGCTCTAGAAGGAGTTTCCTGGCCTTAAACCCAAAGGGCTTAGGGGATGACTGGCGTCTGTCGGCGGCATAGGCACCGTCGAGATCAGCTGCGGATGCAGTGAAAGCTTTTGGCGACTGAGGGAGGCGCCGCGCTCGCGCGTACAGGAGAATGATGCACTGCACGCAGAGCAGAGCGAGTGGCATCTCCCCAGCATCGACCAACAGGCTCTCAATGGGGGAAGTGCGGAAGGCACCGGTCGCAAGGCAAAGGCCAGTGTGGTGGATCGAATCTACCTTCCGTAATAAACGCTCGGCTGCGAATGCATAAAACTCGCATCCGTAGTCGGGCTTCCGACGAACAAAAGATTGATAAAATATCAGCGCCCCAAGAGATGAACGTCACGGAACGGAGAATATCCATGGCGCAGGTACAAGAGACCCTAAGGCTGCGAATATGAGCCTCCCAGGTGAGGCGTCGGTCGAATACAAGACCAAGGAAACGGTGCGACTCAACCACTTCCAAGCGCACCCCATTAAGAAACAAATCTGGGTCGGGGTGGAGCCGTGGATGGCGGCAGAAGTGCACCACCTTAGTCTTGGCCAAAGAAAACCGAAACCTGTGCGCTTCGGCATAGTGAGAGACGCGGTTCAATGCCTGTTGGAGTCGACGTTCCAGACTTGGCATCTAGGCCGCACCAAAAGAGATTGAAAGGTCGTCCACGTACAGCGTAGCGAGAACATCTTCTGGCAGCACCGAGGTGAGCCGTTGATGCTCAGGGCAAAGAGTGTGACACTGAAGACACTTCTCTGCGGGGCACATTCTTCCTGCTCCTTTGGGCCGGAAAGAGCTCCCCCCACCCGTACGCAGAATCGACGATCTCGCAAAAATTCAGATATAAAGACTTGGAGGCGTTCCCTCGCCCTCGTCGTGTGGAGAGTCTCCATGATACCGTATCGCCATGCGGTATCATAGGCCTTCTCCAGTTCGAAAAACACCGTGGCGTAGTGCTGTCTACGAAGGAAGGCCTCGCAGACGGCATTTTCCAGTCGGAGCAGAGCATCCGACGTGGAGTGGAACTTGCGGAAGCTGCACTGTGCAGAAGACAGATAACCTCCGGTGTCCAGGAAAGAGGCTAGTCTAACATTTACCAATTTCTACATCAACTTGCACACGCAAGAGGTTAGAGAGATTGGGCAAAAACCGGTCGGAGTAGAATGATCTCTCCCCGGTTTGCGAAAAGCTAGCACCCTGATCCTGTTGAACAAATCTAACAGAAAGGCCATGCCTCGCTCACCCAGGTGTCGAAGCATGGCGTACGGGACATCGTCCGGACCATGGGCCGTGTCCGCGCACGAAGCGAGAGCGGAGCGCAACTCACTCACAGTAAACGTCGTTGAAGGATTCTCCACCTCTGGAGGTAAAGTCCAGCCAGCGGCCTTCCGCGACATCACGACGTGCATTGAATGCTGGCGGAGCAGCATCCCGGCTAGAGAATGCGGAGAAAGCGGTCGCGAAGGATTCCGCCATGGACGCGGGGTCCGAGATTGCGGTCCCATTCTCCTGGAGAACGGGAGGGGGCTCCTGCGCGAACTTGCCCCGAATCCTTTTGACTCGATCCACACCTCTGCTAAAGGGGTCTTCCCGTTAAGTAAAGACACGTATGCCCACCAAGAAGAGCGGCGAGCGTGCTTCGAAATATACCGGAGCCTAGCCCGACGAAATTCAGCGACAGTGAAATAGTTCGGGCGGCGCTTATAGCGCATGTATGCATAACGCTTCTGTTTGAGGGCCGTCTCACACTCGGCCGACCATCATGGGAGTGGTCGGCGTGCAAAACGGCCAGACGTTCTAGGAATAATAGTCAGGCCCAAGGCGATGAGGTTGCCAGAGAAAAACTCACCGGCCTCATCTACCGACCGAAACTCCTCGACTGAGATAGAGAATTCAGTCATTTCCCGAAATGAAGGCCAACGCGCCCGCGCCCGCGCCAAGAACCACCGAGGTGGGCTCTCAGGCGGCAGTTGCACTGAAAATGATAATTGAATGAGAAAGTGATCACTACCATGGAGGTCATCACCACCCCCCAATCAAAATCAGGCTGTGCATCCGAAGAGCACAAAGATAGGTCAAGGCAAGAAAATGAAGCGGTTCTCGGACAGTGATGAGTAAACTCATCCACATTTAGGAAACCCATCTCGAGCTCTTCAATCAGATCGGCAAGGACTTGTCCCCTGGGATTAATTGAGAAATCTCCCCAGAGAGGATGCCTGCCGTTCAGATCTCCAAGCAAGAGATAGGGCTTCGGCAACCGTGCCACGACGCGGCGGAAGTGCCCCCGCGTAGAAGTCAGCTGACGGTAGAATGTAAGCAGAAATGATAGTATACCTCCTATCCAGGTGCAACTGCACAGCCACTGCCTGAAAGGAGGTATCTAAAGAGAAAGTTAGAACGGAGACATCATGCCGGGTGTAAATCGCTCATCCCCCAGCCCGGCCATATCGTGGTGGTGGGGTAGCAAGACCCTTACACCCCGGGAGGGCGGGCAGGGGGCACGCGCCTAGCATGGTCTCCTGCAGAAAGATAGCTAACTGGGAACGGGACGAGACGAGCCTCCGCAGCTCCTCCCAGTTGGTCCAGAGTCCCCGTCAATTCCATTGAAAGAATATGCCCTCCAGGCCTAGCTCGGAGGAGACGCAAGGGACCTCTTCGAACAGAAGACCCTAACAGGAATAGCCGTACACTTCCCGGAGGCTAAACCCCGGGCACTGTTGGCCGGACAAAGCGCTGAAGGCGCTGTCGCCTTCGAGAACTTATTGGGGGAGGTTGAGCTCACCATGCAAGTCTTTTCCTGCCCCCGCCTAGAAACCTTAGGCAGGCGTTACTGCTTCGGAGGCGGAGGGCCCTCTTTTCGAGGAACCACCATCTCTGAGCCACTCGCTCCACCACTAGGCATGGGCGAAGGAGCCGAAGCTCCTTTGTTGCGGTCCTGCTTTTGAGGGACAGCTTTAGGAACCCCGGAAGATGGCCTAGCGACCAACCTCAGGGGTGTTGCCTCCTGTGAGTCTAACGACTCGGTGAAGGCGCGTGGCCGTTTCGTCTTACGGGAAACGGTCACGCTGGGGAAAGAGGGGGGGAGCCCTTTTTTTACCCAGGGCTGGGTGTGAACCCCTTTTTGCTGCCAGCTTTACCAGGGGGCGCCCGGGTTGAGTAGAGATAGCAGAATGGCTCTGAATGGGCGCGGAAACAACCGTGCTCATTGGCCTGGATGGGCCAGGAGCAGAGGGTGCCTTTCTAACTATTGAGACATATGACGTCCCAGGCAGAGCCGGGCGCGCCAGGACCAAGTCCTTAGCCTCGCGGAATGAGAGTCGATCCTGGGCCTGAATGGCCAGGATTTCTTTCTCAAGGAGATAAGCACCACATTGCTTCGCAGAAGTGGAGTGCGGCTCTCCGCAATTGACACACTTGGCCACACATGATTTAGACTTATCGTGTGCGGCCTTGGAGCAATTAACACAGACTTCGAGTAACCCCGACTTTGCACATCTACAAGAACAATTCATATGGCCGAAGCGTTGACAGTAATAGCACCGCTGCGGCAGTGGCACGAATGCCTTGATGCGGTAGCGGTACCAACCGGCATGCACCGACGAAGAGTGTAGGGGTGAGTCTCGAGGCCCCTCCATGTTTTATCATCACACATTCGACCTTGACCGCCAGCCAGCTCTAAGGTGATGTCCTCTATGGAGTAGTCAACGAGTTCCCTTGCATAAACTACTCCTTTCGCAAAGTTCATGGTAGAGTGCAGCGTCACACTCACCGGGGTGCCCTGAAGTGTCCGAACAGCACTTATCTTGGCACCTCGGCGGGATTCGCCGCATTCTCCAGAAGGCTCCCGTCCGAGAAACGGGTCACCTTCGGCTCTCTACCAAATACACTAGCTAATCATCTCCTCTGATGGATCAAGTTGCCCTTGGCCAACATGCTGGTATCAGTGGAGCGAATGACAAGGAAGCGTTTGAAGCCAGCGGGCTCGAAAATGCCAGGTAACCTCTGAATCAAAGGCCCCAATGTTATTGAGGCTCCGCCCTGCGCACTTTTGGGCTTTGTCATATTCGGATGCTCTGCACCCAGGGGGACAGAGGGGCCGGATGTGCCGATCTTTGCTTGGTCGCTTGCCAAAGTGGCAGCAGACCCATCCATCCCTGCAGTGCCCACGGATGGAGAGGAGCCCCGAGTCTTCTTTGTCTTAGTCTCTTTCTTTTTTGGAGAGGAGAGTGTGGAATGAACCCGCTTCTCACCTCCGCCAGATGGACCGGCCTAAGCCAGGTCCTTCTCCGAAATGGAGAAGGTCCTGGTGGTCGCAGGGGCACCGTCCGGAGGAGATCCCTCCCCTCTTTGTACTGCCTCAGAAACCATAGCTGTTTGAGGAGGACCTTGCATAGGGGCGGATTCGGGTTCCGTGTTTGGCACTGAGCCCGGATTCTCCCCCATGGAAGGCCCTACCTACTGAGGCTGGGTTTCCTCAAGGACCATGTCTCCAGGGATCACAGGAGGTGCCTCCAATTGGCCATCCCCTCCCAGGACATCGCAGGTCCCCTTGGCAGTGTCGCCAGTCTTGTGTGGGGAAGCACAGGCCTTGACCCCAGCAAGGTTTAAAATTCTTGCCAGCAGGTCTTTTGAGGGAAGCGACCGAAGAGGCCAGGCTTCCCTCTCTCCCCTAAGGGGGTTTGCCCTACCGAGCTGCTTTGATGGGGAGCAGCTGGCTATGGGCTGCCTGCTGTCTTTCTTGGCAGTTTCCTTGGAAAGAAAAGAGGGGACTGCCGCTGGAAAAAGGGAGGTGCCCGAAAGCACCATCCCCTTAGAAAGAAAAGAGGGGACTGCCACTGGAAAAAGGGAGGTGCCCAAAAGCACCTCCAGACAAGAGGGTGAGGGGGAATCCCCTGCACCCGTAGGCAAAGAAGAGGAGTAAGCATCCTTCCGGTTAGAGAGATATGGAGGGTCTCCTGCGCAAGCACAGGGGAAGAAACCTCCATTTTTTCACTGGAGCTGCCCGAGGGCGGCTCCATCGTTGTTTCAGGGGGAGTTAAAGGGGTTTGTTTTTTTAAAGATTCATCCATGGGCATGGTGACCCTATTTGTGCTACGGGACGCAATAGCTCATCACCTCTCGCAGATGCCCGTACTGCAAGGTGCTTACAGGCCTGACAGAGCCAGGCGCCGCCATTTCGGACCACCCCTCCCGCCTGGTCGCCTGGCAGCCCATCGGCATGGCGGCTCCCCCTTGGACACAGCGTAAAAAAATATAGATTGTGAAGAGGAGAGGAAAAGGGATGTGAGGAAGGTATGGGTGGGGATGAAGCAGGTTGTTAAAAACCAACCACCCCAGACCGGAGCTCAAGGGTTAGGAAACATTGTCCCCTCCCGCCTCAGCCCCGATCTGGGACGGTTGGCTGAGAAGGTCAGCATCTACCCTGTGAAATTAGAGGCTGACCAGAGAAAGTTGTGGGAGAGGTTGTATGAAAAGCAAGGAAACAAGTGTTTTGAAGGAAGGAGAAGAGGCTAAGCTGGGGTCGGACAGGGTGCTGAGTCCCGTCAGCACGGTGGCCAGGATGGCAAATCGCCGCGCCCCTTACAGGGTCATTTGAGGGTAAGAAAAGGCCTCAGCAACCATGCCCCAATACAATGGTCAGCTGACATTGGAATATAGATAGGCAAAACAGAGTATTTCTTATTGAAGTATAAGTGGACCACTACTGCATGTAAGGAACTATTTAAAGCAAAGAAAGAATGGAGACATCACATCAGCTATTAATTGCACAGCCACCTTCGTAGACACCATCTGGTAGTGGTAGACTCACAAAACCTTTATACCCAAGGATGGGCAGGAGCCAGATGCACTGAATATGGTCTCCTAAAGGCAAATAGCTAATGGGGAAGGAGATGTGGCTCTGAAACTCCTGTCAATTGGCCTGGGGCCATTTTTTTTTTTTTTTTTTACAGAGCCCATCTGGCAACTGCCCACTTGGGCATGTCGCCGAAAAACACGAAAGCCTAGAACTAGGCTACTTTAAAATAAAAATATGAAAACGTAACAATGATAGGAAATTCGAAAAACTTAACAACCAGGAAGCAATCTCCGGCAGCGGGGGGAGGTCCCCCTCACCCCAGTGCAGGAGAGTGCAACCTACAAAACAACAATATCAAATGAAAAACAAAAAGAACCTTAAATAAAGGGGAGAAGCCCGGCCTCCCCCAAAAAGTCAACAAGTCCACAAGTCAATGTGCACAAACTAGTCCCGAGCACAAGGGAAAGGCGGTAGCAACCCCGCCCATCCCGGTACCGGGACAAGTATCGTGCGCGAAGATCACCCAGACTGGGACATTCGACAAGAATGTGCCGAACAGTCTGGGGGACGACGCAGTCGTTGCAATAGGGCGCAGGCGAGCGCTCCATCAAATAGCGATGCGTCACACGAGTGTGCCTGATTCGGAGACAACAGAAAGCAACCTGAAGCCGCCGCGGCATTGGGGGATAGGTCCATGGAAACAGTCGCGGCCCAATGGCACGCAACTTTAAGTTCCCTTCGACTGTCTCACATCTTCTTTGCCAAGCAGTCCAAAGAGCTGCCCGTATTCCTGCCATGTAGTCGTTGTGAGGAAGAGCGAAATGCTGGTCCGGTCACTTTGTGAGTCTCTATAGATCACAATCCGGTCTCCGAACTGGGCACATCGCGTAATCTCCACCCCAGACCCGAGCTCAGGGGTTAGGGAACATTGGCCCCTCCCCCCTCAGCCCCGATCCAGGACGGTTGGCCAAGAAGAAGGTCCGTATCTACCCTGTGAAATTAGAGGCTGACCAGAGAAAGTTGTGGGAGAGGTTGTATGAAGAGAGAGGAAACAAGTGTTTTGAAGGAAGGAAGAGAGGCTAAGCTGGGGACGGACGGGGTGCTGAGTCCCGTCAGCACGGTGGCCAGGATGGCAAATCGCCGCGCCCCTTACACCCCGGGTGGCCTGGGGCCATTGGCAATTCATTTGAAGGAAAAATGCCCTTCAGGTTGAGTTAGAAAGAGCTTCAGTGATCCTCTTCAAGGTGAAGACCTTCATTGAAATGTGTTGTAAGTCTTGTGGAAGACTTCTGAGGGTTATTCACCACTAAGTGCACAGAAGGCACAGCTTCCTCTGAGTGCTTACTGGAGGAGAGATGGCTCAGTGTACAAACCTTTACTTTTTCCTGCCTCAAACTTTTGCCAGGTGGGGTGGTTTTGAGAGCAGGGCTCCCTCATCTTATGGAAGAGCCCTAACTTTCCAAACCACCCTACAGGGCTGGGAGCGACAAATATTAATAGAAAAGTTAAAAAGTGACATTATTTTTAAAAAGTGGCAATAATGGTGAAAGTTCTTACAAATTAAATATTTATTAGCTATATAAAGAACTAGAAGTTCAGGTAATAGATATAAAAGTAAATCTTCTACAGAACTTCACATTTAATTATGGAAACATCCTGTTCAGGGCATAGTCCAACGGCCTTTATTAATAATACTTTCATACTAAACAAGTCAATATCACCGATTAAAAATTAAAATGAGTAAAAAATATATAAATAGGCTAACTGACATAGCATAACATCACTGTGTCTTATTCTTTTTATTTTTCTCAAAGTAGTCACTAATAAGGCTGTTCTTCCGTTTTTCAAGTTTTAAAATTATTCATTTTTCTTCAGCTGCAGAACTCTCTATTTTAGTCTTATATGACTCTAGCATTGCATTAGATATTGTTATTTCCATCAAGTCATTTTTCTGAATACCTTTTTCAGTTGTTCACCTGCTTCATTATAAATTGGATCATTGAAGGCTTTTTGACTTGATTCTTTTTGTAAGCATGAAAGCTTTTTTTCTTCTATTTCTCTTTCAAACTTTTCAGCAGCCTGTTTTTTTTCTTCTCTTTCTTTTTTTTTCTTTTTTCTAAGTGAGCCTTGTATCTAGCATGAACTGAATGAGCCATATTCAAAAGCTCTCTATTAATAGGGACCAGTTTAGGTTTATTACTATATGTTTTTAATCCATATTTTATATTCAGTTTTGCATTAAGCATTTCAACTGACATTGAAGCAGTGGCTTCATCCAAAATATTTTCACTAATGGAGAAACCTCTTTCTACATCTGAATTCCCATGTGAAAGAGAAAGGGATGCCTTCGCAAATTTTGAAATGAAGGGGTATTACATTTTACCACTGCAATTTTTTTAATTAAAAATCTTATTCTAAAAAATGTGGACATCAATATCTTGGTCAATATTATTGGCATCACTATCCTGTAAAAGTTTCCACTCATACTGAAGGCGAACAATCTCAAAATCCATTGGGTAAAGTTTATTTTTTATGTTAACAGGATTTAGGCATCTAAACTGTTTTACAAAATTGCTATTTAATAGGGATTTATCCAGTAGGTAAAATAAACCCTCTTTATAAAAACCACAGGAATTTTTTTTAAAAACTTCTTTTTTCTTCAGGCAGGCTGTTATACTCACTTTCAAAACCACTACTACAAATCACATGATGTTTTGAAAGTAAGGCACTGATTTCCCATTCATTTATGAGTTTTATTTTATATCTTTAGAGCTTTTGAATATCCTGCTTGATATTTCATTGGCAACATTCATTAACTCATCATGCAGTTGATGAATTAATGGCCATAATTGTTAGCTTTTTTAAACATTTTGCAATTTCTTTATAATAAAAATTGCTCATCAAGTTCTTAGTTTCTTTTTTTCTGGAATATACATTAAAAAATATTTTTGTATGGCACAAAACTGCTCCAAAAATCTGATAGCTGCTGCTTCCAAAGATAGCCATCTACTTACTAGACACATGTTTCAAGATCTTGTAATTGGGCAGTTGTAATTCATTTTGAATTTCTTTAAAATCTTGCCATCGCTCTGCCCAACCATCAAATAAGTTATGTAATGCTTCTAAAAATAGTGGACAGCATGAGCCATAAGTACCAAATGATTGAATAGCTTTTTTTAAAGGCATTATTAACCACATGCAAATTGTGTGTTCCTACATCAAGTAAGCTCTTGTTGTGTGTCTGTTTTATAATTTCATTCATATTTCTAAAAATTGACTTATTAACATTTGGATCATCAGATCCAAACATCAAGATGTTTTCATATTTTAAATTTGCACTGTTAAGTGTGTCATTTATCTTTTCAACAACAGTTTCTGCAAGAGCATGCCCTAAAAAATATGTTTTTAAATGGCTTGTGACTATTTGCCGCTTAGTTTCGGAAAAATATCTTATACAAATTTGTAATTCTGTAAAGTTTTCAGCATTTGTTGTCTCATCATATAAAATGCTAAAAAATGAATTGGAGATATCCTCAATTAATTTGCCTTAGAAATATGGCCCTAAAGCGTAGGTAATTAAATAAGATAATTTCTTTTCAATGGAATTATAAAGATTAAAAAAGAAGTATCAAAATTCACAGAAAATATGAATAAAAATATTAAATTCTAAATTAAACAAAAAAAAAGTGATAAAGTGAAATATAAGTGACTGCTCCCAGCCCTGACCCTATCCAGCTTAGGACAAGGGTGAGAGGGTTCAAGTTCTATTATTGCTATCTTCCTTTGGGGTGGATTTACAACCTTACAGGTTTTGCCTATTAAGTCTACTAACTCAGTGAAGGCCTGCAGCTGCTTCATTTTCTGTGGAGCTGTCTTGTGTAAGAGGAAGGTAGTTTTCGCCAGGGTGAGGATTGAGCTCATCTTTTGGCCAGCTCCCTTGTCTACCAGAGATGGCCCTGAGGCTGGATGTGCCATCATTTGCCTTATCACCTGCTGAGTTGGCAAGGCACCAATGCAACTTAAAGGAAAATATCTCTGAGGCTTCCTAGTTTCCCTGTTTATATGTTTTTTTGAGCAGGAGGGCAGGGTTTTAACCCTCTTCCCACCTCTCAAAAGAGGCCCAAGTTTGGATGGGACCAACTCATCCTGGTTCTGAGATGGAGGACTCAGTTGACTGTGGAGACTCTCCTGGAAGAAGAACCCCATCCCTCCCTTTGAGTCATCCAGGGCCAAGGAGTAGTTTGGCTAATGGGCATTTCCCACGCAGTCCTTATCCTGACCAAGGGAAGACCATGCCATCTGGGGTGTGGTCATTTTGGGGAGGCCTCCTTTTCAGTGACTCACTAGACCCATGGTGGAGGTGTTGCACCAGACTCTAACAAGAAGATTCTGAGAACGGACACACTGGCCCCTAGGAATGTCACAATTCGTAAGTCTGCCACCCAGTTTCCCTCTCAGGGAGTCTCGTGAGGTCCCTGCTGTGTGGTGCCCAACGAGAAAGCAGAAGGGTAGCCACTGAAATCCCAGATAGGTAGTGGGAGCAACTTTCTTGATGGGGGCAAACGGGAACTCTCTAAACTGACTATCGAGCAGAAGAAATGCTTTCTCCATTTTCAGAGGGTGACAAAGGGGAAACCACTACTCCTGGTGGGAAGAGGCTGTGCCTCTCCTAAATGCAGTGTTATTTCTTCATCAAATATAGGCATAATCAAAGTTAAAAAAGAATGCATGGAAGAAGGATAATGACCTAATTGCTTGGGCAGTATAATGAATAGTCTGCATATCATCACAGGATCAGAAAACATCTAGAATATGATCATTTAGACAATTAGCCTCAGTTATGAGCTAGGGTAGAACCTTTACAACCTGATTGGCCATACCGAACAACTTTATCCCACAAAGGATGTGGCTGTAGTAGCCATTTCATATGTGAAGTGGAAGCAGTGAAGAGAGTCAGCAGCCTAGTATACACCTCACCTTGTAACTTCACCAGTCATCAGGCTTTTCAATCTTGCAGCTTTAATATCATTATTCATGCCTTCCAAACATCTATCCATAATTATTCCAACTCCCTTCTCCACTCTTTGACCGCTCCAAATGGTCCAAGACTTTGCAGCTTATGCTTTTCTCCGCCAGGGACATTACTCTCATGCAACTCCCCTACTTCACAAACTGCACTTGCTGGCCATTTGATAAAGAATCACCTTTAAGGTCCTTATGCTTACATATAAGACCTTATATGTTGCTGCTCCTTCCTACCTGTCTATCCTCAATGACCCTATCCCAGCCCATGTGAATCCTACATTCTGGCTATGCCCCCACCCCCCAAATGATTGTTCCTTATAGATGTATGTGTAGCATGAGTGATCATGCCTTCTCTATATTTGCCTGAGAATGTGAAATGATATGCTCATTCCCTTCCCTTGGGGCCTTCAAGCAGGACTTGATTCACTTTCCTTGGGGCCTTCAAGCAGGCCTTGATTCACTTTCCTTGGGGCCTTCAAGCAGGCCTTGATTCACTTTCCTTGGGGCCTTCAAGCAGGCCTTGATTCCCTTCCCTTGGGGCCTTCAAGCAAGCCTTGAAGACTCACCTCTTCTCTCAAGGTTTTTCTCAGTTGTGACAAAAATCTGTATTATAGTATCACAATTTCACCAGAACTACCACTTAGACAAAGAATTAGTACATAAACAAAATCAACAGAACCACCAAAAATACATTCCTCAAGGCCGAAGAAATGCATACAAAAATACAATCACAAAAGAAATCTAACCACAAAAAAGGAAACAAATTAAAACAAAACATCATCTAGGAAAAAGAAATTACAACAAAATGAACACTTTAATACATGTAGTTATCTCCAATCTAATCTGTTGTTGGGAGATTAAGGGAGAAAGCTTCGATCCTAAAGCCTGTACTGAATGAAGGCACCGCCAATGTGACAAAAATTAAGCAAGGCTCAAAAATATAAAAAAATTAAAACAAACCAATACATGAAAACAATAAAAATAAATCTGCAAAAAGCATAGCACAACTCGGGAGAACCCTAAAGAAAATACATGTATTATACTCAGCCCAAATGCCACACAAGTCTGATTATTAACAAAAACAAATTAGCCTCACCCCCCCAAAATACTGCAACATACTAATAAAACACTACTCAAACAACAGCTTCCTACCACACACCAACAAAGGAGACAAATCTATAGACAAAAAAATATGCATAACTAAAGACCAAGATCCACATTTCATCCCCAAAAGGTTGAATTAGCCATCAAATCTGTCAGGAACTACAAAGCAGAAAGGTTGTAACAAAGTATCAAACAGATACCTAGTAGTAGTAAGTTGCACCATCCCCTCTCACATCATAGAAAAGATTCCCCAACCAGATAATGAAATGAAGGTCAATTCTCTGATGCCAGAGAATCAGCCTGCATTTCATTAGTGTATGGCTAGATTTTTAGCTGAAACTACCAAGTGTGAAATCTGTTTTTCAATATCTTATGAAGGCTTGTATCTTGTCCCTTAATTTACCTAGAAATTTATACATGCCATCTAAAAGAGAATATTTAGGTCATTTAAAATTGATTTAATCAATATTATAAATGGGAGATCCCCAAAGTATATGGAAATGAAAAAGAAATCCCAAAAAGCACTATCCATACTTTTGTTTATTAAAACGCATAATTTACTTGGTCTGTTCAATATACAAGGTTAAAGATATTGAACTTTTTTTAAAAAAATTACCTATAGTCTATGCTGTACTATACCTGTAGAATAACTTTATATTAGAAGGGAATTTGGCTGCTTCTTTTGGGTTGGGTCAAATGAATATGTGATTGCAACTCTTGCATTCAATTTGGGGACAATCAACACACTCAAAATGCTTGTCGGGCCACCTAGTCCTTGCAGACTGTTTATCACCCTCATTTAACACAATCCCTACATGTCCAGAAAATCTATTAATAGAAGACAGTCTTGACATCCTCCTGGCTAACAGCATCCATGGCATCATGGATATGTAAACCAGGCAATGGAAATGCCAAAGTCTCAAGGGCACACAGAGTCACTATAGATCATAATTCTGGCTCCAAACTGGGCACATTACATAATCTCACCTATCAGATGATGTATTGCAACTGGCTCAGTTGTGAATACAGAAACAGTACCTAGTACCCTCAACACTACTAACTCTTTACATTAACCTTCCCCCCTCAAATGACCACCTAATAAAACACATTTACATTACATTCTAAATGAACTACCTTACCAAAACACAAGCAAAAAATAAGCCTTTCCACAACACCAACTTGCATCAGATGTAACTTAGTCAGGGATGACACTAAACACTTCAATTTCCCTACCCTTGCAAAAGCATAAAACACTATCACCCTTACAAGGGACTTATGGACCCACTTGAGGGATATAGTGATGTTCCTGGGGTTCACCCACCTCACACAAGAGGGAGAGAGGCAAAAAAAATAAGCTATTCTAGAGTAAAAAAATAAAAAATCTGCCTCATTGCCCATGCCAATTCTTACTGTTAGTAAGGATGAACCAGTGGTTCACTGCGAGCTGACAAAAGAATAAGCTGCAAATGAAGAAGTGTCAGGAGTTAGAAGAAAAAGAAGTGCAACATTCTCTATTTGAGGCAAATGCATCATGTTTATATACACCCAACCTAAGATCAGTTTCAAAGGATCATTCTAAAAAGACTGATCAAGTCATCCTAGCCTACCAACCTTCAAATAGAAGTTAGCAATATTCTAGCAAGGATGATAAACTTGCTTCAGGAATATTTATAAAAGATAAAGAATGTGAAACTAAAAAAGAAACTAGCATAATTAGAGTGTACTAAAAACCAAGCAAATGGTTTTTACCCAAGCATTGTTAGAATTAAACTATTTATAATTGTATCTATGCATTAAATAGACTGAAAGGTCATAGACCAGACCAAATGTTTGCCCCCTTTTCTATCTCTTCTTCCAAATTCCATCTCTTATTGTACATTCTAAGGCAATCATGGTCAAGTTGATAAACTAATTAATAACAAATTCAATATACTTACCATTCATGAGAAAAGAGGGTTGGCTGACTTCAGTCATCTTAGACTTAAAAAGGCCAGATAAAGTCATATGATTCTGGCTTTGGCCCTGATATTATTAATACGACCAGACCTTTGCCCAGTTTATTTTATAAAATTATCATCTACTTGCCATTCATTTGAAATAAATCTAAAAAAATAATAATTAGTAGAGCAAAGCACAATTAAAATATCATGATGAAATTTAAAAGGACATTTTTGTAAAGAGAAACCAAGACAGGGTTTTTAAAAGGATGCTTTAGAAGAAAATAGAGAAAATGAAAATGTGTGTAAAGTAGCTGAAATATACTAGTTAATTATACAGTGCCCCCGAAAAGGATCCAATCACCCTCAAAATTTATATTATTTTCAATATTCACACATGCATAATTCCCTTTCTATTTGTTCTAGTGACATCTGGTAGCTTTCATATAATGCTTTGATATAACAGCTTTCCAATGCAATCTTAAGTTAGTATTGTGATAGACGTAATAGCTCTACTACCACTGTTAAGAAAGTGTGCACACCCTTACCTCTGAACAACAACTGCTGCAGAGCAAGAACCCAGTTGCCATTACACCACCGGCTGTGACACCACACTCACCGGTTGCACAGCTATGACATCAGCCACATCATAAACAAATTAACAGCGTGCAGCATACAATTGTGCGTCATTATTAATCCGCCAGATATTAACATAATGGAGTTTAATTCTTTAAATAAAGGGGAATATGATACGAGAAAAACAATTCATTTTGCATCTAAGATTTTTTGTTTAAGGCCAATAGAATACTAACCTAGCTTTAGATAGGCTTTCATCTAGAAATTACCTACATAATGTATTCCATTTAGAACCAATTCCCAAATTAAATTTGTGGGTCAAGGTTCCACTGTATCTGACATTTAGATGCAATGCTAAACATCTAAGTTAGCAAAACTGTAATTAAAACTGGGAAGGTGAATGTTGAGAGGATCTGGTGTAGTATGCCAAGTGGTAAATTTTCTTAATTATTAATAATAGCCCTTTCTTATAAGGAAATGCTTTTTTAAACATTAAAAAAAATAATAACCCAACTAGTAATTACAGTTAAAAGGGAAAATAAAAGAGAATGTACAAGAGATAATGTTAAAGTTTTACTACTGGGCAACCACTTGTTTGAGATAGATAGTAGATAGGCTATTGTCAGCAAGACAAGAGAAAAGAAATGCTACTTTTGTATAGACCAGCATGATCATCCTCATACATTGGCCCATCAGAGGTCATCCAAATCAACATACAAGCCATAAACTGTATCTGCAATACAATCAATATGGTGAACTTAAAAATAATGAGTTTGGGAGACGGTCTGTTTTGCTTTCTTCTTGACATTCAGTCAGTAAACATACTTCTGATTTGGGATTGTCTAATTGAACTCATGTTACACACTGATCGAAAGTTCCATCCATACAAATTGATGGTTGTTCAGGAACTTGATTAATACGACTTGGAAAACTGCATGACATGCTGTGATGATATCCTTATAAATGTTCCAAGAAATGAAGTTCTCACATGCAATGAAGCCAACTATCTGTCTATCTGCATCAATAAGCAGATTTTTCACTGTTGGGTAGAACTCAATCCTAAGCAGCTTTATGAAAGACCACTACACAGTGAGTTACTCTGTGGTGTGCTTTTTCAAATATTGGTGTTTGGGGCCCTTGCTTTTTGAGTAGGGAGACCAAGCAGTTACAGTAACATCCAATTGGTGTGTGGAGATGCTATGGAACTTTCTAAAGTCAAAACACAGAGACTAAATTTGAATGTGTGGTTTCAACAGGATGGAGCCTCCACTCAGAGCAAGAAGATCAATGCAAGTTTAGAAAGAAATGTTTACTGATTACTTTATTATGTAGTGACACTGAATGGCCAGCACTCTTACCCAATCTTGACCCCAGTGATTATTTTCTCTGGGGTCACTTAGAAGTTGTATACAAAGATCAACAAAGAATGATGATGAATTGAAGGTTGCTGTATATACCAAACAATTGCCGGAATACAACAGGAAATGACAGACTGGGTGATGGAAAACTTTGGGAATTGACTATGTGTAAGATGAATAGAGGCCACAATTTGGTTATCATTTTCAAAAGCAAATAAAAACAAACTATCCCTTCACTTAAAACATTAATAATTTTTTTTTCAATAGCATTTGCCTTAGCCTTTTTTTGTTAACCTGTAAAATGAGTTTTTCTGCCAGACCATGTATAATAAATTGCTGGCATTAAAAAAAGCTTGGTTAAGTGTTTGAATCTATTTGGTCTCCCAGCATTAAAAAAATCATCAAGGGTATAATATGTCACATTGAACTCCTGCATGGTCCTTTCTTGTGACCAAATTTCTGGCACTAAAGTTGTCTAATTTTTTTCATTACAATTTTTGCCAACCTTCTATTTAATAAAAAAAAAACCCTTTCCAAATCTTTACATCTCAGACATGTATTCTCTTCAGCAGAGGATTGAGGATATTTAGCCAAGTTAAGTGCAAGTGCAACTTAATCTTAGCAGCTGAATGCATCTCATTTAGCTTTTAGTGCATGATTGCTCATCTCAGTTACCAACAAATTTTATCAGACTGCAATTGAAGATCTGTGCACTTGCATCCAGTACTTTAAATGACAAGTCCCTGGTCTTGAATTTTTCATCTGAATCTACAAGTTCCTTTAAATCTTCAACCTCATCACATTCCAAAATCCTTTTCACATATGTTGAGCAACTTCTGACCTGGTTTGAGGCTTGGCTACTTTTGAGGAGTGGCTTCGATAATCAACAGAGATTCTGTGGAAGAAAAATACTTTTATATACTTTCCATATTAATTATGCAGAATACGTTTTATGCAGAGGAAACATGTTTAATGGCTTTAAATTAGCATTTAAAATCAAAATAAGACTTTAAAATTATCAAAATAATAGAAATTCACATTTTGTAGGGAATTTTTTAGAACAGCCACTAGAAGACAGTTGTCTTGATCATGAGTTTTAATAATTGACTTTATTATTACATGACCTCATAGTTTGATTGTTTTGAAAATTGAATCCAGGACCTCTTGGTCACATGTAACTAGATATCCTAGCCATGCACTATATCACTCAGCTACTCATTCTATGAGTAAATAAAACAACCTACTTTTGATTTGTTTCTTGTGAACAACAAGAGGATCAGCACAGCATTTGGGTAAACTTTCATAATGTGTCAGGTAGAACTCATGAAGAAAGCAAACTTGACCATTACTGCAATTCTCACATGAACATGAACCCAACTGAAGATAATCTTGATAACCACCTGGCTTGTGGCAAGCATGATGTTAAAGATACTGCAAACCAGTGGGTGTGAAGATTACAATCCATAAGAGCACTCAGGGGGCTTTGTGAGTTGCTAAAGAT
Source organism: Ceratothoa steindachneri (assembly GCA_963969495.1). Taxonomy (NCBI): domain Eukaryota; kingdom Metazoa; phylum Arthropoda; class Malacostraca; order Isopoda; family Cymothoidae; genus Ceratothoa; species Ceratothoa steindachneri. Next base: position 94,281,589 of record OZ018319.1, read on the forward strand.
CACAATCCTGTCTCTGAACTGGGCATAATGCCCTATCTTCTGTACCAATCAATGTATTGCAACCATCTTGGGCTGTGAAGACAGATGCAGTTCCTGGCACTGATCCAGCATCATGAAGTATGCTCCAAAAAGGTTGAATGCAATACACCCAACATTGTGGAAAACTTTGAGAGAATAGGCATGGCAACATTTTTTTTTTTTTTTTTTTTATATAGAGCCCATCTGGCAACTACCCACTTGGGCATAAGTCGCCGAAAAACACGACAGCCTAGAATTAGGCTACTTTAAAGTTAAAATATGAAAACTTAACAATCAATATAAATTGGAAAAACTTAACAATCGAAGCAATCTCCGGCAGCGGGGGGAGGTCCCCCTCACCCCGGTGCAGGAGAGTGCAACCTAAAACAAAACAATAACAAAAAAAAGGAACCTTAAATAAAGGGGAGAAGGCCGGCCTCCCCCAAAAAGTCAATAAGTCCACCAGTCATGGTGCACGCACTCGTCCCGAGTACAAGGGACAGGCGGTAGCGACCCCACCCATCCCGGTACCGAGACAGGTATCGTGCGCGAAGATCACCCAGACTGGGACATTCGACAAGAATATGCCGAACAGTCTGGGGAACGACGCAGTCGTTGCAATAGGGCACATGCGAGCGCTCCACCAAGTAACGATGCGTCACACAAGTGTGTCCGATTCGAAGACGACAGAAAGCAACCTGAAGCCGCCGCGGCATTGGGGGATAGGTCCATGGGAACAGTCGCGGCGCAATGGCACGCAACTTTAAGTTCCCCTCGACCGTCTCCCATCTTCTTTGCCAAGCAGTCCGAAGAGCTGCCCGTATTCCTGCCATGTAGTCAGTGTGAGGAAGAGCGAAACGCTGGTCCGGTCGCAGAGTCCTCGCGGACTCTTTGGCGCCCTCATCGGCGCGCTCATTCCCCGCAATTCCTACATGTCCAGGAACCCAGCAGAAGATAATCTCGACATCTGCCCGGCTCGCCAAAACCGTGGCGTCACGGATTTCGCGAACGAGGGGATGCGGAGATTCCAATGCCCCGAGAGCACTCAGGGCGCTTTGTGAGTCGCTATAAATCACAATCCGGTCTCCGAACCGGGCACGTCGCGTAATCTCCCGTACCGAGTGGTGTATTGCCACCAGCTCGGCCGTGAAGACAGACGCAGCGCCTGGTAGAGCCCCGCTGACTTCAAACAGAGGGGATACGGCGTGGAAGCCGACCCCCTCTTGGGACTTGGAGCCATCCGTATACACTGGCACGGTACCAGCGTGACACGATGTGTGCTCCAAAAAGGTCGAACGCAATACTCCCGGCGCAGTACAAGCTTTGGGAGCAGAGGCGTGGCGACAAATAGCCAAATGTGGTACCCTCCAGGGTGGCGTCCTGGGCAGAACCAGGGGCGCCACCGGCCCGAGAGCTATATCTACCTCTCGAAGGAGTTTCCTGGCCCTAAACCCAAAGGGCTTAGGGTATGACTGGCGTCTCTCGGCGGCATAGGCACCATCGAGATCAGCTGCGGATGCAGTGAGAGCTGTTGGCGACTGAGGGAGGCGCCGGGCTAGCGCGTACAGGCGAGTGATGCACTGCACGCGGCGCAGAGCGAGTGGCATCTCCCCAGCATCGACCAACAGGCTCTCAATGGGGGAAGTGCGGAAGGCACCGGTCGCAAGGCGAAGGCCGGTGTGGTGGATCGAATCCACCTTCCGCAATAAACGCTCGGCTGCGGATGCATAAAACTCGCATCCGTAGTCGAGCTTCGAGCGAACAAAGAATCGATAAAAAAGTAAGGCGGTAGCCCTATCAGCGCCCCAAGCGCTGAACGTCACGGAACGGAGAATGTCCATGGCGCGGGTACAAGGGACCCTAAGGCTGCGAATGTGAGCCTCCCAGGTGAGGCGTCGGTCGAATACAAGACCAAGGAAACGGTGCGACTCAACCACATCCAGGCGCACCCCATTAAGAAACAAATCTGGGTCGGGGTGAAGCCGTGGGTGGCGGCAGAAGTGCACCACCTTAGTCTTGGCCAAAGAAAACCGAAACCTGTGCGCTTCGGCATAGCGAGAGACGCGGTTCAATGCCTGTTGGAGTCGGCGCTCCAGAGTTGGCATCTGGGCCGCGCCAAAAGAGATCGAAAGGTCGTCCACGTAGAGCGTAGCGAGAACATCTTCCGGCAGCACCGAGGTGATGCCGTTGATGCTCAGGGCAAAGAGTGTGACACTGAGGACACTTCCCTGCGGGACACCCTCTTCCTGCTCCTTTGGGCCGGAGAGGGCTCCCCCCACCCGTACGCGGAATCGACGATCTCGCAAAAATTCAGATATAAACATTGGGAGGCGTCCCCTCGCCCCCATCGTGTGGAGAGTCTCCATGATACCGTATCGCCATGCGGTATCATAGGCCTTCTCCAGATCAAAAAACACCGTGGCGTAGTGCTGTCTACGAAGGAAAGCCTCGCAGACGGCATTTTCCAGTCGGAGCAGAGCATCCGACGTGGAGTGGAACTTACGGAAGCCGCACTGTGCAGAAGACGGATGGCCTCCGCTGTCCAGGAAATAGGCTAATCTAACATTTACCAATTTCTCCATCAACTTGCACACGCAAGAGGTTAGAGAGATTGGGCGGAAACCGGTCGGAGTAGAGTGATCTCTCCCCGGCTTGCGAAAGGCGAGCACAGTAGCGATTCGCCAGGAGTCTGGGAGAAGACCTTCCACCCAGATCCTGTTGAACAAATCTAACAGAAAGGCCATGCCTCGCTCACCCAGGTGTCGAAGCATGGCGTACGGGACATCGTCCGGACCATGGGCGGTGTCCGCGCACGAAGCGAGAGCGGAGCGCAACTCACTCACAGTAAACTTGTCGTTGAAGGGTTCTCCGCCTCTGGAGGTAAAGTCCAGCCGGAGGCCTTCCGCGACATCACGACGTGCATTGAATGCTGGCGGAGCAGCATCACGGCTAGAGAATGCGGAAAAAGCGGTCGCTAAGGATTCCGCCACGGACCCGGGGTCCGAGATTGCGGTCCCATTCTCCTGGAGAACGGGAGGGGGGTCCTGCGAGAACTTGCCCCGAATCCTTTTGACTCGCTTCCACACCTCAGCTAAAGGGGTCTTCCCGTTAAGTGAAGACACGTATGCCCGCCAAGAAGAGCGGCGGGCGTGCTTCGAAATATACCGGAACCTAGCCCTAGCCCGACGAAATTCAGCGACAGTGAAATCGTTCGGGCGGCGCTTATAGCGCATGTAGGCATAACGCTTCTGTTTGAGGGCCGTCTCACACTCGGCCGACCACCATGGGAGTGGTCGGCGTGCAAAACGGCCAGACGTCCTAGGAATAGTAGTCAGGCCCACGGCGATGAGGTTGCCGGAGAAGAACTCAACGGCATCATCTACCGACCTAAACTCCTCGACTGAGATAGAGAATTCAGTCATTTCCTGAAATGCAGGCCACCGCGCCCGCGCCAAGCACCACCGAGGTGGTCTCTCAGGCGGCAGTTGCCCTGAAAATGATATTTGAATGGGAAAGTGATCACTACCATGGAGGTCATCGACCACCCCCCAATCAAAATCAGGCTGTGCATCCGAAGAGCACAAAGATAGGTCAAGGCAAGAAAATGAAGCGGTTCTCGGACAGTGATGCGTAAACTCATCCACGTTTAGGACACCCATCTCAAGCTCTTCGATCAGATCGGCAAGGACTTGTCCCCTGGGATTTATGGAGTAATCTCCCCAGAGAGGATGCCTGCCGTTCAGATCTCCAAGCAAGAGATAGGGCCTCGGCAACCGTGCAACGACGCGGCGGAAGTCCCCCGCGTCGAAGTCAGCTGACGGTGGAATGTACGCAGAAATGATAGTATACCTCATATCCAGGTGCAGCTGCACAGCCACTGCCTGAAAGGAGGTATCTAAAGAGAAAGGAAGAACGGAGACATCATGCCGGGTGTAAACTGCGCATCCCCCAGCCCGGCCATCCCGAGGTGGTGGGGTCGCAAGACCCTTATACCCCGGGAGGGCAGGGAGGGGGCACGCACCTAGCATGGTCTCCTGCAAAAAAATAGCTAACGGGGAACGGGACGAGACGAGCCTACGCAGCTCCTCCCAGTTGGCCCGGAGTCCACGGCAATTCCATTGAAGGAATATGCCCTCCAGGCCTAGCTCGGAGGAGACGCGGGGGCCCTCCTCGAATTGAAGACCCTCACGGGAATGGCCGTACGCTTCCCGGGGGCAGAACCCCGGGCGCTGTTGGCCGGACAAAGCGCTGAAGGCGCTGTCGCCTTCGAGGACTTATTGGGGGAGGTTGGGCTCGCCATGCGAGTCTTTTCCTCCCTCCGCCTCGAAACCTTAGGCGGGCGTTGCGGCTTCGGAGGCGGGGGGCCCTCTTTTCGAGGAACCACCGTCTCCGAGCCACTCGCTCCACCTCGGGACGTGGGCGAAGGAGCTGAAGCTCCTTTGTTGCTGTCCTCTTTTCGGGGGACAGCTTTAGGAACCCCGGAAGATGGCCTAGCGACCATCTTCAGGGGTGTTGCCTCCTGTGAGTCTAACGACTCGGTGGAGGCGCGTGGCCGTTTCGCCTTACGGGAAACGGTCACGCTGGGGGAAGAGGGGGGAGCCCTGGTTTTAGCCGGGGCAGGGTATGAGCCCTTTTTGCCGCCAGCTTTACCAGGGGAGCGCCCGGGTTGGGTAGAGCCCGCAGAAGGGCTCCGAATGGGCGCGGAAACAACCATGCTCGTTGGCCTGGATGGGCCGGGAGCAGAGGGTGCCTTCCTAACTATTGAGGCATATGACGTCCCAGGCAGAGCCGGGCGCGCCAGGACCAAGTCCTTTGCCTCGCGGAATGAGAGTCGATCCTGGGCCTGAACGGCCAGGATTTCTTTCTCAAGGAGATATGCACCACATTGCTTCGAAGAAGCAGGGTGCGGCTCTCCGCAATTGACACACTTGGCCACACACGATTTGGACTTATCGTGTGCGACCTTGGAGCAATTTACACAGACTTCGGGTGACCCCGACTTTGCACGTCTACATGAGCGATTCGTATGGCCGAAGCGGTGACAGTAATAGCACCGCCGCGGCAGTGGCACGAATGCCTTCACGCGGTAGCGGTACCAACCGGCACGCACCGACTCAGGGAGCTTGTCACAGTCGAACGTGACGAAGAGTGTAGGGGTGGGTCTCGAGGCCCCTCCCTGTTTTCTCATCACGTGTTCGACCTTGACCGCCCCATGGTCGGCCAGCTCTAAGGTGATGTCTTCAATGGAGTAGTCAACGAGTTCCCTCGCATAAACTACTCCTTTCACAAAGTTCATGGTAGAGTGCGGCGTCACACTCACCGGGGTGCCATGAAGTGTCCGAAGAGCACTAATCCTGGCCGCCTCGGCGGGATTCGCCGCATTCGCCAGAAGGCTCCCGTCCGAGAAACGGGTTACCTTCGGCTCTCTACCAATTGCACTAGCTAATCCTCTCCGCTGATGGATCATGTTGCCCTTGGACAACATGGTGCCATCAGTGGAGCGAATAACGAGGAAGCGTTTGAAGCCAGCGGGCTCGAAAACGCCAGGTAACCTCTGAATCAGGGGCCCCGATGTCATCGAGGCTCCGCCCTGTGCACTCTTGGTAGTAGTCTTCTTTGTCAGGGGCTCCGCAACCGGGGGGGCAGAGGGGGCGGATGTGCCGATCTTGGCTTGGACGCTTGCCAGAGTGGCAGCAGACCCATCCGTCCCCGCGGATGGAGAGGAGCCCCGAGTCTTTTTGGTCTTTTTAGTCTTTTTCTTTTTCGGTGAGGAGGGCGGGGAATGAACCCGCTTTTCACCTCCGCCGGCAGAAGTCCCCAGGCCAGATGGACCAGCCTCAGCCAGGTCCCTCTCCGAAATGGAGAAGGTCCTGGTTGTCGTAGGGGCACCTGTCGGAGGAGATCCCTCCCCTCCTTCTACTGCCTCGGAGCCCTCAGCCATTTGAGGAGGACCTTGCATAGGGGCGGATTCGGGTTCGGTGCTTGGCGCCGAGCCCGAATTCCCCCCCATGGAAGGCCCTACCGTCTGGGGCTGGGTCTCCTCAAGGACCATGTCTATCACAGGAGGGGCCTCCAATTGGCCATCCCCTCCCAGGACATCGCAGGTCCCCTTGGCAGTGTCACCAGTCTTGTATGGGGAGGCACAGGCCTTGACCCCGGCAAGGTTTAAAATTCTTGCCAGCAGGTCTTTTGAGGGAAGCGACCGAAGGGGCCTGGCTTCCCTCTCCCCCCTAAGGGGGTTTGCCCTACCGAGCCGCTTTGATGGGAAGCGGCTGGCTAAGGGCTGCCTGCTGGCTTTCTTGGCAGTCCCCTTGAAAAGAAAAGATGGGACTGCCGCTGGGAAAAGGGAGGTGCCCGAAAGCACCTCCAGAGAAGGGGGTGAGGGGGAGTCCCCTGCACCCATAGGCGAAGGAGAGGAGTAAGCCTCCTCTCCGGTTAGAGAAATATGGAGGGTCCCCTGTGCAAGCACAGGGGGGGGACCTCCATTTTTTCGGTGGAGCTGCCCAAGGGCGGCTCCGTCGATGAGCAAGGGGGAGTTAAAGGGGTTTGTTTGTTTTTTTTGTTGTTCATCTATGGGCATGGTGACCCTATTTTTGCCACGGGACGCAATAGCTCATCACCCCTCGCAGTAGCCCGCACTGCGAGAGGTGCTTACAAGCCCGGCAGAGCCAGGCGCCGCCATTCGGGACCACCCCTCCCGCCTGGTGGCCTGGCAGTCCATCGGCATGGCGGCTCCACCTTGGACACGGCGTAAAAAATATAGGTTGTGAAGAGGAGAGGAAAAGGGATGTGAGGAAGGTATGGGTGGGGATGAAGCAGGTTGTTAAAAAAAACCCATCCCGAACCGGAGCTCAGGGGTTAGGGGACAATGTCCCCTCCCCCTCAGCCCCGATCCGGGGTGGTTGGCTTGAGAAGAAGGTCAGCATTCTACCCTTTGAAATTAGAGGCTGACCAGAGAAAGTTGTGGGAGAGGTTGTATGAAAAGCGACAAGGTAGGGGAGAAATCGGGCTATCTGAAGGAAGGAAGAGAGGCTAAGCTGGGGCCGGATGGAGCGCTGGATCCCGTCAGCACGGCGGCCAGGATGGCAAATCGCCGGGCCCCTTACGGGGGCATGGCAACAAATAGTCAAAGGAGGTACCCTCCTGGGTAGAACTAAAACCCTTACTGGCTGGGGAGCTACACCAAGCTCTCAAAGGAGTTTCCTAACCCTAAACCCAAAGGGCTATGACTGGTGTTTTTCAGCGTCATAGGCACTTTCAAAGACAGCCACAGATCAGTAAGAGCCATTGGTAACTGAGCGAGTCATTAGGCCAGTACAGACAAGTGCACAATGCATACTGAGTGGCATCTCTCCGGTATCAATAAGTAAGCTCTCAATAGATGTGCGAAAGTCACTGGTCACCAAACAGAGCCTGGTATGTGAATCAAGTCCATCCTTCCACAATGAATGCATCCATAGTCAAATTTTGAACAAACAAAGGATAAGGAGAAAAGTAAGGCAGTAGCCCCATCAGCAACCCAAGTGCTGATCACAGAACAATGAATATCCATGGCGTAGCATAAGAGACCATAAGGCTGTGAATATGAGCTCCCCAGGTGAGACATCAGTCGAAAACAAGAGCAAGGAAACTGTGTGAATCCATCACTTTGATGCGTCACTATTAAGAACAAGTCTGTGACAGGGTGGAGACCATGATGGAGGCAGAAATGCACTTCACTGCCTGTTAGAGTCTATGGTTGAGTTGGTATCTGTGCTGCACTGAAATAGATTAAAAAGTCATATGTAGAGCATAACAAGAACATCTTTCGGTATCACTGAGGTGATACTGTTGATCCTCATGGCAGAGTGACAGAGGACACTTCTCAATGGGATGCCCTCTTCCTGCCCCTTGTATCGTGGAGAGGACTCTCCTAGCCCCCATGATACCATATCGCCATGCAGTAACATAGGTCTTCTCCAGATTAAAAAATACTGTGGCATAGTGGTCTAAGAAAGAAGGCCTTGCACACAGCATTCTACAGCTGGAGCAGAGCACCACCCAACCTGGAGTGGAGTGGAACTTGAGGAAGCTACACAGATGACATCCACTGTTCAGGGAAAAGACTAATCTAACATTTACGAATTTCTCCATCAACTTACACATACAAGAGGTTAGAGAAATTTGGCAGAAGCTAGCCAGGGTAGAGTGACCTCTCCACCAGAAGTCTGTGAGGGTACCCTCTGTCCAGATCCTGTTGAAGAGGTTTAATTTTTTTTTAATTTTAAGAGTTCATCCGGTGACTGCCTACAGGGGCAGTAGTCGCCATAGTCAACACTGCCTAATACTAGGCATCATTAAAATAAAATGCAAACAAAAGTAATAAAAAAAACAATGGTAAAAATAAAAAAAAGGAAAGAGGCAATAAGCAGGAAGCAAGCTCAGGCGTCGGGGGTGGACTGCCTCCCCACAGCGCAGGAAGGTGCAACCTACTAAAATAACAAAAAAACTATTTAAATAAAGAGGAGAAGGCCGACCTCCCCCCCAAAAGTCTATAAGTCCACCAGTCAATGTGCACGAACTCATCCTGAGTACAAGAGATAGGAGGTAGCAACCCCGACCATCGCAGTACCGGGACAGGTAATGTGCATGGAGATCGCCCAGACTGGGACATTCAACAAGAATGTGCCAAACAGTATGGGGGACAACGCAGTCTTCAAATGGCGGTGCATCCCAGGAGTGTATTCAATTTGGAGATGACAGAGAGCAATCTGAAGCCCCCATGGCATTGGGGGGTAGGTCCATGGGAACAGTCGCGGCGCAATGGCCATGCAACTTTCAGTCCCCTTCAACCGTCTCCCATCTTCTTTGCCAAGCAGCCGAAGAGCTGTGGTCGTGAGAGGAAGAGTAAAACTTTGGACCGGTCGCTGAGTCCTTGCGGAGTCTTTGGTGTGCTCATCCCCCGCAATCCATCTCCAAACCGGGCACATTGCGTAATCGCCCGTACCGAGTGGTGTATTGCCACCAGCTCGGCCATGAAGACAGATGCACCACCTGGCAGAGCCCTGCTGAATTCAAACAGTGGGGGATACAGTGTGGAAGCCGACCGCCTCTTGGGACTTGGAGCCATCCGTATACACTCACACGGTTCCAGCGTGAAACGCGGTATGCTCCAAAAAGGTTGAATGCAATACTCCCGGCGCTGTAGAAGCTTTGAGAGTTGAGGTTTGGTGACGATTACCCAAAGGTGGTACCCTCTAGGGTGGCATCCTGTGCAGAACCAGGGGTGCCACCGGCCGAAGAGCTATAACTAACCTAGCTCTTGAAGCAGTTCCCTAGACCTAAACCCAAAGAGCTTAGGGTATGACTGGCATCTCTCAGCAGCATAGGCAGATGCAGTGAGAGCTGTTGGCGACTGAGAGGTGCCGGGCTCACATGTATAGGCAAATAATGCACTGTGTACCGTGTAGAGCAAGTGGCATCTCCCCAGCATCGAATAGTAGGCACTGGTCACCAGGTGAAGGCCGGTGTGTGGATTGAGTCCACCTTCCGCAATACATGCTGAGCTGCAGATGCATAAGACTTGCATCCGTAGTCGAGCTTCGAACAGACAAAGGATCGATAAAAGAGTAAGGCGGTAGCCCTATCAGCACCCCAAGTGCTGAACATCACAGAATGGAGAATATCCATGCTGCAGGTACAAGAGACCCTAAGGCTGCGGATATGAGCCTCCCAGGTGAGGCGTCCGTCAAATACAAGACCAAGGAAACAGTGCGATTCAACCACTTCCAGGCATACCCCATTAAGAAACAAGTCTGGGTCAGGGTGGAGTAGTGGATGGTGGCAGAAGTGCACCACCTTAGTCTTGGCTAAGAAAAACCGAAACCTGTGTGCTTTGGCATAGTGAGAGAAACGAGTCAATGCTCCAGAGTTGGCATTTGGGCTGCACCAAAAGAGATTGAAAGGTCATCCACGTAGAGCGTAGCAAGAACATCTTCCGGCAGCAATGAGGTGATGCTGTTGATGCTCAGGGGAAAGAATGTGACATTGAGGGCTCCCCCCACCCGTACGGGGAATCGGCAATCTCGCAAAAATTCAGCTATAAAGACTGGGAGGCATCCCCCTCACCGCCATCATGTGGAGAGTCTCCATGATAATGTATCGCCATGCAGTATCATAAGCTATCTCCAGATCAAAAAACACTGTGGTAAAGTGCTATCTATGAAGGCCTCACAGACAGCATTTTCCAGTCAAAGCAGAGCATCTGATGTGGAATAGAACTGGCAGAAGCTGCACTGCGCAGAACACAAATGGCCTCCACTGTCCAGAAAAAAAGGCTAATCTAACATTTACCAATTTCTTCATCAACACACATGCAGGAGGTTAGAGAAATTGGGAGGAAACAGGCCAGGGTATAATGATCTCACCCGTTTGCTAAAAGCTAGCACAGTAGCGATTCACCACGAATCTCAGAGGTTACCCTCTACCCAGATCCTGTTGAACAAAACTAACAAAAAGGTCATGCCTCACTCACCTTGGTGTCGAAGCATGGCGTATGGGGACATCGTCCGAACCGAGGGTGGTGTCCTCACACGAATCGAGAACGGAACTCACTCACAGTAAACCTGCCATTGAAGGGTTCTCCATCGCTGGAGGTAAAATCTAATCGGCAGCCTTCTGCGACATCACAATGTGCATTGAATGCTGGCGGAGCAGCATTCCGGCTAGAGAATGCAGAAAAAGCTGTCACAAAGGATTCCGAGATTGCAGTCCCATTCTCCTTGAGAATGAGAACTTGCCCAGAATCCTTTTGACTCGCTTCCACACCTCTGCTAGAGGGGTCTTCCCGTTAAGTGAAGACACGTATACCTGCAAAGAAGAGAGGAGGGTGTGCTTCGAAATATACCAGAACCTAGATCTAGCCCATCAGAATTCACCGACAGTAAAATCATTCAGGCAGAGCTTATAGCGCATGTAGTCATAATGCTTCTGTTTGAGGGCAATCTCACACTCAGCCAACCACTACGGGAGTGGTCAGCATGCAAAACGGCCAGACATTTTGGGAATAGTAGTCAAGCCCGCAACGATGAGGTTGCCGGAGAACTCAACGGCCTCATCTACCAATCTAAACTCCTCGTCTGAGATAGAGAATTCAGTCATTTACTGAAATGCAGGCCGCCGTGCCAAGCACCACCAATGTGGGCTCTCAGGCAGCAGCAGGACCAGAAAATGATATTTGAATACGAAAGTGATCACTACCATGGAGGTTATTGTCCACCCCCCATCCGGAGAGCACAGAGATAGATCAAGGCAAGAAAATGAAGTGGTTCTCAGGCAGTGATGCGTAAACTCATGCCCATTTAGGATACCTATCTCAAGCTCTTCAATCAGATTGGCAAGGACTTGTCCCCTGGGATTTATTGAGTAGTCTCCCCAGAGAGGATGTCTGCCATTCAGATCTCCAAGCAAGAGAAAGGGACTTGACAACCGTGCCACAACACAGCGGAAGTCCCCTGCGTCGAAGTCAGCTGACGGTGGAATGTACGTGGAAATAACAGTATGCCTCCTATCCAGGTGAAGTTGCACAGCTACTACCTGAAAGGAGGCATCTACAGTGAAAAGAAGAATGGAGACATCATGACAGGGTCAGGCAAAAAACACAAAATTTTGAAAAAGCCCAATAAAACCCGGGTTTTGTTCTGGGGGGTTTCAAAAAAAAAATGCTACAAGCATTAGAATAACATAGAAAAATAATAACTATAGCTATTTTTATATAATATTAATAATTACTTAATTTAATAATGATATTATAGTAAGAATCACAGTAACAGATTAATGATCGCGAATTGTGGGTACCCATGATAGCCATACCTTGTAGAAGGAGAGATGAATTATGAGTCAGATTCAGAGAAATAACCTTAAATTGATACATATTTGCTGAAATTATTAATATAAATATGAATTTTGAATAAAATAATGATAAGTAGCATTCATTTCTTGAAAAGAAAAAGTGTAATTTTTAAAAAAATTAAAAAACCTGGGGTTTATTCTGTGTTTTTCAAATCTTGAGTTTTTTCAAAAAACAAATGCTACAAGCATTAGTAGAATAACATAGAAAAAGAATAGCTATCTCTATTTTTATAATAATAATTAATTAGTTTAATAATTACATTTATGTAAGGACAGATCAATGAGAATTATGGGTGGGTACTAGGGTGGTTCCCCCCCAAAAATTTTTTTAGTTTTTTATCTCCACGTGCCTGATTGTATTACCACATTGAACAGTAGGTCACATACTCAATTTCATCAAAATCGAACAATATTTACTGATCGCTATATGGTTCTTAACTTATTAGTCTGCTGGTAAATTAATTTTTGGGATAGAAATGAACAGTCTTTCCAAATACTAGTTTATTTGAAACAGATATTGGTGTTGAAAGACAATTTTTAAAAAAATATTTATATTAAAGTGAAAAGAAAATAGTTAAATGGCAAATGATTTCTTTTTGACACAAATTATAACTAAAATTGCTGATTAAACATTGATCCTTTTGAGCATGAGGGAAAATTTTTGTGATGTTTTGCCACAAGTCTGAGAAGCAACTGTTTCTGTTCTTCATCTTTTATTAGAGATGCATTATACGATTTGATAAGTGCAATACCTCTTTCTGCTGGATCATTAACAACCACTAAGTTAATCGCTTGACGTTAAAATTCTTGAAAGCACATATTCTCTTCCCAAGAACTTGGGTTAGTCTTCAGGAATGTATCCTCTGCAAACTTGTATCCATCTTTCATTAGGGGACTGAAGATTAGCTTAGTTTTTTGAGTTACCAGTTCATGCAAGTCCAAATCCTCAATGTTTTTTTAAGATTCAATCAGGGAACAACTTTGGTGTTTTCATTACATTGGAGATTGGAGACCATCTTCTGTTTGGTCTCAGCATTAATTCTATGATCAAAAAATGCAAGACCAACAAGATGTTCTCCAAAATACCAAAGGTGTCTGTAAAGGGCTGTGGTTGCTTCTTTAGATATTGTCTGATTTGGGTACTTTTGCAAAGTTTTAAGAAGCAAAATGTCATTTAAAGGAGTATTAGTTCCAAAATGGGCTTCATTCCAAAAATGCAAGTAGACCAAAGCAATAAAAAGAGAGCACTCTGTAATATTGGCCTTTTCATGTTCCGTTAGTTTCAGTTGATGCTTAAAAAAGTATATTTTCAGGACATATATAGCCTTAGCCATCCAGCATGCATGATGAGTCGCTCCTGGGGCTCTTACTGTAACTTCTATCTTATCAATGCCCCCAGGAAAGATGAGACTGAATAGCAGCAATTCTTCATAATTGTCATGCAAGTGACGAGATTTCAAAGTTTCCTGAAAATATGGGACCATTTCTCCTCAAAGATTATGCATTACTAAATTGACAAATAAACTGCTATCCAACTCTTAAAAGAATCCTTTTTAAGTAATGACCATTGTTCTTTAAAACGTTCAAAGAGACTACTGTTTGGACCACTTATAGGCCCAAGTAAAATATTGCAAGCACATGACAACATAATTTCAAAAATATGATGACGGCACGCAATCCAATGGTAAGGGTAGAGGTGAGTTTGATGTGGAGAATGAGGAGGTGACTGACTTTTCTGGCTTCTGATGGGAACCAGTTGAAGGGGCTTCCAGTGTAGCTACTGAGATAGAGGGGATGTGAGTGATTTGTCTGTTTCACAAGAGTCTACCTTGAGTTGGATGAGAGCTGTTAGTGAGGAGCTGATCAATGGGGGTATGAAGACTGAAGTTCTGAATGGAGGAGTATGAAGTTCTGTCGAGAGATGGGAGAACTGGTAATGAAGGCTAAGAATATGGTGGACGACATGATCAATAGTGATGAGGAGACTAACAGGACGACTGACAAATAACTCTGACAGATTGCTACGTGTAGCCAGGGACCAGTAGACAAGTGTGAATGGGTGCAGAAGGGTGTGAGTATAAAAAAAGTACTGTGAGTAAGGATTGAGAGTATATTGTGAATGACTGTGGTGGAGCGAATGTGAGTGTGTGTGTATGAAGAGCCATTCTCCCACCCCTTTTTCACAATACTCTCTCCCTCCCTCTGTAAGAATGTGTGTGTGAGTGGAAATGGGTTTTTTTTTTAAATATTTTTATATATATAATGTAAATTGATGTCATGTATTATAAAATGCTTTCTTTCTTTCCAGGCGCCATATTCTGGAAAGATAGCCTGACCCAAAATATTACCTCTGTATTAGAAGCAAACTATTTAGAATTTGTTAACATAGGTAAAGAGTGTCTGACCTTGTTAAAATAGTTTGGCAATTAAAGAAGAAGGGCTTATAATAGCCAGGCAAGCATGACAAGGTCACTTATCTTACACCAAGCTCGGAGGCGCCACTTTGTTTCTAAGTCCTACACATTTTGCCCGCTTGAGTGGCAGCTAGCAGGATGCCCCCCCCCCCCCCCTTGTACCACCGGAGGCCTTTCCTTTTGTTGTTTATTTATTGACTGTTGTAGTCACAAATTTGGGGGCGGGTTGTTCCATTTTTTTATAGAATTGTTTCTTAGGATTGATTGTTATTATTCATAAGTAGGATTTATTTATTTTTGTGATTGTGTATATAGGAAAATTAGCTGTATATTTTTGTGTGAATAACTAACAAGATCTCCAATTTAATCACCCCTCTCTATTGTAAATATTATTGTATTTTTTTGTAAGTAAAGGACTGTATATACAATCCATTTCATTCTCCTTGAATTTCTCATATCCAAATTAGTGTAGGAAGCGGGTTGGAACGATTGGGATTAGAGCATAGATTTTTGGCCTGCTACACCATCAGCAAGGCAAATTGCCACGCCCTTATGGAGTTGATAGAGTGTGAAGTGAGAAGGAAAGGGAATGTGATAAAGATATGGGTGGAGATGAAGCAGGTTCTTAAAAACCCACCATCCTAAACCGGAGCTCAGGGGTTAGGGAACATTGCCCCCTCCTCCCTCAGCCCTGATCTAGGATAGTTGGCTGAGAAGGTCAGCATCTAACCTGTGAAAATAGAGGCTAAGCTGGGGCTGGACGGGGCACTGAGTCACATCAGCACAGTGGCCAGGAAGGCAAATCGCTGTGCCCCTTATGGGAAAGAGATCTAACAGAAATTCCATGCCTCTCTCTCACCTAGATATTGAAGGATGGAACCCCATTATGGACGCAAGTCCAAGATTGTATTCCCATTATCCTGGAGAACAGTCCTGAAGGGGGTCCCTGTGATAACTTGGCCCGAATCCTTTTGACTCAATTACACACATCTGCAAAAGGGGTCATTCTGTTAAGTGAAGACACATATCCCTACAAGGAAGAGTGGTGCAGACATACTAGAACCTAGACCTTGCTCAACAAAATTCACCAACTGTGAAATCATACAGGCAGTGCTTATAGTGCATGTAGGCATATCGCTTCTATCTGAGGTGATGGCCTTCTCATACTCAGCCAACCATCACGGAAATGGACAGGGGACAAAATGACCAGACATTGCAGGAATAGTAGCAAAGCACGAGGCAATGAAGTTGCCGGAGAAATCAATGGCGCCAACCACCAAACTGAACTTGACTGGGTGAGAGAAATCAGTCCCTTTCTGAAATGCAATTCTTTAGAAATGATGCATATACTTATCCACATTTAGGACACCTATTTCCAGCCATTTATCAGATCGGAAAGGATATGACCCCTGGGATTGATCATATAGTCTCCCAGAGGAAGTGTCTGCCGTTCAAATCACAAAGCAGGAGAAAGGGACTCAGCAACTGTATCAAAAATGCAATGGAAATCATGTGTCAAAGTTAGCTGATGGTAGAATATATGTAGAAATTACAGTATACCTCCTATGCCTGAGAGATATTTATAGCGAATGGAATGAAAACATCATACTGGGTATAAACCACATATCCTTCTTTCCGGCTCCTATTACATGGTGGTGGGGTTGCAAAATCCTTATCCCCTGGTAGAGTGGCAGAGGGCATGCACCAAGCATGGTCTTAAGTGGTAAAGTTGGGGAAACTTTGCAAAACCTGCTAAAAATCTCTGCTCCAACATTGTGGTCCAGATATACAGGGGCAGAATTCCAGGTGCTGTCACCAAGGAATTATTGGCCGAGGTTGGGCTCACTCTGCAAGTCTTTTCCTTCCTCCACCTGAAAACCTTTGGTGGGTGGGGCAGATTCAGAGGAAGGGATCAATCTTTTGAGTTGAAGCTCCTTTGGTACTCTACACCTTTAGGGGTAAAACTTTAGGAACCCCAGAAAACAGCCTCACAACCAACTTTGAGGGTTTGACTCTCAAGAATTTAGTGACTCAGTTGAAGCACACAGCCATTTTGGTTGGGGGAGGGAACTCTGGTTTTGGCCAAGGCTGGATAGGAACCCTTTGTGCCACCACCTCTACCAAGAAAGTGCCAGAACAAACAGCAGAAGGGTTCCAAATGGGCATGGAAGTGACCATGTTCATAGGCCTGGAGGGGCCAGGAGGAGAGGGTGCCTTTATTTTAATTGTGGCATAAGACATCCAACAGAACCAAATCCTTAGCCTCATAAAAGGAGAGAATGAGCAGGATTTCTTTCTTCACAAGATACACGCCATTCCTTTGAGGAAACAGGGTGCCGCTCTCTGTAATTGAGACATATAATACATGATAAGGATTTATCATGTATGGCCTTGGATAAACTTACAGAGACTTTGGGTAAACCTGACTGTGCATGTCTACAAGAGCAATTTGTATGGCAGAAATGATGTCAGCAGTAGCACAAATGCCTTCATGAAGTAGTGATACCAACTGGCACTTAATAACTCAGGGAGCCTGTCACAATCAAATGTGATGAAAAGTGTAGGAATGGGTCTCAAGGCTCCTCCCTGTTTTCTCATCACATGTTCAACTTTGACCACTTTTTGGTGATGTCTTCTAAGGAGTAGTCCCACAAGTTCCCTCTCATAAAGCACTTCTTTCACAAAGTTCATGGTAGGGTATGGCATGATACTCACCAGTGAGCCATTGTGTGTCTGAAGGGATCTAATCATGGTTGTCTCTGAATGGTTGATGTATTTGCTAGAAGACTCCTGCCCAAGAAATGAGTCACATTTGACTCTCTACTAGTCAAACTAGCTAATGCTCTCCTTTGTTGGAGCATGTGGTCTTTAGTCAACATCCTGCCATCTATAGAGTGAATAACTAGAGATTGTTTGAAGCCAGTGGACACAAAAATGCCAGGTAGTCTCTGAATGAGGGGCTCCAGCATAAGTGAGGCTCCACACAGCAGACTTGTGACTTTTATCTTTGTCTGGGCCTCCATGGTTGAGGATGCTTCAGGGCTGGATATCCAGTCTTGACCTGGTCACTTGCTGAAGTGACAGCACACTCAACATCCCCGGAGCCCCTGCGGTGTAAAAGGAACGCCTAGTCTTTGATTTATTCTTCTTGTCTTTATTCTTTGGAGAGAAATGTGGGGAATGGAGCTGCTTCTCTCCACTCCCAGAAGGGGTCACAAGATGGATTTCTTTAATCAGATGTACCTATTCTAGAGAGGATGGACAACATCCGAAGCTCTGTTGTGGCAGACCCAGAGATGGCACCAAAGACTTTGAGTGGGCCTGACAGCCAACAAGGCAGTAAACCCCACCCACTACAAGTAGTACAGCCTTATGCACCAGAGAATGGTAGCAGGGACATGGTCAGCCATTATATACAGGAAACTTGTTTTGGGGCAAAACTAGACTTCCTATTATTCACATACAGGTCCCATCAATGTCTGGTCTCCTGCGACCTGCTTAACAAATCAGTCATCGGTGGAACCACACACTCTTAGATGAATTTTTATGAAAATTGGTATAGAGGTCAATTTTTGGCTGAAACCACGGGATCAATGGCAGTATATTTAGGTGGATTCAGTCATGGCTTGGTGACAGACAGCAAAGAGTTAGTATAGATGGAGTTAAATCTGACTGGGGGTGTGTTAGCAGTGGAGTTCCGCAAGGATCTCTTTTGGGTCCCTTGCTATTCTTAATTTATATTAATGATCTTGACATAGGTATAAGTAGTGACCTGAGTAAATTTGCTGATGATACTAAGCTAGGTAGGGCTATTAGGGCTGATTCTGATGCTGTTGTAATGCAGGAGGAATTGACCATTCTGTCCAATTGGGCCGAGAAATGGCAAATGAAGTTTAAAATAGACAAATGTAGTGTACTTAGTATAGGTAGAAATAATCCATTGAATAGTTATAAATTAAATCAGAGAATTTTAGGGAGGACCGATTGTGAGAGGGACTTGGGTATTTTGGTAAGTTCAGACCTTCGTCCTAGAAAGCAATGCCTAAATGCTAAGAATAAAGCTAATAGGATATTGGGATTCATTAGGAGGAGTGTAAGCAATAAGAGTGATGAAGTCATTCTAAAACTGTATCTGGCACTAGTTAGGCCTCATCTAGACTATGCAGTACAATTTTGGTCACTATATTATAGGAAAGAAATTGATTTGATTGAGTCTGTGCAGAGAAGGATGACAAAGATGATTGGTAGGCTAAGGAACTTACCTTATGGTGAAAGGCTCAGAAAACTAAATCTACATACATTGGAAAGGAGAAGAGTCAGAGGGAAATTGATTGAAGTCTTCAAATGGGTAAAAGGATATAATAAAGGCGATCTGGGTAAGGTTTTTATACTTAGTGAACATGACAGGACACGTAGCAATGGGTTTAGGCTTGATAAGTATAGGTTTAGGAAGGAGATTGGGAGGAATTGGTTTACAAATCGTGTGGTAGATGAATGGAATAGGCTCACTAGACATGTGATAGAAGCCTCCTCTCTGGGTAGTTTTAAGAATAGATTAGATAAATATATGGATGAAGCTGCTAGATGGGACTGACTTTTTTTTATGTACATATGTATATATTTTTCTAAGGAGTGGGGAGATTATATTTTGCGGTTGCATGAATGGACATAATCCTCTGGATGCATTTTATGTATATTGTAGATTAGATCTGACGAACTCCTGTAAAGGGTGACAATGTTGATGACTTTTCTTTGGTAAGAAATCTTTTGTGTGTTGTGTGGCTTTTGTCATCCGT
Organism: Ceratothoa steindachneri; assembly: GCA_963969495.1. Taxonomy (NCBI): domain Eukaryota; kingdom Metazoa; phylum Arthropoda; class Malacostraca; order Isopoda; family Cymothoidae; genus Ceratothoa; species Ceratothoa steindachneri. The sequence goes on from OZ018319.1 coordinate 94,300,706, forward strand.
TAAATTATGTTATGTTATGTTATGTTAAGTGTAGGCCATGAATGGTCTTTTGCAGTCTCCTTCTTTTCTTATGTTATTATGATAGCAACAAAGATCCTAGAAAGTTCTTTAGTTACTATAAAATTAATAACAAGTCTTGCAGAGTTAAAATAGGACCTATCAAATATGAAGGGATTGTGAGAGAAACTGATGAGGAAATAGTTGAGGTACTAAATGGTCATTTTGCATCAGTATTTACAAAGGAGAAACTAAATAGTCTTATGTATAGTACTCATGGGTCAGGGAAAGAGGTGTTTACTACTATTAGTGTGGATCGGAGGACGATAAAAGGACTAATAGGTGAGTTAGATGCTACCAAGGCCTCTGGCCCTGATAATATTCATTCTAGAATACTTAAAGGGGTAGAAAGTATCTCAATAGCTCTGGAGTAGTATACTAGGTCACTGGAATATGGAGAAATGCCCGATGATTGGAAGAGAGTGAATGTAGTCCCCATTTTCAAGAAGGGTAGTAAAGAGGATCCAAATAACTTTAGACCGGTTAGCCTAACTCCTGTAGTCTGTAAAATTCTTGAGAAAATAGTTAAAAAAGGCATTTGCCAACATCTAGAGAGGGAGGGGTTAATCAGCGATTCTCAGCATGGGTTTGATCAGGTAGATCATGTTTGATTAATTTACTAGACTTTCTGGAGTTTGTAACAAATCAAGTAGATAAGGGAGAGAATGTAATGTAATTTACTTGGATTTTAGTAAAGCATTTGATAAGGTACCACATAGGAGACTAGTTCATAAATTAAAAATGATTGGGATATGTGGGGGTGTTTCAAATAGGATAGCTGAGTGGCTGAAAGACAGGAAGCAAAGGGTAGTGATAAATGGTGTAAAGTCAGAGTGGAGGGATGTTATCAGTGGGGTTCCTCAAGGATCAGTTCTCGGTCCATTATTATTTGTCATCTATATAAACGATCTTGGGGAGGTAGTTAATAATAAAGTGTCAATTTTTGCGGATGATACCAAATTAGCAGCTGTAGTTAAAGATATTGATGATAATTTTAAAGTGCAAGGGGATTTAAATAAATTGTTATCCTGGGCACATAAGTGGCAAAGGACTTTCAACCTTGATAAGTGCAAAGTTATTAACATGGGAAAAGATAATAAAGAATTTAACTATGAAATGGATGGGCATTGGCTAAGCTCAGTAGAGGATGAGAAAGATCTAGGAGTAGTAATAGATAGGTCATTAAGGTTTTCTAAGCAGTATATTGAAGCAAGAAATAGGGCAAATAGAGTACTGGGTTTCATTAAGAGAAATGTCAGTTACAAAAGTAAGGAGGTTATTCTTAAACTCTATAACTCTTATGTTAGGCCACATCTAGAGTACTGTATACAGGCATGGTCCCCACATTTTAGACACGATATTAACCTTCTCGAGTCAGTGCAACGGAGGGCAACAAAGATTATTCCTTCCCTGAGGCACCTTGAATATATAGATAGACTGAGGGTATTAAATATGTTCTCGTTTGAAAGGAGGTGTGTGAGAGGGGATATGATTGAGCTCTTTAAAAAAATTTCTGGGATAGATAAATTGGATGTTAGCAAGTTTTTTGAGTTAGATGATGGAAATCGGACTAGAGGTCACCACTTGAAAATTAAAAAGCAAGGGTGTAGGTTGGATTTAAGAAAATATTTTTTCACCAAGAGTGGTAGACTTCTGGAACAAATTTCCGCGGAGGGTAGTAGGTAGTCCAAATTTAAATGTATTTAAGAGTAGGTTGGATGAGTTTATGGGGAGGGAAGGTTGTGATTGTTCCTAAGTTTTGTATATATTAATATTGTTTATATATATCTATAGCTGCATGATTTAGTTCTTGACAAGCCTTGATTGGTGATACCCTTATTTCTGGACGCAATCCTCTGGATGTAGTTTTCTTGGGAGTTTGGGTGCCTTAAAAAAAAAGAGGCCGTTTGACTCAGATGACCTATGATGGGCCCTTGTGGCTTTTGTCATCTGTTATATTATATTGTGGGCGACTTTGATTTTGTCTTCCCCTGGCGATGGTGCTTTTTGTGGGCGGATTTTGATGGATGCGGATGACCTTTGATAGGCCCTTGTGGCTTTTGTCATCTGTGAAATTATGTTATGTTATGTTATGACCTTGGTAAGTTTTAGTGGCATTTCTCATATCATAGTAACTTGCACATTACTAAGAATGTACAAGTTATTTTTTGGGTAGAGCATATCGAAGGTCAGTCTTCGACTGACCTTCGAACAGGTAGCACGTGTTTTATAGAGCTCTCAGTCTGTTGATCTATTTTTCAGATTTTTCTATAGTTTGTTTGTTTTTTGTTTTTTTCTCACCACAATCAGCGAAAGCTAAGTTGCTCTTCTTTTTTTTCTTATTGCTACTTAAGTTCTTTCTTTGTTTGAATAAGTGATGGAGTTTGGGGATGAAAGTGAGCATGAGTGTCGGAATGTATGCATTGGTTGTGGTGTATTAGGTGAGGGGTATACATGTGTTGTATGTGGGCTGCGTGAATGCATTGTAGATTTAGAGGGGATGAGAAGGCAGGATTTAGACAGGATATGTAGGCTGGAGGGGTTAGTTGCTGAGCTCAGGAGGGAACTTAGTGTTAGGCCTAGATTTGGGAATAGGTTAGGTGGTGAGGTAGGCCAGTTAGATGTTTCAGGTGAAGGTAGAGGGCTGGTGGAGGAGGTAGGATATGATAGTTCTAGTGATAGTGAAGTTAGCCCCCTTAGATTAGTTAGAAATAGGCCTAGTGAGGATGGGGGACAGTGGAGAGTGGTTAGGAAACATGAAGCTAGGGAGGCTTCTCCTGTTCTTTGTGAGAATAGGGTTGCCTCTGTTGAGGTGGTTAGCCAGGGGGAGAATAGGTGTGTGAGTCAGAGGGACACAGAACCTATTAGCTTGACTAATAGATTCAGTGCCCTAAGAGAGGAAGTAACTGGAAGTGAAATGACTGATGGGGGTGGGGGTGGAGTTCGAGTGACTGGTAGTTTGAATGAGAATAGGAGTGGGGATGGAGTTAGGTCTGTGGGGGTTAGGAATAGGAGTCTGACTGAAGTGCTTGTGATGGGTGATTCGCGAGTTAGATATTTAGATAGGAAGTTGAATGCAAGTAGATTGAATGGTTTGAGGGTGTGTTTGCCTGGTGCTGGAGTGAGAGATCTGTCTGATAGGTATGAGGAGCTGGTGTCTGGCTGTGCAAGGGATGCGGTTGTGATTACACATGTAGGAGTGAATGATGTGAAGAAAGTGGGTGCATGTGAGTTACGTGAGAGGTACAAGAGGTTGATTGAAAAGGTGAAAGAAAGTAGAATGAAAGGTGTTGTGACAGGTGTGCTTCCAAGAATGGATGTTGGGGTAGAATGGATGTCTCGTGCAATTGGGCTGAATGATTATGTGAGGAGGATGTGTGAGATGGAAGGTGTCATGTTTGTGGATGTGTGGGATAGGTTTGTTGGAATGAAAGAAATGTATGCAATGGATGGACTGCATTTGAGTAGGAGGGGGGTAGATGTGTTGTGGGAGGAGTATGATCGTGTTATTAGGTCTTTGCGGGCGGGAAACTAGATACTAATAGTGGTCAGGGAATTATGAGAGGACATTATAGTACTGAAAGTAGAATGGACTTGGCAGATAACAGAAATAGGTTCCAAGGCGATAGAGGTGAGGTCATTCAAGTTTCAAGAGGTGCTTCAGGGATAGGGGGGTTAAATTGTTTCTATACAAATGCTCGTAGTCTTAGAAACAAGAAGGATGAGCTATTTAGTTATATTAGCAATGAGGATATAGATATATTATGCGTTACTGAATCATGGGTTAATGAAATAGAATTTAGTGACACTATAAGTGAATTTGATTTACAGGGCTATAATATGTACATTAGTCAAAGGACAGGTAGGATTGGTGGAGGAATAATTATCTATATAAAAAACAACATTGTTTCAAGTTTAAATACTTCAATAAAGCAGGATGGAGTTGAGTCACTTTGGATAGATATTAGGTTCAGTAAAAATAGAATGGTGCATTTGGGAGCTTTTTACAGGCCACCTGGGCAGACTGATGATATAGATGAACTAATGATAAGGGAAATAAGTAAGGGATGTGAAACAGATGCAGTTATTATTGGGGACTTCAACTTAAACTCTGTGGACTGGGAAAATATGATAGGTAGGGATAGAACAAGTGGCAGGTTCATAGAATGCTTTGAGGATAATTTTTTGAATCAATTTGTTAATGAGCCAACGAGGGGGGACAATATATTAGATTTAGTACTTTCTAACAGTGATCATTTAGTTCAAGAATTGACTGTTGGGGAAGCATTGGGAAATAGTGACCATCAGATAGTTCGTTTTAACTTGGGAATTGAGAAGGGTAAAATAACTGAGAATGCTGAAAAAGTTCCAAATTTTCATAAGGGAGATTATGTAAAATTTCGAAGCTTGCTAAATTTGGTAGACTGGGATATAGAATTCAGAGCTAAAAATGCTTATGGGATGTGGGATACTTTCAAGCATATAATAAATGTAGTCCAAGAACAATGTATCCCAATGAAGACCATTAGGAACAAAAGTAGGAAACCATTATGGTGGAATCAGGAGATAGCTAGAAAAATTTCAGAGAAGAAAAGGGCATATAAAAAATTACAGGTAGAAAATAATATTCAAAATTTAAGTGATTATAGAATGGCTAGGAATGAGTTAAATAAGATTATAAAGAAGAACAAAAGGGTGTCAGAAATTAAATTAGCTCAGGATAGCAACAAAGATCCTAGAAAGTTCTTTAGTTACTATAAAATTAATAACAAGTGTGGCAGAGTTAAAATAGGACCTATCAAATATGAAGGGTTTGTGAGAGAAACTGATGAGGAAATAGTTGAGGTACTAAATGGTCATTTTGCATCAGTATTTACAAAAGAGAAATAGTCCTATGTATAGTACTCATAGGTCAGGAAAAGAGGTGTTTACTAACATTTGTGTGGATCGGAGGATGATAAAAGGACTAATAGGTGATTTAGATACTACCAAGGCCTCCGGCCCTGATAATATTCATTCTAGGATACTTAAAGAAGGGGTAGAAAGTATCTCAATAGCTCTGGACAAGTTATATACTAGGTCATTGGAATATGGAGAAATACCCGATGATTGGAAGAGAGCAAATGTAGTCCCCATTTTCAAGAAGGGTAGTAAAGAGGATCCAAATAACTTTAGACCGGTTAGCCTAACTCCTGTAGTCTGTAAAATTCTTGAGAAAATAGTTAAAAAAGGGATTTGCCAACATCTAGAGAGGGAGGGGTTAATCAGCGATGCTCAGCATGGGTTTAGATCAGGTAGATCATGTTTGACTAACTTACTAGACTTTCTGGAGTTTGTAACAGATCAAGTAGATAAGGGAGAGAATGTAGATATAATTTACTTAGATTTTAGTAAAGCATTTGATAAGGTACCACACAGGAGACTAGTTCATAAATTAAAAATGATTGGGATATGTGGGGGTGTTTCAAATTGGATAGCTGAGTGGCTGAAAGACAGGAAGCAAAGGGTAGTGCTAAATGGTGTAAAGTCAGAGTGGAGGGATGTTATCAGTGGGGTTCCTCAGGGATCAGTTCTCGGTCCATTATTATTTGTCATCTATATAAACGATCTTGGGGAGGCAGTTAATAATAAAGTGTCAATTTTTGCGGATGATACCAAATTAGCAGCTGTAGTTAAAGATATTGATGATAATTTTAAAGTGCAGGGGGACTTAAATAAATTGTTATCCTGGGCACATAAGTGGCAAATGACTTTCAACCTTGATAAGTGCAAAGTTATTAACATGGGAAAAGATAATAGAGAATTTAACTATGAAATGGATGGGCATTGGCTGAGCTCAGTAGAGGATGAGAAAGATCTAGGAGTAGTAATAGATAAGTCATTAAGGTTTTCTAAGCAGTGTATTGAAGCAAGAAATAGGGCAAATAGAGTGCTGGGTTTTATTAAGAGAAATGTCAGTTACAAAAGTAAGGAGGTTATTCTTAAACTCTATAACTCTTATGTTAGGCCACATCTAGAGTACTGTATACAGGCATGGTCCCCACATTTTAGACACGATATTAACCTTCTTGAGTCAGTGCAACGGAGGGCAACAAAGATTATTCCTTCCCTGAGGCACCTTGAATATGAAGATAGACTGAGGGTATTAAATATGTTCTCGTTCGAAAGGAGGTGTGTGAGAGGGGATATGATTGAGCTGTTTAAAATTTTTTCCGGGATAGATAAATTGGATGTTAGCAAGTTTTTTGAGTTAGATGATGGAAATCGGACTAGAGGTCACCACTTGAAAATTAAAAAGCAAGGGTGTAGGTTGGATTTAAGAAAATATTTTTTCACCAATAGAGTGGTAGACTTCTGGAACAAATTGCCGTGGAGGGTAGTAGGTAGTCCAAATCTAAATGTATTTAAGAGTAGGTTGGATGAGTTTATGGGAAGGGAAGGTTGTGATGGTTCCTAAGTTTTGTATATATTTATATTGTTTGTATATATCTATAGCTGCATGATTTAGTTGTTGACAAGCCTTGATTGGTGATACACTTGTTTCTGGATGCAATCCTCTGGATGTAGTTTTCCTGGGAGTTTGGGTGCCTTGAAAAAGAGGCCGCTTGACTCGGATGACCTATGATGAGCCCTTGTGGCTTTTGTCATCCGTTATATTATATTGTGGGAGACTTTGATTTTGTCTTCCCCTGGTGATGGTGCTTTTTGTGGGTGGGTTTTGCAGAGTCGGATGACCTTTGATAGGCCCTTGTGGCTTTTGTCATCCGTGTAATTATGTTATGTTATAACTGCTTCCAAGAGGACTTCTTCAGTAATAAAATAAAGATGAACTAATATGAAGTCTTGGTGTCGAATGATCTTAATTAAATAGAACCTTTTACTCAGAAATGGTTTATATACACCAGATAGTGAAAAGGGACTTAGGGATTAAAGGCTATTCCGCTAAATTAACAGTAAAAGAGCAAAAAAATTGGAATTGGTAAAGAACATTTACCCCGCCAACCAAGCATTTTACGGGAAAAAGTTGTCCTTGTATTAGTATCATTTCAACATCTATACCCAAAAATAGGAAGGAACAGTAAATTTTCAGATGCAGGAGATCGAAATTAACTCAATTATTAAGGATTTTTTCGTATTAGATTCTGAACTACAGGAAATGTTTCGTTGTATTTATATTATTTACAGCAAATCGAAAATTCTGAGAACACGGATGAGAACTCGGTTTCTCTTTGCCCTAAATGTTTTCATTGAGAAATTTTTGAAAATCATGTGACGTCATAGACAAGATATCGTATTTAACACACTTTATCTTGCCATATAGAAAGTTTATCACATGATATTTGTATTAATTCAGATTAAAAAGAAATATATGAAAGAAAATGTGTTTAAAGAATTTTTTTAATATAAGGTAGCAAAAAATGTATTTTTGTATTAGTGAGTGTAGTAGTTACGTAATCAAAGACTTTATTGGACTTGGTGGAATATGGATTTCGATATTTAGACCAATTGTTGGCCTTGCCAAAGAAAAATTATTATTTGTTTGTTTTTATATTTAATGTGCTTAAATCCATTTGGTGATAAGCACCTTCAGAACATTTTTTAAATATTTTTACGTGAGATTCAAGGAAGAAGTAAGGTACGAAATCAGATAGAAATTATGTTGTTATATCAAAACTTTCTGCAGTCAATTACATTGTGCATGCCAGAGTAACCTGAATTGGATTATTTCAAAATGCATTGTATTTATAATGATATAATAATATAATGCCCATGTTAATGTGTAATTAAAAATACTTCCTTGAAATGTTTAGACAAAAACAATATATACGGGATAGTATACAAAGTTTTGTCCGACAACAACTATTCCAAAACAACTATCTCTTTCGACTTATACGATAAATTTTCAGCCCAGCTTTAAATTCTCCGATATGATTAAACTCATAAGATTTTTTATAATGTAAACCGAGAAAAAAAGGTTACTACAGCGCTTTTCTGCTAAATCGATACCTAGTTGAAATTGTGCCTAAGGACTAATGAGTAATGACTGCACCAATGTATGTTACTTGACTTTGAGCAGGCTCGGCAAAAGCTTCTTTTCCATGCGGGTAACAGCATATTCGGTTTATTCCAAAATACCAGCTGAAATAGAAAAACGGTATGCCATACCCGCGGCCTTCCACTCCGGGAGAAACATAAAGGAGATGAGAATTTTTTTTTTAACTATCCGAGGAGCTTTGATTACAAAGTAAAACGGAAGTAAGGCGAGGCTAAGAATAGATACGAAGTAACCGCCGAGCAAGAGTGTCACACCCGTCGCTTTCATATCACCATAAACGAGAATTTCGTCGCCAGTGTTAAACAGAAGATCTCCTAGGCCACTGATCAACCCATGGGCAAATTTCCCAAGAAGATGGCGGTAAACAATCCAACCATCCGCCGAACAGTGCAGCAGGACCTGGGCTACCACGAGTACGTGCTGAAGATGCGCCAGCTTCTCACTCACGCTACCAAGGAAAGCGGTAAAGTGAAGGCACAAACATTCAGCAATGGAAGCAGGCAAGAAGTCGTTGGTTTTCTTCATTCCTTCACCAGCAAGAACAGAAATCATGCAGGACAAGAAGGCGAACCGCAGGAGTGACCACTAGCTATGAGAAAATCCATTGGAAATGCCTACGGTCATGCACAGTAAACTTTCTATCTCGTTGATGGTCCTATGCGTGGTCAGCAGCGAGCGACATGCATTGTTTCCTCGTATCTTACCGCAGGGCCTCACGCTCAACTAGGAAGTTTACATTAGGGGTGCTGGTGATTGTAGTCGAAACTTAGATGGACCAAATAACCGCGAGGAAGCCTTACGTCTTCCAGCAATACTCTGAATGGATGCGCTGGTTTTCCAGCTCTCCCAAGTGCAACCACTGAAATTATTTTGTGTAGGAAAGTGTTGAGAAGGATGTCAACAAGGTTACTCACAAAACATTAGGGCCTCGTGGGACGCCAATGTGGACGTAATGTCATCCAATGAACAGGATTTAACACACCCACCCACCCACACACACATCTATATATATATATATATATATATATATATATATATATATATATATATATATATATATATATATATATATATATATATATATAATTAGGTAAGAGGCCATGTTGTATACATCCACTGTTGAAAGAAGTCCACAGCAGTGGCAGCGTTATTTATTTTAACTTGTATTCTCTTTATTTTTCTTACACGTATTTTGTCTGGGTCTTGTAGGCGAGAAAAAAACATTCACAAAAGACATATTTTATTCCGAGACGTCTTTTGGCCGTGGTCGTTCATTTTCAGGGAATGAAATGAAATGAAAGGGAAAGTGGGATAAAAAGTTTTAGATCCATGTGCCCCGAGTTTCCCTGCCACCCTCCTCCCTCTATGCCTGAAGGCGCCGAGGGAAAGGAGCTCCGGAGAGGGGGAAAGAGGGAGGGGAAGAAGAAAGAAGTAAGGATAGGACAGACTAAAATAAAGTCAAAGGCTTGAAAGTTGACCAAGTTGGCCTGTGGACCTACTTAACGTGGGACCCGAACCACGGTGTTTTTATGTTTTCTGAACTGTTAATTGTTACTATTTGTTGTACCTGTCCCTGGTGTTAGTGTTTGTACTATCTTTGGATAGCGGTAAATGATGAAGATGATTGAAGTGGAAGCAAGTTGCAGGTTTACAGAGGAGTGCAAGTTGCGTGGTGGTCACGTTAATCTCTGTACTATAAAATAATTTTAGAGTTAAGTTCGAAATAAGTTAGAGTAAACGTGTGTCTGTTTGTTTACTCATGTGGTTGTTTTGTTATTATGTTAGGTATGTATGAGATAGGCGTACAAACGGTTGTTAACGTTATTTATTCTCCTGCTATGTTAATAACTCGAGTTTCTATGATTTTTGTAGCATAATTCTCGTATCTGTGTCTGTTGTGTGGGCTCATGTTCCTTAGTTATTTATTTGTTTATTTTTCTTTTCTTTATTCATGTTGTTTTTCCTTTTTCGTTCATTTGTACTCTTTGGTTAGTTTTGTCATTCCTTGTAGGTATCAAGTCCAATCCGGTGAGTTTGTCATTATTCGGGAATTTTATGGCACAATCGGGTTTCTTTATTTGGTTTAAACGTAAATCTCCTCTTCTTCTTCTTGGTCCGCTTTGTTTTTAGCACTAGGAAACAGCATGTGTTGCCTCAATCCTGCCCCTCGTGCCATTTGATTATTTAGTTCCTCTCCTATTTCTTCTTGTGTTTTTCTATGATTTTTTAGCTCTTTTTTCAATTATTTTGTTTAATGGTTTTATTTTCGCTTCGATGTGTAAGTTTCTTTGTTTTTTTCTTCTCTAATCGTCGCGTGTTCTAAATTATGTATACTGCCTTATTCTATATACGTTGCATTCTTATTAGATTGCTTTTGAAACCATATATATCGCAATTGTTGGATATATCAAGGTAGGCTGTATCACGGCCTGGTAGATCTTTTTCTTTTTTTTCAAGATTAGATTTCTTAATATGTAGAGTAAAGTTAGCATGTGAGGTGCTTTGTTTTTCTTTCGGTCACGTGTCTCTTGTAACCATTTATGTTAATAGTTAGGCCTAAAATCTTGCCTTTGCCGTTATACCTGTATCGCTCTCTATCTACGTAAACGTCGATAGTTTTCTGCGATACATAGGTATATTTTAAAATTTATATTTATTCGTTTTAATTTTCCATTTGCGTTCATACTCGTTTAGATTTTCTATTTCTGTTGCCGTTATTCTGGCCAGCATCTGAGGGTCCGATAAACACAGGGAATTAATTAAGTGAAATCATCTGCGTATTGTATGTTCACACAACCCTCGTTCCTGGGTGGGGGAATGTCCGAGATATACACTGAGTATAGCGAAGGACTTAAACACCCTCCCTAAGCGAGGCCCGCATTAAGCTTGAATTTTTCACCTTGGCAATTCCCCGTGTCTACGTATTCATATTTTTCCATGACGTAGTCGCATAAAATTCTTTCCAAATAGTTGTTCATTTCCAGATTTAGAACTTTATACTATATGCCTCTTTGCACACTTTATCGAATGCCTTTGCTACGTCCCAGCATACAATGTCCATACTGCATTTCTCTCCTTTCACTTTGCTTATTTTTTTGTAATCACGCTGAGGGCCATCTCCGTATTCCTCTTTTTTCTGAAGCCGAATTGTTGATTGTTCCAGAGATTGTTTGCTGGGAGATATTCATTTAATCTTGTGTTCAGGAGTTTTTTAAACACCTTCCCGATGAAGTCGAGGAGGGATATAGGTCGGAGGTTTTCGACCTCCGAAGGTGGTTTTCCCGGCTTCGATATGAATATCATTTTGGCTATCTTTAACTCATCGGGGAAGTATCCCGTGTTTAGACAGGCGTTAAACACGTTCCTTATCCCTTCGAGTATATTATCCTGTACTTCTATATAGTTTTTTTCTTGTGAAGCTCGATTTTCCAGGGGCCTTTTGTTTAAAATTTGAGATGGTATTCTTTAATTCCTCGATTGTGATTTTGGCGTTAAGTCCCCTCAATCCGTTCGTATAGTTCGTCAACTATTTGGTTTTCGAAGTCTATATCGTAGTTTTCGTTTTCCCCTTCACCGATGTTGAACACTCCTTTCCATTGTTCCCTGAACAATTTTCCAATCTCGCTTTTATCTTCGATTAATTTCCGTTTCTGTCCTTAATCTGTATTTTCTGTTTACCTCTATTATTTCCCATTCTTTTTATCTTTTTTCCAAAATTCTCGAGGCAATAGCTCGTTGTCAATATTTTGAACGGCTATGTCCCAGTATTCTCTTTGTTTGGCAGTTATTGCGCTTAGTAGTTCCCTCTTCTTCTTTCTCAGATTGTGGTATTTTTCCCTTGACGTTCCGTTTATTATTATATCCTCGTTTATCGCTTTTATTTCTGCATTCTTAGCTTTCATTTTGCCTGTCCATATAAAGTATTTAACTGTTTTGTATGTGTTTGTGGGTATTGCAATCTCATCAGCTGTTTGCATTCGCGTCCTTATTTTTTCCAGCTCGACGTCGATTTCTTCTAAAGTAGCTTCATTTAGTCTGTTTGGTACGTAGTCATTCAATTTCTGTTTGTATTTTTTCCAGTCTGCTCTATGGTATGCCTTCCATGTTTTAGCGGGTATTTTTATTGGTTGATGATTCACGGTGAGTAGTGTTGCTGTGTGGTCGCTGCAGATAACATCTACAGGTTCCATGTGGTAGTTAAAAGGAATGTTATTGTTTGCTAGGCAGATGTCTGGTTTGTCGCTGATCTGTCTTTAATTAGCTTTGGGTACTCTGGTCCTAGTCTTCTTATTATCCGCTTGTACATTAGAGCTTGTAGGTCTTTTCCTATTTGGTTTCTGTTCCTATATCCTGTATACGTGCATCTTGCATCCAGGTCTCCCCAAAACAAAGTTGGAAGTCTATTGTTAAATATTCTCACAAAGTTATTTATTGGGAGTCCCGTTGGTCGTGGTGGTTGGTATCCCGTAGCGATTATTATATTGGTTAATTCCATTTTGACTTCAATTGCGAGGTAAGATTCGATTAGTCCTTGTTTTGTTTTGTATCTATTCCTTTCTTTATTGCTATTGCTATTAAACTCGCACACGATTTAAAAAACATGCGTGTGCTCTCTGAATTTAATTATGTCGTGAATCTTCAGCCATGGCTGTTGTTCTTGTAGCTATTACCTTAATTCCTCAGGTGTATGTCCTCCAATCTAGGACTCGATTTTTCTGCAGACGATACTTCGATTCACGATTATCTGTGGAGGTACTTTTGCTTCTAGGTCTATTTTACGGAGGGTGATCGTGCCCGTGGATGCAAGTAGTAGTTCGACGTCATTGCTATCAGCATAAATTACCACGAATCCATTATGTGTCTCGAGGCATTTGATAAGTGCAATTTGTAAATCCTGGCACAGGCTTTGGGGTACTTCTTGGGGTTTCCCTTTATTTCCGTTTGGTATAACTCGGAGGGGCAGTCTCTTGGTGAAATCCGGTGGGTCCATTATCCTAACTCATACCCCTTTTCGCGTGGGGCGTCCTTCTGAAAAGTAAAACATGGATAAATATTATTCCCGCTCCACTAGTGGGAGAAGCCTCCTATATAAACCTATTTCTAAATATCCTACCTTCCTTGTGGCGCACACTCTCCAACCACCCTACCTAGATGGCCTAGCCCTATAAGCGATCATACAGTCGGGTTTGGGCTCTTCACCGGTAACCGGGCTCCTTATCTGGCCCCTTGACTCCGTTAGGGGGCCAGAGAAGTACAGTTTAAGAAAAAAAAAAAAGGCTGAGGACAGTGATAGTTAGAGGCAGAAAATTGAGGAAATTACCGCTTTGTGGTGATGCACGGCGAATCGGAAACAGGAGATCTCTGCAATCAGTCCGACTCGCGCATATATTTCTTCTCTCTCCTGCCTCTTTTTTTATGGATAGGAATTCGTATGTAGAAAAATGCTTCTTGTTTCACAAAGTTATTCAAGATAAATACATAGTTGTCATAACTTAGCAGTCCGTAAATCGCTGTGAGTTGTCAGATGAAATGAGCCTTCGAAATGGAATTACTTCTTTTTTTCTTTTTGGTAGAAAGATGTGAAAAAGAGGGGGTGAAAAGCGGGGAAATGAAAGAAACATTAGGTTAATAGTGCAGTTGGCTGGTGTACGGGCAATCTCCATTATTCAGATTCTTAAGTGGGTTTTTGAACTCTTTTTTTTAAACACTTATGTTGTTTTATTTCTGCGTATATGCGTATATGAATATATATGTATATACTTCTTTTTTTTTAGTTAATTCCCTTGAATCTAGGTTCTGGTTCTTCTTTTTTGGTGTTTGGGAGGTAGTTCTTGTATTCTCCCTCCTCAGGATTGAGAGTGTCGAGTGTCTCGTTGGGGAGAAAACCTTCCAGTTTCTCCCAGATGCTCTTTCCTCTCTTGTAGAGGTACATGTTTATCGGCTCCATTCCCGTTTGTTCGTGTAGGCTCCTCGAGGTCCGGAAGTCGAACCACTTAGAGCCAGTGATAAATTTGAGTCCTTGGTTTTGTACTCGTTGAAGCATCGACAAGTTTCTGTTGGATGCAACGTTGAGTGGTATGCCGGGGTACACCAGCTTGGATCTAATCAAGCTGATGTATAGCTTTTTTTTGCTAGCTATTGATAGGTTTCTAAATCAATGGAGTTTGTCAAGTTCGGTTTTTGCGTGTTCATTTCTGGTCATCACGTGCTTACTCATTCCGGAACTGGAGAGTCCGAATCTGAGAATAAACGCGCGAGGAGAGTAGTCAATGTCAGAGTTTCCTATTTTGAAAGGGACGGTGCGATATCTTCCTATTGCAGTTGCGGAGAACTTAGCCACATTCGTCTGTATCTTCCAGCGTCTTTCGAAGCTGGAGATTTTCTCGGCTTCTGCTGCTGTGGCTCTAGCCATCAGTCTTGCCGACTTTGTCCTTCGCACTACAACTTGGGTGACATCATCCGCGTATTGTACATTAAGTGTTTTCCCGTCGGCTGGTTTAGGGATGTCTCTTGTGTAGATGGTTGTCATAGAGTGGGGCTAAGGCATCCTCCTTGTGGAACACCGGAGGCGAGGTCAAAGGATTCCCCTGTGTGCCCTTCGAAGGCTATCACCACTCGCCTATTGGTTAGATAGCTGCAGAGGATTTTCTCGAAGTGGGGAGTGAGTCTCAGTCTAGAAATTTTGTATTTCAGGCCTTCAATCCAGACCTTGTCGAAGGCCTTCATTACGTCTCTGCATACGACATCAATCCAACAACCTCTAGTTCGCCATGCTGCCGCGTGTTGTAGCCTATGGGCTATCGCTGTCTCGTTGCCTCAGTGTTCTCTGAATCCATGTTGTTCTTCGTTCAGGAGGTTCTTTTCAGCTAGGTGTTTAGCCAGTCTGCTGTTGAGGATGTTTTCAAAAACCTTCCCAACGGTCTCCAGCAGTGAGATGGGTCTGTAATTCATGACCTGGTTAGATTGTTTTCCCGGTTTGGGTATGAAGATTATTTTGGATGTCTTCAGGCTATCCGAGAAGTATCCCATTGCTAGAGACGCATTGAACAGGTTCAGCAGTCTGGTCTTAAGTCTTTCCGGAGCTTCTTTTAAATGCCTGATGGTAATTTGGCTGAGCCCCGGGGCTTTAGACTTAAATGAGGAAATGGAATTCAATAGTTCCTCAATTGATATTTTCCTTCCATCCTGAGAGTTGCCTTGAAATCGATGGTGACATGAAGTTCTGTAAGGGTCAAACCTCCCTTCTCTCCTCTCCATATACTCTAGAACCTGATCCTTGAAACCTAGGCCAAAGTCTTCTTCTTCTTCCTCTGATATTTTGAAGACATTTTCCCAGACTCCGCGGAACAGCTTCTCTTTCTCCTTGGGAGTGACCGCCTTAGTTCCTTCATGCCTGATTTCTGTTTGACCTGGGGTGCGAGCATTTCCCTTTAATTTGCTGATGGTCGTCCAAAAGGCCTTCGGGTTTCTCTCAGTGTCTAACTTTTCTATTAGACTATTCCATTTGTTACGGACTTCAGTTCCTAGCATGAAATTCAGCTGATTTCTCAGTTGCTGAACGAATCGAAAATCCATGGGTCTAGTATGGCCCAAGTTGAGGATGGTCTCGTAGACTCTGGAGAATCGATGCTGTAGCACCACTCTCTCTTGTGTGGGTTTTGTGGGCATGATTATTTTGTGTGACGTTATTGGGATAGCTATGTATAGCGTCGGCGTTAGAGATGAGGTCGTTAATAGCAGTCAGTTCGTCATTCAGATCTTCTTCGGATGCGTCCTGTAAATCAGGGGTAACTTCTGGGAATGCTCTCCTGTATTCTTCCCACTTTGCATTCCAGAAGTCTTTTCTAGGGATGACTGGGATAGGGGCTGTTGCAATAGTGATCAGCATTAGCAGATGATCACTTGATGTTAGGGTTCCTGGCGTGATACGTTGGTGGAATGGGAAGTTAGGATTCGTGAGCACCTCGTCAGGTTTGGTGGCTGACCCTGGGTAGAAAAACGTGGGGAAGTTTGGTCCAATGCGCTCTGCAACGCCTCTTCTAGTCAAGAGATCCAGTGATCTACCTCTTGAATTATTAGAAGAGTATCCCGCTGCTCTATTCCTGGCGTTAAGATCCCCAGCGAATAGAACTGGGTGCTCTTTTGTGACCAGGGTGTACAGGTCATGTTAAGGAAGATATGACCTGCGAAGGGGCTGGTACCCCGCGCTTAGTTCTATGTCACCCATAGAGCACCTTAAGATGATCGACAGAGTCGATTCATCCGTAGGGTTACCTTGTCTGTACTGTAACTCCTTTTTCACTGTTATTAACGCACCATCAAATCTTTCACCTGTGCAGTTCTTTTGTATAACATTGTATCCAAAGATCTTCTGCTTGTCTTCGTCTTTGAGCTTGTTTCAGACAGCAGAAGAACATCTGAGGCTAGTTCCCTGTAGACATTATACAATTTGTTTTTATTTGGCTCCCATCCTTTCACATTGTGTGCCAAGATGGTTAACCTATTTCTATACGCTATCCCGTTAATATTTATTATTCTTTGGCCGTTTGACGGCCAGATTTTAACTGCTTGTACAGTTCCGGGTCGTAGAGACTAAAGTTATCGTTGTAAAGCTTTGTTTTACATGCGAGTAAAGAGGCTCTAATTGTCTGCCCGGTAAATGGTGAGTCATAGCCCTATTTGATCTGCCCTTTTCTGACTCCGGCTGCCACCTCCTCAGTGGAGATCTCTTTTTTTATAGATGTTCTGAGAGTTTAGAGCCAAGGTGAGTCTGATCTTTCTGCCGTCAAGCTCGAGTTCATCCTTTTTTTGTTCAGAGTCAGTTGCCTGAACCTTTGGTTCCACTTTATTTTTCTTGGGCTTTTTCTGCTTGGGTGAACAGACGGGAGGTGCTGGGGCGTCACTCTGCTGTTGTTGAGTTGTTGTCTGTGCAATATCTTGGGGTTTAGCAGTATCCGGAATATTCGCTGCTTGTGCCCGCTTTGTATTATGAAACGATGCCGAGAGGACTTTTTCGGATTGAGGGTTGTCCGGAAATTTAATCGTCTCCATGTTGTTAGCTGCCAGCATTTTGTTCATTTCTGTGTTGAATGAACCAGGGCAAGCTAGGTTAATTACGTGTGCATGTAGAATGCATGCCAGCATTTTGGTGGGGGTGTTGTCACTCAGTTGCAACACGATCTGGGGTTGAGTCGGCGTTACGTTCGGTTGAGTTTGTTGTTTCGTGGTAGCGGCGTAAGATTGCTTCGGTCTGTCCGCAGCCTCTCTTTTTTTCTGAGTTCTTCCATCCTGATTGGGCACTGCATGCTTAGGGTATGTAATGACTTACAGAATGCTACACTATGTATACTTTCCTAATTAAACATAAGGGATACAAAATTGACCAATCACATCTTAGGAAAATTTTAAGGACAAACTAACGTTTAAAACATAGGCACTGCTTGTTTTTCTATTTGGACATAAGGGATACAAAATTGGCCAATCACAGTGAAGGAATTTTTTTAAAGAACAAACTAACGTTTAAATCATAGGCGCTAGAGAATAATAAACCTTTTCAGATGTAAGCGCTGCAAAATGACCAAACACATTCAAGGAAAATTTTAGTTCAGATAATATTCAATAAGTAAAGGGAATTGCGATTTTATATTAGCGACGGTCGAGGCGGAGACACCGAGTTGTGGGAAGTATGGTTTCGGGTTGGAGTTGCAAATTAATTGCCGGTTTCATTTGGATATTGACGGCTTCGGCCATTCGCAATCTCCTGCGGTTTTGTAGTCTCAGGGTGATGGAGGTATTCTTATTTACATAGCTGGGCGCGACTTTATTTTTTTCAGGTGAGACTTTTCCGCCAGATCTCGTGCGCCTGCGACTTTGCGACTCTACCCATCCCCCCACACCCAGTACGACTTTTTTACCCGGTGTGAATCCGTTAAATTAAAAAGTAAACTTTAGCGCCATTACAGAAACATGCTTTTATATGGCAGAAGAGTCTTTGACTCTTCTAGATATCCTTTTAACTTATCGACCAGCAGACGTACTAGCTTCCATAGACGTGAAATCTCTATTCACAAATGTTCCCGTGGACCAGACCATCGATTTGATAATTAATGTCATTTACCACTCTGAAGGTTCCATACCTTTCACTATACCCAAAGACGTTATGCGACAACTCCTCCAAGCCTGCGCAAAAGAAGCCCCGTTCTATGGTCCCGACGGGCAAATGTACATGGAAATTGATATCGTTGCGATGGAGTCACCCCTTGGCGTCCCTTTTGCCATTTTTTGCCAACTTTTATATGGGTGCAGTTGAGACCAAGATTTCCAAAAGTAATAGAGTGCCCAAACCGCCCATCTATGCCCACTATATCGACGACATACCTTTGAACGCAGATAACTTTGATCAAGTTAATTCCCTAGTTGACACATTTAAGAATAACTCGTGTTTGAATTTCACACACTAAAGGGAAGATCAAGGATCCCTTCGATTCCTTGATATTCTAATCAGTTCCCATGAGTCTAAAATTACGACCCAAGTGTACGTTAAGGCCACAAGCTTAGGCTTCTGTTTAAACGGTACCTCTGAGTGTCATGAACGGTACAAGAAATCAGTCATTATTTCATTGGCTAACAGGGCAATTTCCCAATCTTTGTCGTGGACGGCTGTCGATCTTGAACTGAAGAGGGCTTCCCGCGTTCTGGTCAACAACGGCTACCTACAACTCACAAGAATACATCGATGCCACTATAAAAGAAAAAAAAATGAACTTGGCCTCTGGATCTGGTGTCCAGTGTACACCGAAGAAAAATAAGATTGATCTTTATTACAAGGCTAATATTAACACAGGCTACCGTGAAGACGAAAAGGCCCTCAAAGCCATTTTACATTGAAATGTCACTTCAACCGACCCTAATACGGATATAAACTTAATAATATATTACAAGACAAAAAAGATAAGTAGTTGCATCATGAAGAACAGCTGTCTCCCTCCGACGAGCGAACTCCAGGAGACTAACGTCGTTCATGAGTATTCGTGTAAAGTCGGAGACTACGAACACCTCAATTCTAAGTACATCAGCGTGATTTCCACAACCCTGTCTAGGCGAATGACGGATCACCTACAGGATGGGGCAATTAGAAAACATACGAGGGGCGGTCAATAAGTTTTGCAATTCAGATATAAGGAAACGAGATATGAGGAAAAGCGTTTTATTATTTTTCAATATAACTACCCTCGACTTCAATGCACTTGCGCCACTTGTCCCTCAGACTTCCAATTCCTGACAACCAGAAATCTCCCGACTGCTGTTCAATCTACTACTGGACGGCGAGCTAGGCATCTTCATCGTCACCAAACCGGCGTCCATGCAGTGCAGCCTTGAGCTGGTGGAATAAAAAGTAGTCGCTAGGGGCCACATCTGGACTGTGGGGGGGGGGGGGGGTTGAGCTCCTCGAATCCGCACTCACGCAGGGCAGCTTGTGCAACTCTGGCCTTGTGGACTTTGACGACGTTGAAGTCGATCATGGGGCGTGAGGTTTCTAGGGACGCAACGGGCAGAGAGACCTTTGTCATTGCCAAATTTTCGTGGATGATGTTGATAACACTTCCATGTGATATTCCAAGTTTTCGCTCGATTTCTTCGACCTTCACCCGTCGATTTTGGAGGATCATCCTCTCCACACGGACCACATTATTTTCGTTGGTCACGTCTGACGGGCGTCCTGAACAAGGGTCATCTTCAAGGGACTCACCACTATGGCATCCCTATTCCATCGACCAATGGTTGCATAGGAAGGAGCAGTGTCGGTGTACACTGCAACCATGCGTTCATGGATCTATTTTGCATTCTTGCCTTCCTTGGTCAAAAATTTGATCAATGCGCGGTGCTCAACCTTCTCTATTGTTGAAAAATTTGTGCCTGACGATCTGCGATCAGCTACTGCTTCTTAAATAACGAGGCAGGAGCGTGCGGCTGCAGGTCCTGACTTGACCACCCTCGTACCTCTCTCACGGAACTACGTTAACCCGTAAGACACTAAATAAAAATACCTCCATCATATTGAGACTAAAAAACCACAGAAGATTGCGAATGACCGAAGCCGTCATTATCCAAATGAAGAAACCGGCAATTAATGTGCAACTCCACACCGAAACTATACTTCCGACAACTCGGTGTCTCCGCCTCGACCGTCACTAATATAAAATCGGACACTCTTTACTTATTGAATATTATCTGAACTAAAATTTTCCTTGAATGTGTTTGGTCATTTTGCAACGTTTACATCTGAGAGTTTTTTTTAGGGGGGGGGAGGAGTGTGAGTGTGAGTATGAGTGGATATGCTAGATTACTGGCTGTTCTTTCTCCTTAGTTGGATCTACTTTGCTTATACTTCTATTTATCTGGACGTAGTTATGTACAATTACTTCTAATTCTTTATTCTTGGTTTCATTTGGGGTACTTGTATAGGTATCGTTGCTTCTAATTCCTTGTCCTTTAGCCCTTTTCTCCCACATGTAGGCCCAGCACTTTTTCTTCTTTGGCATATTCATCGTCTGTGCCGTCGATGTTTATGTGATCTTTCTTGAACCGCTTATTGGAATGGTTTGAATTTATTTGAATTGGTTTTTCTTTTCTACATCTTTTCGAATTTGTTGATTTTTTTATCTCTCGATCTGTTGTTCTAGCTTGCCATCTGGAGTTTGTGGCTCTTGTGGAGATCACCTGGCTGATATCATCTGCATATTGTAGGTTCATACGACCTGTGGCTATTGGTGGTGGAAGGTCAGCTGTATATATTGAGCATAGGGTGGGACTCAGACATCTTCCTGTGGGGCCCCTGTCTGTAGCTGGAGTACAGGCCCTTCGAGGTTTTCTATGCTAGTGTATGCCTTTCATTAGTTATATAATTAGCCAGGATTCTCGCCATCCGGATGCAGAGATCGAGTTGTAGGAGTTTATGTTTTAGTCCTTCAACCCATACCTTGTCGAAGGCCTTCTCGACATCACGGAGTACCAAGTCCATATACTCTCTCTCAGATTTTGCTTGCGCGATTTTTTCAGTAAATATTGCGAGAGCCATTGTCGAGTCTTGTTCTTTTCTGAACCCGTATTGATGTTTGTTTATTTTTTCTGTTTGTTCTAGGTGTTTGGTCAGCCTTTTGTTTAGTATTTTTTTTCAAAGGTCCTTCCCAGAAAGTTCAGTAGCGATATTAGTCTGTAACTTGAGACCAGGTTCTACGGTTTTCCGGGTTTTGGCAGAAAAATAATCTTCGCCACCTTAAAATTTTCGGGAAAGCTCCTATATTCAAGTATGCATTGAAGATATCTGTGATACTTTTTATTATGTTTTAGGGAGCTTTTTCGTACTTGCCGTTTGTTAGTCCCGTTTTTCCGGGGAGGGGGGGTTCCGAGTCCTGCTTGTTCGTATGTGCGTTTGTTGACTCTATTCTCCTGTGTTAGTCTTTCTCTGTTTATTCTTATAGTTTCGTTTCCCTTTATTTCTTTTTCTCTATCGTACCCTTTATTGTCCCTTTCTTCTATAGTGTATATCTTGTCCAATGTTCCCTGAATTTTCCTTCTATTGCTGCTTCACTTCTTGAGAACACGTTTTCTCCGTCTGTTATTTTTATCGGCTTTCTTGGTGGCCGACCCTGTATTATTTTTAGCATTTTTCAAGATTCGTTTGGATATTTGGTGTTTTTTATCTTCTTAATGAATTGATTCTATTTTTCTTTCTTTTGTTCTGTAATAAGGAAAATCATTTCTCTTTTAAGTCTCGTTAGCTCTTTGCTTTTTTGTCTGTTTGTTCCAAATTAACTGATTTCTGAGTATTTCTTTTATTTTTCTAACTTTCCTTTTCATCTCTTCCGTCCATTTTGGATGCGGGAGAGTTTTATATCTGATCTTAAGTATACTTTTTTCGTCTGCTTTCTGTATGTGCTTGATTAGTGTTTCGGTTATGTTTTCAAATTCTTCGTAGCTTTTTCCATCTATGTCTGGTTGGTTGTAGTCTTCTAGTATTTGCGTATATCTTCCCCAATTTGCCAGTCTGTAGGCTTTTCGGGGTTTTATTAGGACCTGTATTGGATTCTGGTTGATGTTCACCAGAATTCAATATGGTCGCTGCAAGGTATGGGAACAGATTCCTTCACACATTGTATGGACAGTTATTGTCTGTCAACACTATGTCCAGTTTGGGTGAGCATCTTGCATTAATGTAGGTTAGGAATTCTGGTCCTACTCTTTTTAATATGTTTCTTTCCATTAAGAAC
Organism: Ceratothoa steindachneri; assembly: GCA_963969495.1. Lineage (NCBI taxonomy): Eukaryota > Metazoa > Arthropoda > Malacostraca > Isopoda > Cymothoidae > Ceratothoa > Ceratothoa steindachneri. Next base: position 94,323,089 of record OZ018319.1, read on the forward strand.
TCTTAAATTCTTCGCTGCGTTGTTTTTTGTCCGGTAGCCTGATTCGGGTATTCTGGCATTCAGGTCCTACAGTAGCATCGTGGGATTATTCTTATTGAATAGCTCCATTACTGAGCGAACCGGAATGTACGAGCGTCGAGGCGGTTTGTAAGCCGACGCTAGAGTGATTGCAGAGTACTCCATTTCCAGTGTTACGGCAAGATAGGCCTCGTCTACCTCACGCTCTTGTGGGTATCGAAGGTTTCGTTTTATTGCGATGTCCTTATCATCGTACCTTTCCCTGGTGGGATTCTTTTTTATTATTTGATAGTTGAAGATTTTCATTGTTTCTTCAATTTTTATTCCATGTTCTAAAATTGGGATCACATCCTGATCTAGTATCTAAAAATATTTCCTTATTGTATGCTTTTGTATTTCCAGCCGTCGGTGTTAATGTGAAGGATCTTTAGCTTTATCGTGTAATCCATATTTATTTATTTCTTCTTTTGTAACTACTTGCTTTTTATTTTAAAGTCCATCCATTTTCCGTTTTCTATCCTTTCGAACGTGTCCTTTTTTATTACCTTTGTGTCCTGGGGGTATATTCTAATTCGGTTTTCTTCAATCAGTTGCTGTATTGCTTTTTTGTCGTGATCGGTGACATAGTTCCACTTATATGTTCCTCTTTCTATTCCTTTTATAATATCCTCTAGTTTTGCTTCTTTTGGCAAGGGGTATGTTTCTTGTGCGAAAATCTTTAATTTGAAGTCTTTAGCTTCATAACGACAGCCTTCTTTATTTTCTGTTCCTGATTCTGATTCAGTTGCTGATTGTGTAACCGTTTCGCTGTTTACTTTTTTGGTATGACTTTTCTTCTTTGGGGGGTTCCTCTTTTTTTTCCTTCTTGCACTTTTTCAGATTTGTCAGTTTCTTTTCTTCTTCATTGGATCTGTCAGTATCTTCTTCTGATTCTCATTTAGCCAGTGCGGCCCCAACCGCACTGTTTACGTTGTATATTAATGCTGAATGAGGGTTGGGGGCAGCCACGTTTTTCTGACTCCGTTCTTTTCTAAAAGTAGGTTCAGTGTCTTGGCGAATGTTCCCGGTTGTGCTATGTTATGCACGTGGGCAAACATTATACAAGCCAGTATATCGAGGCCGGTTCCTTCATTCACGTTGATGTTAATTTTTTGCTCCTGCGTTTCTTTTATTTCTTTTACTGCGGCTTTTGCTATGCTGGCGTATGTTTGGTTTGCTCTCTTTTGTGTCTCTTCCTTTTCCACTTCTTCTTTCCTGTTTATTATGGCCTTTCTTTTCGAACAGTTAATGGCCATAATTTTATGCTGACCCTGGCAGTTGATACATTTTTTTATTTGTCCATTGCATTCGCGAAAAGTATGGCCAATTGTGCTGCACGCTAAGCAGATCTTAATGTCTTTTGGGAGGCAGTTCCATGTCACGTGATCGTCGACCGCATAGCATTGGAAAGCGGTCTTCAGATTTATGAATTTTTCTATTTTGATATTTTTTGGTGGTATCCGCATTACGAATGCCAGTATTCCGTTGTTCGTAGCTTGGTTGGCCATCTCTGATGAGATACACACTACCTTGAAAACGTGATTATGGTGGCCGAATTTGATGATTTCTGAAAATTTGAGGTGCTGGTTTTCCGTTTCTAATTCTTCTTAAAGTTCTTCTTTTGTGTGTGAACAGACATAAAGGTCTACTTTATGGCACACAAATGAGTGATTCACCATTAATTGTGGTGGCAGTTTTGGTGTTAAGTCGATTCGATTTTGCTTTACGCTTTCAGCCCATCGGTTACCACCAGCCTTTCAATGTCTTTTTGTTTGTGACAGAGTGCAACGTATCAGTTTGGTACTTCTATCAGCTTCGTGAGCGCGATTTTTAAGTCAAAATGAAATTCACAGAGCAATATCAATTTTGTGACTTTGTGAAGAAAAGCTATAATATATTAACGGAATTCAATCCAATAAATTAATTTCCCAGGGGTTTATCTGCGGATAAGAAGAAGATAATTCTTGAGAATTTAATATCTTCAAAAATGCTTCCAAACAAACAAGAGTTCTAGGTAAACATAGTCTCCCATACTTTCGTAAAAAATCAAACGACTTTGTAAATTCTATCCATATCTCGACTCAAAATTCATGTTAAAAGATGGGCACAATATTGGATCCTATTTCAGCTATAAGTAACGAATTCCATTATCTTGCCGCTCCTCTTTAATTTATAAATATAGTTGTGAATCTTGCGTTAAATCTCATATTGGTTCGACCATTAAGTCAATCCATTGTCGCATCGAACAGCATCGGGAAAGGTCGACCCGCAAGGGGTTGATTCTAAACAAACCAGACCCTTTGCCCATACGAGATCACATCAAAGTATCCAAGTCTGAAATTAATATGGATAGTATTAAAATACTTAGTCATATCCCCCATCCCAACGAACTACGGATATTAGAATCACTATACATCCTAAAACTTAAACCTAATTTAAATATAAATCAAACAACATCCAATCTTTATATTGTATCATTAATTAGTGAAATTTTTATTCTTGTATTAAGCAGTTTATCCTAAATTGCACTATTCAATTTTTTGTATTTTATGAAAACTAGAAATTTTAACCCTTTACTATCTTAGATTCTTAGTGTCGATGATGAAGCTAGGACCTCGAAATGTTCAAATCAATAATACAAATAAAGATGCTTTTATCAATAGCATGATTGGTTTTCACCTTCCTATTGAAACTCCGATTTGGAAGAAGCTCAACAGTTCATGATATATATATATATATATATATATATATATATATATATATATATATATATATATATATATATATATATATGTAGAAATTGGCATATCTTTCGGAAACTTCGATATTAGAATGTAGGTTAAAGCCAGAACCAATATTTGGTACATATATAATTTGGAACGTTTCGAACATTAGCTAAGTTCATCTTCAGCTTATAATGGAGTAAAACAATATGAAAGCAAGCAAGCTTAGAATACATAAAGATATATATATATATATATATATATATATATATATATATATATATATATATATATATATATATATATATATATATATATATATTATATATATATATTAATGACTGACAATAAGTTTAAAGTTTGTTAAATTTGAGAGAAAATAATTCGACAATGTAATAATGAATAAATTTAGACTTTAGTAAAATTTTCAAGAAAATAATGCAAAAATTACCGAGAGAAGACAATGCGAACTTACAAAGAAAAACACTGCAAAATTATACACTGAGAAAACAAAGCAAAAATTAAAATTAAATAAATGAATGAACACTTACCAACTTTAGAGAAGGACAGGAATCGAATGATTTAATATGTGGGAAATTCGAACTGAGATAAACATGGTAGTTGTTTAAAATAACTGAAATATTGCTAACCAACTAATAGAACATTATAATTATCGGGTCATTGAGTGAGTTGTTATTACATTTTAGATAAAAATTAATTATAAAACAAACTAAAATTAATATATTTGAAATAATAGATGTAAAGTGGTGTGGACGACTGACTCGAATTTAATTCTCGATTAAGCATTTAAATAAATAGCGATTCCAAAATGTTGAGATCTACGGATTTATCCGTAGAAGCCAAAACTTTGAAATTTGAGGAAGACAAAAATGAGGTACAGGTATAGGTTTTAGATGAATATTGTGGCAATATCCCAGATAGCTCTCAGATCACAATAAACATAAAAACCTATATTTTGTTATTCACATGAATGAATTGTTAAATACTAACGCGAGTCTAAATTCGCAGACGAATTCTTTCGGCCTAATTAAAAACAAAGAGTTAAGAAAAATATATATATTATTAAATAAAGAGTTAGATTATTTAAGGGTGAATTTATCAAGTAGCAATTTATGGTTGTATTGAGAATTACGCGTGAATTAAATTTTAATGAGTTAACGGGAATAGATTTATAATTGATAAATATAGTTTGGTATAATTAATAAATGATAAATTATAAATGATAATTAGATAATTGGTAATTAAATTATTGGTAATTAGAGTATAACAAATGATGATTGATAATTGGTAACTAGATTGGAAAATATATTATAACAGTGATTTGGATGATAAGTAATTGGATAAATAGTGATTTGTATTTAAGTAATTTGGATAACTAGTAATTAGTTTATAAGTAAATTTGGATTGGTGAGCAATTGGATGATAAGTGAATGGATAAATAGATTGGATAAATGTTAAATAAATTGGATTATAGGTAATTTTATTATAAGTAATTGGTAAATTGTAAGTAAATTGGTAAATAAATTAGTAAACCTATTGGTAAATATTAATTGGTAAATAGATTGGTAAATTGATTGGCAATTATTAATTGGTAAATTGGATTATAATTGGTAATTGCATAATTGGTAAATAGAGTATAACAAATGATGTTGATAATTAGATTTGGTAAATTAGTAATTGATTGGCAAATATTAATTTTTAAATTGATTAGTAAATATTAATTGGTAAATTGATTGATAAATAGATTGGTAAATTGTAAGTGAATATGATTATAAGTAATTGGTAAATTGTAAGTAAATTGTATAAATAGTTTGGTAAATTAGTAGTTGGTAAATTGATTAGATAATTATTAAATATATTATAACGGAGTTGAATGGTTGTGTAAATGAGACAAAAGAATCAAGCATTAATTGGGAATTCTATCTGGGAAATATTTAGCTAAACAATTACAATTCAAATATTTACAGACAGGTTGACCGATGCAACATATTTATATATATATATATATATATATATATATATATATATATATATATATATATATATATATATATATATATATATATATATATATATATATATATATAGTTAGTTAGTTAGAAATAAATATTTACATTTGTAGGGGTGTAGACCGCTACAATACTGTCCCACCGAGGTAAAGCTCGCATAACACAAGGTATTTACATAAATTTTAGTCTATATAGCGGCTAGGCCTCCTTAAAACGCGTCCAGAACGAATTATAGTGCCAATTGGCTCACTCGGATTGTGGGTCAGGTGGCGATTAGTACTGCCACTCGATTGAGGCGGAAGATTGTCACGTGCGAGGACCGGAGCGTCGGGTGACGATTGTTCTGGACCTCCCTAAAAGGCGACTGTCGGGAGTTGCGCGTTGGTCGCTTGATGTTCTTCAGCTGCTGTCGAGTGGTTCTGCAACAAAAAGGAAGGCGGCAGCGGTTGGGAAGAAGAATTGGGGGGGTGTAGAGATGGTTGGCGGAGTGTTTGCGAGTAAAGAGGTGGGAGGAAGAGTTGCAGTTTGATTTTAAAGAGCCGAAGAAGGATTCGGAAGTGGGGTTAGTTGGTTGGGAAGTGTTAAAGAAATAGTTGGGTGCGGAAGCTAGGCTGGGATGACCACTGGACTTATATTAGTGGAAGAAAAAGGTAATAGCTGTTCCAGATGAACGGCCTCTATGAAAGCGGGTTTAAGCCGATCGGTGGAAACCGTATTCTGCCTGGTCCCAAGCTCCAGTACAAATTATTTTGGCTTCCAGGAGACGGCGAGAAAGGGTCCGTCATAGACAGGTTGCAAGGATGTGCGAGTGGAATAGCGACGGACAAACACATGAGAGCAAGTTGCCATCTCCTTTGGCGTGAAAAGTGTCTGATTAGCAGGCACTCTTGTGGCCGTCGGCTTTACCTCAGACATCGCCCGTACTAAATTGTGTACGTATGCAGCAGTATGTATTTCGGAAGGTTGAAGACAGTCAGCGGAAGAAAAAAATTGACCTGGAAGACGAAGTTGCGTACCATAGACGAGTTCCGCAGCAGAGCAATTCAAATTCTCTTTCAAGGAGGCAGGAATTCCCAGGAGAATTAAGGGTAGCTTGTCCACCCAAGTGATGTCGGGGTCAGTGGAGCATAAGCTTTCCTTGAGAGTCCTGTGAAAACGTTCCACCTTAGAGCTACTCTAAGGATGGTAGCTAGTGGTACGGAGATGAAAGGAGCCAAACACTGACATCAGTGCATCCCATTGGTGGGATTCAAATTGGCTACCTCGATCAGTCATGATCGTTGATGGGACATCAAACCGGGCAACCCATGCTGAGACGAAGGCTCGAGTTACAGTGGAAGCTATGATGTCCGGAATAGGAACTGCCTCTGGCCAAGAGGTGAAACGATCGATCATGGTGAGAAGGTAAGTGCAACCACGCGAAAAGGGCAGATGACCAACCAGATCGATATGAACGGCGTCAAATAGTGCCGAATGAAGTAGAAAAGCAGCTAGAGGCGATTTTGTGTCTTTAAACCTTTGCACGTTGACAAGGAAGACATGCGTGGGTTAATTTGGCCACTTCGGCGTTCATACCAAGCCACATATAAAGTTGTGTGATGAGCTTGCGAGTTGCTCGAATGCCAGGATGGATCATATGAAGATCTTCCCCCCAAAGTACCCAACTGAAGATCCACCCCCTTAGTCGCGCTCATATGAAGATCCCCCCCCCCAACATTTTAATATAAATAAACTAAATAAGGAATAAATAATAAAACATTATTTAGATTACTCTTTTGTGACACTAAATATTGCAGGAAATTTGTGTACATAGGTTCTTAAAAAAAGAATTATTACACTAAATATTGGAAGGAAATATGAGTACATAGGTTATCAAAAGCATTCCTGAAGAAACGCTTACGACAAATAAATTCTTGAAGATAAGAATTCAAGAAGTCCCACCTGCATCCTCGCATCATGCTGATATGTGCTTTATGTTTGTGCCAGTACGATTCTGTAGCCTGAGTGTGGACACCAGTTTGCGGATCTACAAAATTGAGTAAATGGTTCACTGTCCTGTGTGTGAAGCCAAGTCCTTGTATATTAATGTATGCCTTCCACTTATCACTGTGGATTATTGATCCCCGTTGCACAACTGCTTGTATTATAGGGATAAGTATGGCAGCATCACTTTTGTCCACAATTTCCATGTATCCTGTTCCTGGTGAGATGCTGGTATCGACCATTCCAAACACCCACATAGGAGTGTGAGGTCCTCTGCCCCGATGATGCTTTGGTTTGTGAGAAAAACACGATTCATCGATATGCACAACTGTTCCTGGACCACCAAGTTACACTGGGTTAGCCTGAAGATATCTACTGCACACTTCGCGGAAAAAAATGTAGCAGTCGATCATGGTCTTCTCAGAAACACCAACTTGACGGCTTGCCCTTGATTCACCAATATGTTCACTCCACATATAGATTGCATGAATGAACCCAGGTCTGAAGCGTTAATCTAGAGTTGGAAAAAAACGACCCAGTCCTTATAGATACTGTAGATTTATACTTGGCACAATCTTTGGTCTGCCATTTCCAAGCATAGCCATCATTGGATTTGGCATACTTCGTCCAATTCATTTTACTATTACAATAGGGACATTTCACTTCCCTTTTCAGCATTCTGCGTTGCTTAAGCCAATTAATAACTGACAGAGAATCTTCAGTTAGCAAGGGCAGCACAACAGTCTTGAAAGTATCACGGTCCATGGTGCTCTTGAATCTGAGTACATGGGCAAAATTTGACTCTATATATATATATATATACCAATACAAATCTGGTCATTATTATTATTATTTTTAATCCAAAGCATTCGATATTCATCTATTTCTGAACTTCACCATTTTGTTTTGTCAAACTATATATAAATTCTTTGAATAAAATTGTTATGTTTTTGCATGTTGCTAAAATCAAGATATTCTTATTATTATTATTAGTGGTGAAGTTCAGAATATTTATAAAAAAATGGATCATATGAAGATCCTCCCCCCAGGATAGATCATAAGAAGATCCTCCTCCCCAAACCTACTCGGGGTGGAGGATCTTCATATGATCCGCCAGGATGAGAGAGACGGTGAGTCTGGTCAAAAATGTGCCGACTGTAAGCGAGAGGAATGAGTAGACGAGGACAGTCAGGCAATGAATATTCAACCAAGATACACCTAGAGGGACTGTCCGGCAAGTCGATTTCGCGAACGATAAGTTGAGAAGAGTGAAGCAGTGTTTGCGTGTCTTCATCTTGTTCCTGGGCAAGCGCTATTGTCGCGTGATCGATGGGAGCACTTTGGGAGAGTTGCGTGCTCGAAATCAATGAAATGCGAGAGAGCGAATCTGATACGACGTTTGAAGAACCAGGACCGTAGCGAATAACGTTTGTCATTTGCAGGATGAATTCAAGGTGACGAATATCAACTGCAGATTGCATAAAAGAGGTGCTACTAGAGGCGATCGCACCAACCAATGGCTTGTTTTCGCTAAAGACAGTAAATTAACGCCCTTCCAAGTATTGTTAGAAGTGATGGAGGGCGAGGTGAATGCTCAGTAATTCGCGGGAAAACGTACTGTACCTCTGTTGGGAAGGAAGAAGTACCTTAGAAAAGAAGGCGAGAGGTAGCCAAGAGACACCAAACTTCTGCTGTAGCGTCGCACCGACATGAGTAGCGGACGAATCCGAAGCAACGCTTATGGGCACTCCTGGGCAAGGATGGGCCAGGGCGACAGCTGAAGCTATAACCTCTTTGGCGCGATAGAAAGCCTCGCAAGCTTCAGGGAAACAGGAAAGAGGAAGGTTCTTCTTGGACTTGGAAAGCAATTCGTAGAGAGGTTGCATAATGTGTGAGATGTTCGAAATAAACCTGTGGTAAAATTTTACCATCCAACAGAATCTACGAAATTGCTTTAGCGAAGAAGGTCGGGGGAAAGCCCGGATAACTGCAACTTTGTCTTCGAAAGGACGAATTCCCTCAGGGGAAATGTGGTATCCCAAAAAGGAGAGCTGTGTGATACCAAAGATACATTTAGAAGTGTTGAGTACGATCCCATACTTATCTAAACGTGCAAAGACCTGGCGAACGTGAGAAAAATGCTCCTCTAAAGACGAAGATGCTATCAGGAGGTCATCTATATAACAAAATACAAGGGGAAGACCTCTCATAACCTGATCGATGAATAGTTGGAAGGTCTGACCACTGTTACGAAGCCCGTAAAGCATTCGGTTGATAACGAAGGATCCGAATGAAGTGGTGATAGCCGTCTTAGGGATATCATCAGGGTGAATCGGGATTTGGTTGAAAGCGCGAACCAAATCAAGCCGAGAAAAAATGGAACAACCGAAGAGAGCAGAGTTAAAATCTGATAAGAAAGGCAGGGGATACCTATCTGAAACTGTACAGGTATTGAGTCGCCTGTAGTCCCCTACACCTCTGGAATCCAAAGCGGTGAAGCCCATGGAAAGGTGGATGGGGACGCGATCCCGGCCTCCATCATAAACTTAAATTCCTACTTCATTAGGACAAGTCTATCCGTGGCCAATCGACGGGGAAGTGAGAAAACTGGCCCTCCTGTCGTCTATATTCTGTGCACCACATTGTGCTAAATAGGTCTATCCTTAGAAAGTGGCAGGCAGATGCTTGAGAACTCCCGCAAAAGTTGCTGGAAGTGGGGAGCAGTTGCAGGGAGACGAACAGAAGGGATAGAGCTGGTAGAAGGAAAGAATGAACCAGGAAAGGTTAGTCTCATGGCTTTGTCGATAAGCTTGCGGTGACGAGAATAGACGAGAATGTCGATCGCAGAAAGAAAATCTAGGAGGTAAATTGGCATGTCGACGTCGGCAATGATGAACGTCCATGGGTAAACACGACGTACCCCGAGAGAGATAATTGTTAAATAGATTATAATGGAGTTGAATGGGTCTGTGAATGAGAAAAAAGAATCAAACATTAATTGGGGATTCTATCTGGGAAATATTTAGTTAAACAATTACAATTCAAATATTTACAGACATGTTCACCAATGCAATACAGCCAAGCGAGTGAAGCCTCATGGCTTATTTTTAAGACGCTTGGGAGTGCTGGTGTACCAATCTCCCGATTTTTTGTCAGGGTTACCAACCCTTCTTGAAATTATATATATATATATATATATATATATATATATATATATATATATATATATATATATATATATATATATATATATATATATATATATATACAGTTAGAAATAAATATTTACATTTGTAGGGGTGTAGACCGCTACACAGGTATCCGAATGATTCGTTATTGCAGGGAATTTCGGTTTAGCAATGTCTGTGTAGTGGGAAACCCCCTTATGTTTGCAAATCCTCAGTTTCAATTGTAGCGTAGTTTTACCTACGTAGCGAGTTACCGTTCGCTGCTGTCATGCATAGACATTACTAGTAGCGGGGTGCTCCCGTTACTAGCGGGGTGCCTCAAGGTTCTCTCCTGGGACCACTACCATTCATCATCTACGTCAACGACATGGACGGTGACATGGTTGCCAAGATTTCCAAATTTGCCGACGATACCAAGCTTGGTATGAACGTTGCAAAGGTTGGAAATACTGCCCGCCTGCACGAAGATCTTGGGAAAATTGGGGAGTGGTCGGACACGTGGCAAATGCCTTTTAACGTGGGGAAATGCAAAGTAATGCATATCGGCCACAGAAACCCCCAATCTCAATATATCCTTAAGGGCACTGCTCTTGAATCGAGTGACACTGAGAAGGACTTGGGTGTAACTATCACTAGCGACCTTAGGTTCTCGAAACAGTGCATTGAGGCAGAGAAGAAAGCCCAAAGGATGCTAGGCTATATTAAGCGCCAGTTTGGAAATCGGAACTAGGAGATTGTACTGTGCTTGTACAACTCACTTGTCTGACCGCACCTGGAGTATGCCGTACAATTTTGGAGTCCTTCATTGCGAAAGGACATCGCGAGATTGGAACGCGTACAAGCCAGGGCAACCAAGCTGATTCCCTCTATCCGACATAAAAGTTATGAGGATAGACTAAGGGAATTAGATCTGTTTTCGCTGGAAACCCGTAGACTGCGTGGTCAGCTCATCGAAGTTTTCAAAATACTTCGAGGGTTCGACAATGTTGACTACCGGGATATTTTCACACTGAGTGAGAATAGAACGCGCAATCACGGCTTCAAACTTGAACTGAAGCGTTACAACCGCAATCTGTGTGGAAATTTTTTCACTTACAGTTTTTTCGGTAAGTGGAACGCACTTCCAGTGGAAGTTGTCAACAGTGAATCTGTTGACCAGTTCAAGTCAAGACTAGACAAAGTCTTGAAAAGTGGCTGTTTAGGGACGCAAAACAATTGAGCAGCCATGTGCCCGCTCGATTGCTAGTCCAAAGGTACCCTCTTTGAATGGACCGTAAGGTCTCCTAGGGTACTTCCTTTCCTTGTTACTCCTTGTTACAAGATGGAATGAAGCGTTACCAATTCCAGACATTAGTGCTACAACGGTCGCTTTAGCCTTCTTAGACGGTTGGATCTCTAGGTTTGGCGTTCCTTTATATGTAATAACTGACAGAGTAGCCCAATTTTAATCAGAACTTTTCAATGAATTATTAACCCTCGCTGGTTTCCATCGCTTGCGACCCACGGCGTACCGACCTACCACAAACGGGATCGTGGAAAGGTCACTGTGAGGGAACGAACCCAAAGGTCCACCTTGAGCACTCTTCCCCCCCTTTTCAAGCCTTGACCACGTGGGCCTAAGCTAGATCTCTAAACGCAAGGAGAGAGAACTATTCTCGCGTGGGAAAACTTCAAAGCAGCTGGTAACACCTGTGTTTGATCAGCCGGCCTATCCCCCGCTTAGAGATGTGAATGAATAGTTAAATAGATAGATACGTGAAGATGAATAAAGTAAAACCGGAAGCGGAGAGAGAAAAAAACAGAGATGATAGATGGGGAGAGAAAAGGAGCACAGATAGAGATTAAAGAGATGAAAAAAAAGACAGGGAATGCAGGGAGAGACAAAGAGCTCATAGATAGAGGGAGAAAGGAGCAGTTATCCGAATAAGAGAAAGGGGGAGAAGATAGAGAGAGAACTGAAGGACAGAGAGAAACAGAGACGTGCCGGGACAGAGAGATCCTTTCTCCCTCTATCTATGATATCTCTGTCCAGTCACGACTCTCTTCTCATTATCTATATTTCTCTCCCTCCTTACCCCACCCCACCAATTTCTATATATTCGTTACTCTTCGCAACAATTTGTACGATGCCGATAATCCCAAATTAATACTCGTTCCAAATCGTAGACAAAAGCTGACGGAAGTTGTGCAGACAAGTTAATTCCCCGTCAACATTTATGACCACCGTTTTACCCCAACCATCAACCTCTTATATATCTGTCTATTTATTTCCCTACGCTTTCTTAATTCTTTATTTCTTCATCTATTTCTTTATTTAGCTCTTTTCTTATTCCTCATCTCTATTTCTTTTCTTATATTATGCTTTATTCCATCTTTTCCATTCTTCTCTTACTCTTTCTCGCTTTTTTCTCTCTCTCCATCTCTCTTTCTCTACTCGCTCCTTCTCTATTTCCTCTCTACGTCTCTCTCTTTTCACTATCTCACTTCACTCTTTTTCTCTATCTTCTCTTTCTCTCTCTTTTTAAAGGATAGCATGCCCATCTTTCTCGCTTTACTCCCCACCTCCTGTGTTCGCTATCTCTCGTTCTTTAGCACCTCCTCACCCTTCCCTGTTTTTATCCTTCTATCCTTTTGCGTTAATCGCTTCTTCTTTAATTCTGTCCTTCTCTTTCTTTATCAGCAACTTTATTTCCCACAAGATTTTCTTTTTCTCACATTCTGACTACTCACTCCCTCTTCCGGTCGTTCTCATCTTCCCATATTACTTCCCGCTCGAACCTTGTATACGAAGATACCGACTGAAAATGAGAATATGCGTCGAGGTACACACGTGCATATGTGTGTACTTAGGGACCATAAACATTTATGAGGAACGTTTTACCCCAATTACCCAACCATTCACCTTTTATTAATCTGTTTATTTATTTCCTTACCTCTTCTTAATTATGTATCTATTTCTTTCTTTTACTCTTTCCTTATTCCTTACCTCTATTTGTTTCATTCTATTATTCTTTCTTCTTTTCCATTCTTGTGTCTTTCTTTTTCTTACTCAATGGCTTCAAGGATAGGTTGTTGTGTGAGCGTCTTTGATTGCCGCGACGATCAATCACACTCTCAAAGCTCTTGATCGCTTTCTCTTCCCTGTAAACTTTCTCTACACTCGATACACAACCTGAGCTCTGGGAGGGCTAACAGCCCTGAAGGCCGCATTATAAATACCTATTATTATTATATTATTGTTAGACGCATTTTTTCGACCCTCCCTCTGGGAACCAGGGTCGAACCGAGAAGAAGCTTTCTCGGTCGTCTTATCTCGTCTGGGCCTAAAGAGACTGGCACCAATGGTTACTCCCAATATATTACCATGCCTGGAGGCTTTCTAGCGAGGAAGCCAGCAGGGTATTTAACCTTAAGTCAACCGTTACTCGTCAGATAGTACCACCCGCCCTTTCGCAAAGATACAGGCCCTCGTCTCAAGTTCAACCTCGGAGTTAGGCCTCGTCGGCCAGACAGATTGTCGTGAGTTTGGCCACAGTCAATCGGCAAATTCGTGAAACGACTTTTTCTTTGGAGAATTGCGCGAATCACTCTTCTCATCCCGTCAAGGAAACCTCGCCCCTCGTCTGAGATTACCCATCCCAATTCGAGAGTGTCTAATCCAGCCTGGAAATTACCTTACTCGTGCCCAGGTAATTCTGACCCCTCCGTCAAGAGTACAACGCCACTCGAGCCGCGGATTAGCTCGCCTCGTAAGAATCGCTCCTCTCACCAAGAATTAAGCCGTCAAGGTAAAGCCCTTTTACCCATTTTCGAGGATAATCCCTCCATTTGTCCTCGCCGCCTGATATCCTCCTATCGACCCTTTAATTGAACTTTCCAATGTTTACCAACATTTTTCCTATCTGACCAACTCCCATATTTTGATCCCCGTTAAACTGATTAGTATTTGATTTATTATTTCATTGGAAGCGACATTATTCTTCCATTTCTTTGCCTTTGTAGACATTTCCATAATTAGCATTATTAGTGTAATTAAAGTTGTTTTTTTTTAATCTTTCAATAACCTTGAATGAAACCTGGTATTTAAATCTCCCCTTTGGCCAACCATTAATCTCCTCACGCACTCGCCTCTTATTAGATCTGTGTAACTGGTCTATCCATCTGGCCGCCTGCAACGTAAGTAGTCTGCATTCTCTGCAGCGAAGGTATCCGCTCACGAATACCACGACAGTCACATAGAACGTTGAAGAGCTCTATAATGGTTCTTCGGCAATGATGGTATGGTTAATGGCTCTACCAGTTGTTCTTCTGGGTATCCGATCCCTCCGAATGACTCGGATATTTCACCGTTTACTGCAGTCACAGAAAAAACCCTTCTTTGCCCAATACCCTTCGTCTCATCCTCATCGCCAAAAGCTAACTCCAAATTTGTCACTGAATTAGCAAAAACCATGTTGCAAATTGAATTTACACAAACCTCTGAAAGACATCTGCACTCGGTACCGAAACCGTTCGTACCCAAGGCATTACGTAATGCCACGCATACATGGGTCCATGTTGATCGCGTTCGTAAACCCTTAGAAGGGCCTTATGCAGGCCCGTTTCGTGTTGTCGAATGCGGCGATAAAGTGTATAAATTAGAATTCCTGAATGGACATCAGGATACGGTTTAATAGATAGGGTAAAAGCGGTAAAATTGACAAAAACATTTAATAACAGAGGGGAGAAGTGTTCACAACCAACAAATAGTCAATCGATTGTAAATAGACCTGTAATTTTAGATTCACCGAAGCAGAATGAAGGGGAATTAACGGAGAGTAGTGGCAATAATCACAGTAACGTGAAATCCGTTCCAGATACCCAAGTGAATGGTAGTGAAGCGAGCATTTATTCTAGTTCGGGTCGACGAGTAACATTTGCTAAATATCCTTCGTACCGTTATTTCTAAATATTTATTCGTGTAAAACTAAATAGTGCATATAATCATTCTTAACCTTAAATTTTATTTGATCCATCTCCTGATCCCCGGTTAAATAAAGGCGTGCGTTACATACACACGGAGAAAAAATGTAATGAGAGGATTTGTTCGCAAGAAGGATAGGCAGCTCATACATGCGAACGCTCAATTAAATGTTTGTTCGTAGTGACGAGTTGCAACTCTTGCGTTAGAACGTTCGTAAGAGCGCCACAGTGCATTGAAATATGTTTGTGTATATATGTATATAATTATAAGATATTTGTACGAAAGTTGTATTTATTTATAATGTGCTAAAACACTCAGTTTTCTCGGAGCGAATTCCTGTGGTGTTGGAACCCTGTTATAGAATCGTATTTGAATCAAAAGTACCTCGTAGATGAACATTTTGTAGTCTTATGAAATTTTATAATCGGGCTCAACATTAGCTGTGAAATAAAAAAATTAATAAATCCCTTCATGAAAAAATGACTTATTTAAGGGATTTCTTCAATTTTAATTATTACCCCGATTTTATCTTCGACCAGGTAGTATCCAAATTTCTCTCCAAAATATATTATCCTTGACTCATTCTTACTACTGTTTGTAAGCAGAAGGTTTTCCTTAGACTACCTCATCTCGAGCATTTGACATTCAAGTTTAACAAACTCCTTCTCTCTACCCTCAACAATCACTTCCCTCAATGTCAATTCATTTGTATCAATTCCAGCCGTGTATCGTTGATTTTTTTTCTCCAATAAGAAACCAGTTTCTTTGGGCTTGCGATCCTGTATAGTTTACAATTATACCTTTACGACCTGCCACAGTCGTTATGTAGGCCAAACTGGCTTATAACTCTCATAGGACTGATATTCTCATTTCTAAACCTGAAGCCTCTTCCATCAGGCAACCCTGAGTATCACCATCATCCTCTTAATTCTGATTCATTCACCATCTCATCTTTAGCCTTAACTTCTCTCGATTTGAAAATCTTAGAGTCACTGTACATCAATAAAATAAATCCAAACCTGAATAATTACTCCTCCTCAATTAAACTATTCACTATATAACCAACCAACGCTTCAATACATTAACTAGCCAACCGACCAACCGAACAAATCTCGTTAGTAGTTTTTTAGTTAGTTGATTTCACAACTCCTACGATAAAGGTTAGTCCCTCTCTTTAATTCATTCAGATTTGTTTTCGTTTTTTTTTGTTTTTATGTTTATAATTTAATATAATAGGTTATTATATTGTTTATTCCAGTTACCTTTAATTTTTTATACTGAAGTCAGTTTATGTTAAAACTTTACTTCTTCCAATTATTTTTCAAAATTACACTGGATAGTATCAATTAATTCTATATATTGTTATTTGTGGTTTTACTTTCATCTCAATAACTGTCAATTTTATTGATTTATCTTGCCTTCATCCGCTTTTTTAGCCATTATATAATGCATGTTTCTAACTGTTTAACTGTTATCGTTAATATTTCTTCCCTTCTCATTAGTCATAATCCATATTCATTCTAAAACAGCGACGTCCAACCCGCGGCCCGCTTAATATTTTCATGAGGCCCACTGCTTACTCAGATTCATTTTTACGCGGTATTTTTTAGGAATATTTTCATTTACTTTGAAAACCAGATATTGAGAATATCCTAAAAGGAAGGCAATTCCACAAATCACATTGATTTTATTTTATTTTGTATTAGTCGAATTTAATTTTCTCCTCTTAATATACAGTATTTTGTTTGTAATTATATATATCTTTGAACTTTTTAAAATTTATTTTTAAGTACCTCTGTGGCCCGGTGAATATACTTAAATTTCTAAGTTGGCCCGTTGGGAAAAAAGGTTGGACAACCCTGTTCTAAAATATTTCTTGAAACATAAGTATTGCATCTGATGATAGACTTGGCGCTATACCACTTCAATGTGTGATTACAATTGCACATAGGTAGAAATAAGGCATATTACTCACTATGGTTGCGTGCATTCACCTAATGTGGTATTCAACATACCTAGTGTTCTATCTCGACTTGTCCATAATAAAATTTAGTACAATCATTACACTTACACGCTATATAATAAACCAAGCCTTGGCGGGTGGGTGAGTTCTTGACAAGGATGCAATCTTGTGATGACTCATATTTAAATTGGACGAGGCGAGGGATTGATTCAACTGAATAATTTGTTATAATTTGAGGACAGCGCATTTTTGGTATCAAACAATCTAATATTATCGTCGACATGAAAAAGAACTCTTTTGGCGGCATATTTACAAATGTTTAGGAAATATAATGGATTGAATAATTTAGAGCCTATGGTATAAATTTTACCCACTTCTTTATCTAAGTATTCAAGGATCACTATTCATAGAACACGGAATAGTATCCCCTGAAACTTCAAAGCGTAGTTTATTCTATATTAATTTGTACATTATTGAAACAGAATATGGGTAAATGAAAACCCGAAACGTCGTACAATGTACAAATCAAATGACAAATCAAATCAAATATATATATATATATATAAGATAAACGAAAAGACGTAGAGGGAGAGAGTGATTTGATTTGTATGACCCGCGAGCGATATGTGTAACTGCTCCTCGAATCTCTCGAATCCCCTCTCTCGAATGATTTGTCTCGAATGATCCTCTCTCCACCTCGATTTACTCGTTTTATACTTGGACAAACTTACAAACATACAGATATAATACATATACAATACCTTTGAAACCCTTTTCTCTTGTGAGAAAATTTACTGTAACAATGAAATTTGGTCGAATGATTTTTTTCGTCTTCCTTAACAAAAATAAAAAATGATATTGTGGTTGTAATTTGATGCTCACCGTGTGTCGTTACGATCGAGCTAACCCATTTTAAGGTTCCCTTTTCTTTTCTATTAATGTTTATTTTTCCAAACCGTAACCACAGAATAATTAGTCTCATTCCCAGTTTACCTCTTCACTGCGACGTTGGTCTTCTTGGGAAATCAAAATGGGTGTAATTTGATGCTCACCGAGTGTCGTTACGATCGAGCTAACCCATTGTAGGGTTCCCGTTTCTTTTCTCTGTATGGTAATTTTTCCAAACTGTAGCTACAGAATAATTTGTCTCATTTCCAGTTTACCTCTTCACCGCGACTTTGGTCTTCTCGGGAAATCAAAATGGGAATGGTTCTAAAATATCCTGTTACATGTTACAATGTTTCATTTGAGTTTCTTTTTGTTTCGTTTCACACACATAAATTTATATACATTGGCTGAGTGTACAGATTACTACTTTATGGGTTTGTGTGTGCACATATTGTGTGCACCACAGCATGCATATATAATTGGAAAACCTTTAGCAATAGAAAAATTGGAAGGTTTGGATGAAATGGAGAAATTCTGGTCAAATCCAAGGGCAGAAGTTGTAGTATCATCAAGTCCTTGAGAAGAGAGGTTCACAACCGTTTCAGGTTGTGATGCAACCGTTTCAGGTTGTGATGACTATAGTGTATGGATATCAATGTGATTTATCTTCGGTTAATAAATCAGCCTAGATAGCGTTTCGAAAACCATACCCATAAATTTTGTTTGATCGAAGATGTCTGCCGTTAGCTTTAGGCCTAAAGGCGACAGCAAAATAAATTTGGGAATAATGACTTGGGCGTTAGGAAAGACAATTACACAAATATAAATGTATTCATAAAATCAACGAATGTACAGAGATAAGTAGGTTAAGTACACAATGTAAGAAATAGAGTGAATAATAGAGTAAATAATAATATAGTAAATAATATAGAGTATCTAATATAGTGTAGTAATGTAGTGAATAATATATAATATAGAGTATCTAATATAGAGTATCTAATATAGAGTATCTTTGATAGAGTATCTTTGATGTATCTATGTAGTATCAATGATGGACTGAATTGGGGCTGCAATGAGAAGTAAATATAATTAGAATGTAAGAGTGGAATTAACTCAGTATGATTTGTTTGGAGGTAAATGAATAATTATAGAAGGAATGGTTACCGACCTTTATACGAAGAAAGCTGCGAGTCGAGTGGGCAGGAAGCGTGCTTATTTGGTCGAGCTGGGAACGTGTGTTTGTTTGTTTGTGTGTGAAATTTAAGAGATGTTTGGAACAGTATACGTTAAGGGAATTGACAAGTAAAATAAATGAATTAATTAATTATTAAGTTTAACATAAATTGATTTAATTTACAAAAGTTGAAGTAAATTAATTGAAAGTTTAAATTGACAAAGTTAAGTAAAATGATTGAAAGATTAAAGTGACAAAGTTAAGTAAAATAAATGAATGATTAAATTATCAAACTTAAAGGATTGAATGAATTATTTTAGAGACAAAAGAATTGAATTTTATACATAATAAATGATATATATATATATATATATATATATATATATATATATATATATATATATATATGTATATATGTATATATATATATATATATATATATATATATATATATATATATATATATATATATATATATAAGTTTCCCAGAAGGTTTTTATTATAGGAATGCCCAGAGGCATTGCTATAATGACTTTATTCGAAGAAATATTGTTGAATGCTCATTCATTAATTCCTCGCCTAATTTTAATATATCCCCCGAACTCTTTAAACTGGACCCTGTTATTAAAAAGCTTATTTATAACGAAATTGTCCATTTTAAATCTGATTGGACAATTATTACAGTGCTTATGTCTAAAAGCTGATTGGCTGAATGTTGTAGTGTTATGAGTAGATGAAATAACTATTTATATATGTGTATTTTTGTGTAAAAGAGAGTCAGAGATAGTCAGAAAAATTATTATTATCCGAGAAGAAAAGTTATATTTCCTGATTTCCATTTCGAAGCTTGTTACAGTTATATACCCAGGAATAAAGAATCCATATATATATATATATATATATATATATATATATATATATATATATATATATATATATATATATATATATATATATATATATATATAATCGATGGGGTTGCTGCTAGTCAAACGAATCTTAAATTTCACCAAGAATGAAAGTACATAGAATGCGAAGAAATTCATCTTCATTTATTGGGCATAAACAACCTTTCGAGCTGTCCGCTTATCTTCGGGTTCTATGATATAAAGGAATACATAATTTACAATGAATTATAATATTAAAAAAAATTGTCTAGAAATTAGAATATTAAGAGTGTTGACAAATATCTAAAAAAAGAGACTTCTTTCCTATAATGCAAAACCTAAGAAAATACATAATTTATAATGAGTTAAGATATTACAAATCTTAGAGGAATACCAGGGAGAATCATCAAAACACTTACCATCGTTGGTGTTACTCCAGAGAGAAGTGGGGAGGGGGGATTGAAGTGGACATAGATAAGATTGTATTGGTAGTAGAGTTATGTCATAAGAAGGAGAGCAGCGGACGAGTCACAATTAAAACTAGGTGCACGGGATTTAATATAAAGGGACTCTAGTATTCTTGAGCTTTGTTCATTGTTATCCTGATCTATTATTTTAATATTATCTAAAGTTATATCCGCGTTGCATTTGATTGCATGTGCTCTGATAGGGGATTGTTCTTTACGATTAAGTGCTCTCAGGGAGCAAATCGTGCTGCCTATGTATCTTCCTTGGAGACACCGAGAACAAGTGAATTTGTAAACAACACGACTGCACATCCCTAGAGGAGGTTTGACCTTTTGACTGAACCAACTACTAATATTGAGTTTGTTAAAAAAATACTAATTTGAAATTTGTATGGTAAAAATAGTGTTTAAATAATTTAGAAAAGATTCTTATGAATTCTCTATTAAGGGGACCCTTTTCGAAGAATAAAATATTTTGAGTCTTTAGGAACATCGAATGAAGGATCGGGAGGTATATATTGGGATTTTAAAAATTTACAAATAAGGGTATTTACTACTGACAGGGGATAGCAATTATTCTTGAAATAGGATCTTAGGAATTCAAATTTTTTATGCATTAGAGAGAATGAAGATGACAGGTGAAAGCCACGACATGGTCCCCCGATGGAGCTCAGTTTGTATGATAAGTCGCAAAAGCTATAGAAATTTGTACCTATATTATTGAACGTAGGTTTTCTATATATGGATGTTGTTAAGCCTTGATATGACTTTTTAATTAAAAGGTCTAAAAATGGGAGACAATTTTCTTTTTCATTTTCCAAAGTGTATTTAATGTTAGGATGAATGGAATTGAGATAATTAAAAAACTGGTATGCCTGGTCCTGGCTATATATATATATTACTTCATCCGATAAGGAAGCGGTTGATAATTTAATCCGGCCCAAAAAACTGCGAGAGAGAGAATACCTTACTCAAACCCTATAACTGGTGACCCCTCTTCATCGAACGAAATAAGGTGATCATACAAAAAAAAATGGATTCGCTAGGCGACGCATCAAGACATCAACAAGCTGCTCATTTTCTTCCACACCAAGAAGTGAAACTCGCGAACCCGATCTCCATCAAACCTCCTGTTTTTAATGAAGCAGCGGTCGCAGGATGGTTCAAAACCGTGGAAGCGCAATTTCACATCTCAAGAATACAACGAGAAGAAACGAAATTTTACCATATTCTAGCTGGGTTGCCTCCCGAGACGGTCTATCATCTCCCAGCTGCAGTCCTCTCGTCGCAGAATTACTTGCTCTTACGAACAGAAATCGTGGGACTTTTTGATAGGACGAAACCTGAGGTCTTCGAGAAGTTAATCGAGTCTTCTCCGCAGCCTGGACGACCTTCAGTGAATCCTGAAAAGCTACGGAAGACAACGCTGCAAGTTAGAGTGGGGGAGGACTTGGTGAGACACAAGTTCATCCAATCTTTACCTCTAAACATTGCTCCCATCATCACCATGCAAAAGGACTTAACTCTTGCCCAATTGGTGAAACTCGCTGATGAACTCATGCCGTTTTACAAGGCACAGAGCTATAATATAAATAACAGTGAAACTAGTAATAATTGTGCATTCCCCGATATAAGTGCTCTTAGTTGCAACCAGCCGGTAAATGATATGCAATTTATAATGCGAGTTCCGTGCCCGTCGGCGTATATCCTAGAGGTAATCAATCTAGGTTTGTGCATAATAATTATGATAGTGATAATAATTATTCAAAAGGTGTACCGTTTGGGTTACGCCCATTCAGTCGTAATCAAAATCCAGTGTTGTGCCGTTCACTCTTATACTTTGGGTCGAGTGCGAAGTACTGTAAACCGTGTTACAGTTGGCCAAAGCGAGGTGAGAACTTTCAAATGCAGCCATCGTCTAGACCAGGGGTCAGGTAACTTTTGGGGGGTGTTATCCCAAAAGAATTTGTAGTAAAATGAATTTACCCCTGACTTTGAAGTACTCTGTGGGACAAACCAATTTACTTATAAAAATCATAGATAATAGAGACACAAAAAGAATTATATTGGGATAATGTTTAATTTTTTATTTTATCTATCATTAGGAAATAAAAGTCCGTCTTTTTGGCATGGAAATAGCACACAACAAAAAAATTGTAGGAAATTATATATTTATAAACAGAAATAAAACAGTCACTTTTTAGCATTACATGGCACACAAGCAAAATTATTGACTATGTCACTATTATGTATTTAAAATTCGTACAAAAACAAAAATAGGAAAATGTTATTGAATCCACTATTATGGGAAAAAAATGTTTACCCTTTCTGGCATGAGAATGGTACACAAATAAAACTAACGAAAAAATTATTGAAAACTTGAATATATCAGCTCCCTCAGGCTTTGGAAAAATTATACTGTTTCATATTTGATACAACAATTTCAATATCAGGGATATTTGATGTCACTGCTACTTTGATGCTGTCTTCAGGATCCAACCGGCTTCTGTATTTTGTTTTTAAATTTTCAAGGGTAGAAAAACCTTGTTCGCAAAGGTAGGTTGTTGCAAAAGGTAGCAGCATTTTAGTTGCTTCCAAATGTGCAGCTTTTGACATCCATAACTTCAGAGTTCATCCTTGGTCTCAAATTCCATGCTTGTTTCACCGTTGGAACGCAGTTCAATAAGCTCTTCTGCCAATCCTTCAGGCTCTTCAGGCAAATCAGCCAGTTCACATTTGAAGGGATTTACAACCCAGCTGAAAGTATGTGAATCAAGCTCTGGAAAGTAGTAACAGAACCTATTCCTAAGTTTGGTCAGGTGCCTTGTGACTGATTTCTTCATATCACTAAAACTGCAGGCTTCACATTCTTCCAAAAATTCTGCCAGGTTCGGAAAGACAGCAATCTTATTGGCATTTTTTACTTTTTGGTTCCAATACTGAAGCTTTGGTACAAATGGTGAAATTCTTTCCCTTGCTAAGATGAGATTGATTTTGTTTCCTTGCAATTCCTTGTTCAGCGCATAAACATGCCCCAAAATGTCAGCTAAGTATAAAGGAAGAGCTAGCCAGGTTGATTTTCTAAACTTCTCTGCAAGTGTGTGATTTTGATCAGTCAGAAATATTTCAAGTTCGGTTTTAAGAGCCAACACTCTATTCAGGATATTTCCACGTGAAAGCCACTTCACTTCCGTATGGGAAAGAAGTGTTGAATGTTCAGCCTCTCCATCCTCACATAAATCACGAAACATCTTCGTGTTTAGTGCATGCCCTTTTACAACATTGACAATCTTAATTACATCATTCAACACAGCTTCCACTTCAGGTTCCAAATCCTTCACAACTAATGCCTGACGATGTATCATACAATGGATGGACTGAATATTTGGATTCTGTTGTTTGGCCAAAGCCACAAAAAAAGTGACGTGACCAAGCATGGCAGGAGCTCCATCAACTGATATTGCAATACAATCTTCCCACTTTAAATCAACACTTTGTTTTTTGAAGTATGCATCAACCTTATTGAACACATCAATACCACGAGTTCTCAACTCAAGAGGAGAACATAGCAACATTTCTTCTTCAATTTTATCAGAACCCCTGTATCAAACGTATACCATCAGCTGCGAATTGCTACTGACACCTGTAGTCTCATCAAGTTGAATGGCAAACGCTTTACTCTTTTTTACTGAAGAAATCACTTGTTCTCTCACATTTTCTGCCAAGATGGAAATTCTTTCTTTAATAACTCTTGCAGACAAAGGCACTGTATTCAGTTGTTTAACTACTTTCTGCCCACACATTATTTCTGCCATTTTCACAGTCGCCGGTTTGATTAAGTCTTCACCAATAGTATGTGGTTTCTTGTTTCAAGCAACCAACCATGCCACTTCAAAACTAGCTATTGCTGCTGAACATTGGTCAAACGTTGCACTCTTGTTATTTTCCAATACCTATCTTTTGACTGTTTTTTCCAGATTCTCAAAGTATTCCCGTGGTTTGCAAGACAAATGTGAATGAACCTTGTCCAAGTGTTTCTTCAGTTGATTCTTTTTGAAAGACTCGGCAGTCGTACTTTCATACAGACGACACATTGAGGTTTCATTTGTCCTTTGTCCTCTATTTCTGTGAAGCCATAATTAAGGAACTCTGCCTGATATGTCGTTTTCCTTGCTGATGCCATCTGAAAATGAAAGACAAATCTATCATTTTTTTAAGGTCTTTTGACTTCTATTTTTGAAAAATAAAAAATTATTTAGTGACGAATTTAAGTTTAAATTAAAACTTTAAAATAATATAACATAAAATCAAACCACAACTCAGAACTATAAAAATTCAAACAATAAGACTTAAAAAGAGTGAGCATTACATTTGTAGGGGCTGCATGAAATCTTCTTAAATAGAGTTAAACTCGTTCAAAAACTTACTTTTAATATAAAATAATTCATTAAAATAAAAATAAATAAATAAATGAAAAATATAATAGTTACCCCTACAAAAGTGAGAAATGGCAACTAAACAGCTGATGGGACAATTGGGCCCCTTACAAATAAACTAAAATATCCTACAGTCTAAACTAATCTTATATTCATATATTTAACTTTTGTTGAATTTTAATCACAAAATTCTATACAGAAACTTAAATATTATAGATTATATCATAACTCACCTTTTGTAAATAATTATTATATCACCTGATCAGCTCTACCAATTAATCAGCTACTCTGAAAGAGGCATGTTCAAAACATGGCTAGATTCTACTTAAGTAGGAGAAATGTTGCCAGATTTCACCGAAAAATAGAAGAAAGGCTCCTCGCCGCATTATTTATCTCCAAATTTCATATTCGTTTCCCTCACTTAGCACATCCACATCCATTACCCCCAATTTTTCTAAATTACCCCATTTGGTGTAATTTACCCCTGTTCCCCGACCACTGGTCTAGACCGTCTTCCCCAACCCACTCGGAAAACGAGATCGGTAAGCCACTGTAAATGCGACGACCGGCGTGCCGACTCTTCTCACTGTCGCTGCTCCTATTAATGAGAGGAAGTGCGAATTTCTTATAGACACTGGCGCGAGCGTGTCCTTAATTCCATTTAATATAGTGCAATTGTGTGTGATGCGCAAATCTTGTATTAACATCGTGACGGCGAATGGAGGGAAGATAAGAATGGATGGAGAAGTCCAACAGGAGATAGGCATCCCTACCCTGCGACGTTCATTTAGATGGACGTTCGTAGTAGCAGATATTACGTCGCGATTACTAGGAGCCGATTTTCTTGCTCATTTTAACCTCTTTGTAGACTGTGCTCGGGGTGTCCTAATTGACAAGCAAACTAGCCTTGGTTCTAAAGTGAAACACTCAAGCGAACCAGTGATCTCGTTAATTATTAATGACCTCTCGCATATCACACCTAATTGCAGGACAGTTCTCCGGAAATATGAGACTATATATAACCCGAAGTGTGTTGACATTAGTTCACCACGGGCTAATTCTGTTGTTCACACCATTGAGACGGGTAGCGCCCCACCAACTTTCGCCCGCCCATGGCCATTTCCAATGGATAAACTACAAATTGCAAAAGGAACTTTCGAGACTCTGTTGAAAGAAGGTGTGGTGCGGCCGTCGAAATCTTCATGGTCTTCACCCATTCACACGGTGCAGAAGAAGACCCCAGACAACTATAGAGTTGTGGGTGACTTTCGATACCTCAATGCAATAACCAAACCGGACAGATATCCCCTGCCAAGGATTCAAAGCATGGTAGACCATCTTCATGGCAAGAAAGTTTTCTCTCGCCTGGATTTAGTCCGAGCCTACCACCAGATTCCAATGAATCCAGCGGACATAGAGAAGACTGCTGTCTCAACTCCCTTTGGGCTGTAGGAATTTTTAAGGCTACCGTTTGGTCTAAAGTATGCTAGTTGCACCTTCCACGCCACATGGACAAGTTATTTCGAGGCTTGGCGTTCGTTTTTGTGTATGTCGTCAATATTTTAATATTTTCGGAAAATATAGACGAGCATGTGGAGCATATAGATCAAGTTTTCAAAATATTGGCAGAAAACACCTTTCGAATTTCAGTGGAAAAGTGCGAGTTCATGAAGGAAGAAATCAATTTCTTGGGCCACCATGTCTCAGCTGCAAGACTGAGCCCTCCAGCTAGGAAGATCTCCGAGATCACCGAAATGCACTTACCAACTGTTTTCAAAGAACTTCGTCGATATTTGAGCATGTTAAGTTTTTACAGGGGTATGATGCCTAATTTTGCTGCGATCGCTGCCCCTCTGACTGAACTTGCACGGCTTCAACCAAAGGCTTGTCAACTGTCTGGAATGACGCTGCACGGAAAGCATTTAAAGCTACTAAGGAGGCCCTGGCGAACCTCGTTAAGTTACGCCACCCCTTACCTAATGACTCACTCTCCGTACCAATTGGTGAAAGGACAACCCCCAAATCGCAGTTGGGGCTGCGCTCCGTCAGATGGTAGATGGGTCTCC
The DNA here is from genome assembly GCA_963969495.1 of Ceratothoa steindachneri. Lineage (NCBI taxonomy): Eukaryota > Metazoa > Arthropoda > Malacostraca > Isopoda > Cymothoidae > Ceratothoa > Ceratothoa steindachneri. The sequence goes on from OZ018319.1 coordinate 94,349,914, forward strand.
CCAGCCAGTGGCATTCTTCTCCGTGATGTTGAGTAAAACACAGCAAGCGTACTCTACTTATGACAGGGAACTCCTGGCTGCGTATCTTGTTGCGCTTCCCTTCAGGCATATGATCGAAAGTCGCCAAGTGAGTTTATGCACGGACTACAAGCTACTAGTCTCAGCCTTCTCGCCACTACGTGCAAAAACGGACAAGCAACAGCGGAACTGGGCCGCAATCTTGGACTATGTCAATGACATAGCTTATGTACGTGGTGAGGACAATGTGGTTGCTGACTGCCTATCTCAGAATGTCAATTCGATCCAGGTGGACTCATTTTATCTCCGTTCTTTGGCAGCAAAACAAGAGCATGACGAAGAAATGAAGTCGTCTCGATCTGAAGGCATTTCCCTTTTCCGGTGATTCCCAACTCTGGTGTGAGGTAACATCTAAATACCCTGGACTGTTTGTTCCTTCACCCTACAGATCAGCTATTTTCAAGCAACTTCATAATATTTCACATCCAGGGATTAAGCATCGCTTCAGTTGGTGAAAGCTAGGTATTTCTGGCCCAATATGGACAAAGATATACGTTTGTGGACTCGTGAATTCCTATCCTACCAATCTGCTAAAGTAAATCGCCACACTAAGTCCCCAGTCCTGCCTATTAGTATGCCCAAATCTAGATTTGAGACTGTTCACATCGATATAGTTGGTCCACTCCCGCCGTGTACCCTGCCTGGGCAGTCATACCCCTTTCATAACCGGTACCTGCTGTCATGCATAGACAGAGCCACCAGGTAGATTGAAGCTAAACTGATTCCAGACATCAGGGCTGTAACGGTTGCTATAGCCTTCTTGGGCTGCTGGATATCCAAGTTTGGCGTTCCCTTATACGTGATCACCGACAGAAGAGCGCAATTTTAGTCCGTAATCTTCAAAGAATTATCGGCTCTCGTTGGTTTACATCGCTTGCGAACCACGGCGTACAGACCTACCACTAACGGGATCGTGGAAAGGTCGCATCGGACTTTGAAGAGCTCTATAATGGTTCTGGGCATCCGGTCCAGACCTAATGATTTGGGTTTTTCACCCTTTACAGCGGTCATAGGGACGACATTTCTGTACCCTAAGCCCCTGGTCGACTCTTATTCATCCAAAGCCCATTCGAGATTCATCTCTGAACTAGCGAAGACCATGTCGCAGATAGATTTCACACAAACCTCTGAAGGCCATCCGCATTCGGTACCAAAAATGTTTGTACCCAAGGATTTAAGTGACGCCACGCATGTGTGGGTCGGTGTTGATCGCGTTCGGAAGCCAATAGAAGCGCTTTATGCAGGCCCCTTCCGTGTTGTCGAACGCGACGACAAAGTTTTTAAGTTAGAATTCACGGCTTGCCATCAGAACACGGTGTCTATAGAAAAAGTGAAACCAACTGTATTACCTAATGTATATAATGAGAGAAATATAAACTGTTCGTGACCATCAAACAATCAACCCGTTGTAAATAGTCCTTTAGAATTAGATACCCTGAAGCAGAATGAGGAAGTATCATCGGAAGGTAGTGGCAGAAATTACACTTACGTGGAATCTGTTCCAAATACCCAGTATAATGGTAGTGAATCAAGCGTTTATACTCATTCTGGTAGACGCGTAAAATTTGCGAGAAATTACTCATACCATTATTTTTTAGTACTTCATAGCATAATAGCATATTAAAATATATTTTTATGTTTATAATTATAAGGCCTAGATATTATTTATGTATTAAACGCAGTCCACGTTATCACGACCAACTCCTGTGGTGCTGAAACCACATTATAAAATCGAATATGACTCAAAAATACCTCAAAGATGAGCATTTTGAAGTCTTAGGAAATTCTATATTTGGGTCAGAGTAAACCATAGCATATTAAAATATATTTGTATGTATATATATATATATATATATATATATATATATATATATATATATATTTATATATATATATATTTTTATATATATATATATATATATATATATATATATATATATATATATATATATATATATATATATATATTTATATATATATATTTGTTTATAATTGTAAGGCATAGATATTGATTATGTATTAAACACTCCGTTTTCTCAGGCTGTAGCACTGTGGGGTTCGAACTTAGTAAACGTTCGTTTGAAAATTTTAAACGGTTAACACATTGAACCTTATGAATAGGAAGATAAACTTCCCGCTTTTTATTATTTCTCTTTCATAAATAGGAAGATAAACTTTCCGCTTTTTAGTATTTCTCTTTCGTCAATAAGAAGATAAATTTCCCATTTTTTTTTAGTATTTCTCTTTCGTAAATAAGAAGATAAACTTCCCGCCTTTTAGTATTTCTCTTTAGTAAATAGGAAGCTAAACTCCAAAGTATGCAGTACTATATCATGGGTCGGATATACGTGGCTCCGTACAAAATAGATCTTGTTCTAGAAGTCCCCGTGGGGAAAAGGTAAAAATTGATTGCGTTTTCTTGTGTTGACTTCCCTCGCCTTTTCCTCCTTTGCTAGCTGTTAACTTTTCGGTAAGCTTAATTTTCTTGTAGATAACTTCCAAGTCACAAAATTTGGAATTGGATGATGTTCAAAGTTTTTTAGTAGTAAATATATAGTGGTAGAGATAGTTTGGTGAAAACACACTGTTGATATTTTGACCTGGTGATTGGGGCATCTCTTGCCTTTTTTTTCACTCTTTTGAATCTTTATGCTTTGACAATTCTTGCTTTTTGATAATCTCTTCTTAATATATATATATATATATATATATATATATATATATATATATATATATATATATATATATATATATATATATATACTTTTTCTTTTTTGAACATCTATATTTATTCTTACTTTTATACTTGCATACAAATTTTGACATATATATTTATTCTAACTTTAAACTTTCATACAAATTTGAACATATATATTTGATCTAACTTTAAACTTTCACACAAATTTTTATATATTCTTTTTACCTTTCTTTTATTCATACAATTCTTATATAGACAATCTGTTTATTTTTTAATTCAAAATATACATTTACGTATTCGTTTTATTTACTTTATATAAACATATTTTAGATAATTATATATTTTTGAGGCGTTCAAGTCTTAATATTCTAGTTGTGGCTGAATTGATACATTTTAAGTACCTAATGAAAAACCTTTTTCAACATTAGTGATTTAAATAATCTAAGACACATTAAGGATTTAGCTCATAAGTTGGAGTTTTTGAGATCTTTTGTCATTATTATGGTGTTTCTATATGAACTTTGGGTCAAATAATATATAAAAGGATAGTCTATGTAAACCGTTCTATCAATTCCTCTGCAGCAGTTCGCCTGTCACTTGGGAGTCCGTAGTGTGATTTTCCGTTTTAGTTTTGTCATGTCAATGTCTAATTCTAGGTCCAGACTTGTTCGTATTTCAGTTTCTACTTTATCCCATATCCTCTTTGCTTGTGATTGTACTAAAGTGTTGATTGGTTGTAGTCCCGCTCTTCTATGTAGTGTTCTCTGTGATATGCATTCCCGCCTTCTTGTGTGGTTAATATTCAAGGAGGCTTTACTCTGTACCCTCTGCATAGATCTCAATGTCTTGATCCTTGAGGTTTGGGTGATTACCGCTGGGTATATAAGCTTTAGTCTAACTTAGCAAAGGTAGAGTATCTCCTGCTCAGTTTGCAGAAACAGAACAGTTTCACCAATTCCACCAGTGCTAAGTTGATCCGGTTTACAACGTGATGCTTATATCCCCGAACGGTAAGTTTGAGCCCAAGCTCTGTGCCCTCCTGAGAGTAGTAGTGGTTTCGATCGCCAACATAAATGTCGTCGTATATCATGCGGTTCATGAGGATAATGACAAACTTTTGGACGTTCGTCTTTATCTTCCATTTACGCTCGAACGAGTCTATGTTTTCGATCTCCGCCGCTGTCTCTGCAGCTTGCATAGGTCGTTGTTGTAAGTGCTTGGTACAATCTGTGTGATATCATCTGCGTATTGCAGATACATCGCGTCATCCTTGATGGATGATGGAAGGTCTATCGTGAAGATGCTATACAGTAGAGAGCTGAGGCAGCTACATTCCGGCACACCAGCCTCTAGGCTAAATTCCGGACCCTTGTGGCCCTCAATCTGTATCTGCGATCTTCTTTCCATCACATAATCTTTTGAATGACTGGGTTTAGCCGAAGGTTTACGATCTTCAATTGCAGACCCCTCAGCCAAACCTTGTCAAAGGCCTTCTGTACGTCTCTGAGGACTACATCTACGTACTTTCCTTCCGCCCTGGATGTTGCTAGCTTTTCTAAGAGAAGTGCGAGCGTGGTGTCGGTTCCTCTTCCTTTGCGGAATCTGTGCTGTTGATAGTTAAGCGCATTGTTTTCGCTAGCTGGTCCTGTAGCCTGTCGGCTATGATCTCTTCAAAGATCTTGCCTATGAATTCCAGGAGGTAGATTGGCCTATAGTTTAGGAAAATTGATTTCAGCCGTGTTTATGTGCAAACGGTTTGAGCGTTAGTAACATTTTAAATCTATCATAGCGCTGATTGGGCAATTATTACAGTGCTTATGTGTAAAAGCTGATGGCCAATTTGTCAACGGTAAGGCTATTTTTTTCCAAAGATAAACGTAAGAATGACTATTAAATGTATAAATAAACATTTTTTTTTAGCATACGAGAGACGACTTCTTTCGGGGCCTATGGACCATGCCAGCAAAAGAAAACTACCGTTTCACCGGCGCAGAAGAAGATACCATACTGTTATACCTCTTGGAGATATTCTTTATAGGAAGATACTTATCTAAAGAGTCAAGTGTCTTACTGGTGTCCTGGAAATGATTGAGAACTTCCAAGTCTTCCTTGTTGTAACAAGCAGAGAATGAGCTATTTATAGTTTTGACGATTTCGTCTCTAGATGATGAGTCTGAGTTCCCCGAACTATTACGACTGCTGCTTGAATTACAATTTCTTACAGCCATTTTCAGCTTGTTTTTTATTTGAGACTTGATTGCGTCATAATGGCCGAAATTTGACCCTTGCAACATTCATATTCGCCTAAGTTTGAAATGCTGATGAAGTAATAAGGCCAAAACAGCAACAGTTACTTCTTGGCTCAACGACAAAAAATACTAAATTGAGCAGTGAAGCCAGTCTAACCTGCTGCCAGTGATGGCATACAGCGTCTTAAGCGCAGGTTATTTGATCGGATAGGTTCCAATCTTGCGAAGGCATCTTGAGTCACTAGGAATGTTGTAAAAAAAACAACCGGATGAGCATTCTTTTTCTGGCTGTCATTTGTTGATGGCTGTGGCACTTGGTTTTTAGAACAGACAAATATTCTGAAATAAATTCCAATTAATTTTCTTTGAGGATGGGTCGATTCCATTTTTCAAGAACTACATTTCTACTGTACAATCACTGCATATAGCAATGCCCTCTGGAATTCCTACAAGATATTAAATTTAGCAATATTCCATGTTATAGCAATGCCCTCTGGCATTCCTATAAAATATTAAATTTATCAATATTCCATTAGCATACTTTCTTTTTTAAATTCAATGTAAAATTTTCCATTATAAATAATCGATCCAAAATCTCCAATAATTTGTAATATATAATTGCCATTCAAAAATCAATGACTAAGATATTCTTTTCGGCAGCACTTTCTTTTACCAAAACACACAAACGAATGCACGCCTTTAGCTGCCCGCTTTGAAGTAGTCACCCATTCATTCGTGCTCCAATTTACTTCGAATCAAGGTCAGTTATAACTCTTCTTACACTTATTCTCTGCAAACTGCCATACGAGAGTAGGTCCTAATTCTCATTACTTATCTCATTGCAGATCCCAATTCACAGTTATCATAATTACTTTACCACATCATAGTTACCATATTTTAGTCATCATAATTACCACGTAGTTACCACGTAGTTACCACGTCTTAGTTACTTTACATACCTTAAATTCATTCTACTTTCCATTACTTCCATACATTGCATTACGTTGTATTCCTTAGCAATTCTCAATTAAATTATATCATTCATCCATATAATTGTAATAACCGCTCACTAGTTATTTCTAATTCAATTCTCTCATTGTGCATTCGTTGATTTTGTAAATATATTTATTTTGTTTATTTTCTGTTTTTCTTACAAACCTAGTTCAGAAGTTTTCTAAATTAATTTCACGTCAGTCGTTAGGCCTAAATATTAGAAGGCGACTATTCCATCTAAATTCAACAAATTTATGGTAATGGTTTTCAATTAGCTATCTAGGATGATTTGTTAACTAAAATAAATCCCACTAATAACCAAATACCATACTGCACACACACACACACACACACACACACACACACACACATATATATATATATATATATATATATATATATATATATATATATATATAGAGAGAGAGAGAGAGAGAGAGAGAGAGAGAGAGAAGGACAAAAGGACAAATACACATTTTGCCAGGTCGAAGTACGAAGTATCAAAGATGGAATGGTAGGAGCAATAAAATAAGGTCGTTTGAAGACAGTTTGTGAACCAGTGGAATCTGATTGTTCTAATCAGATTCCGCTGGTTCACAAACTGGATTAAAACCCGACCACAATTTAAGGCTATTGCACCCGAGTCTGAGAGCAGATGGGCAAACAGAGTAATTAAAGCTGTCTGGAATGGGGAACAGAATCGGCGACAAAAGATGTTTCACCTTAATTTAAAATTTGATATGGTCATCTTGTAGCTTTAGGCAAACGAAGTCTCTGTGATACCCTCGCAGGGCAGAGACCACCAAATTAAGATACGGAGTGGAGAATTTCAGCCAATCACAGGTCACACTAGACTGATAGGTAGCTAAGCACCGCCTCAGCGACCTAAAGAAGGTGGAGCTACACGTCGCATCCAAAATGTTGCCTAGTATAAATAAGAGAACATTTCATTCAAATGAGGATTATTGACACATTATTGATTGATTCATTTAATTCTTTATTGATCAATTATTAGACTCTTAATTCACCTCTATGCTAATCTCCATTATTCTTGTTATTGCCATTATAACTCTCGATTTAGCATATTCCATTGCGCAAATTAATTCTTTACCGTAAGTGTAAACATTTCAAAGCTCTTTCACAAAGGAGATTTTTACTTACAAACCTTGATCGGTTAATACCCCTCGGACCGTACGTCAAAAAACCTGTAAGCAAGCCACTTTACCAAACCCTTATAGATCGCCTTGCAATCAAAACAAGGTCTACTTACGCCTACCCCATACTAAGCGATCCTATACATTCACACCGTTCTTATGTTTATATATTTTGGTTAATGAGTCTTACATTGAGTACCATCGGGTGACGCATGGGTATCTACTTAAATTGGATGCTAGTTATTTCCTCTATTTTTTTCTGCTGACTTGTGTTTACCAGCAACATTTCAGAGCACCGAACATTTTCCAATTTGATAATGCTTTATATTCTTTAGTCCAAGTGAATTCATTCCTGTATCTGCATCAGTTGTTGATACCAAATTTAACGTATGCGAGACACATCGAATGTGGGATGATAGTTTCACTGACTCCTTTACATACTCTACTGAATGCTCAGGAATGTTGCTGATGATAACCTCTTCATCAATGTTGTCATTGCTATTCAAAACATTAACACCTAACTCTTTAAAGCATTTCACCATTTTCGATACATTGTCGGTGACTGTAGGTACAACTTTTCTAAAAGTTAAATCATGCTGCACATTGATCCTGTTGAATATTTCAGCAATTTTATCGAAGCTATGTGTTCAACAAAATCTTCGTCATAGCAGTTTAGCTCATCCTAAAGACAACTCATCATTGATCTGTAATGTAAGAGAAGTAAATCAATGCTTTTATGAACATTTTATAAGCCTAATTTAATAATATTAGTTACACAGGCACCAGCTAAACTACGCCAACCATACCATCATATCAGTGACCCATTCCATAGGAGCAAAATGTGAAAAAGTCCATATTCACAGCTAAACGAAACTCAGCAAATTAATAAATGTGTAACACATGTCGATTAATTGAAAATATTAGACTATAAGTCTATCAGACTATCAATCGATCACCAATGGTCAATTTATTTATCAATTTATCAATAACATACCCAATTAGCAGTGACTGCCATTAAACTGCGGTGATTCGTTGATCATATGTCGCATGTAACACACACATAGTCAATTGCTACCAGTTTTGCGTGGATGTCTTCTTTTATTGCATCAGTTCGTGTTGCAAAAGATCTAGCAAGGGTGCGTCCAAGTGGCATCTGAACAACCCGTATGACATATGAAAAAATATTTGATAATTAAAACAAATACAATAGATTAGCAATTGAAAAAAACACCATCAAAATATATAGCTAGGCTAGCAGTAGTCTAATGCTCATACAAATAAAATGAATAATTATTTTATTCAGAGATTAAATATGAAATAAAAAGCCAGATATTTATCTATGCTCACGATAGTCTAATATTAAAAAAAATAATATGATTAATTATTTGCCTCAAATAATACCATGAAAAAAAAACAAGAAAATATCTGAGCTTTACTAACATAAAACAATATACTTAAATTCATGTAGTTAAACTGGGCTCAATCGTAGGAGTCCATTAGTTACAAGTGAGAGATCTTCTTTCCGAGGATATTCTTTCATATTGGTGATCTTGGTTTTTGTTTGGAAATGTGGAACATGCTTAGTGTTGACTGTTCGGCAATTTTGTGAGAAGAACAGAGATGCTGCTGAGATCTTCTTCCTTAGCCGGAAACTTGCGAGATTTCTTCTCCGAGTCATATCGACCTAAAGGATCTAAATATAGCTTCTGTACAAGGAATTAAATTATCATCGTGCGGAAAGACTTCTTGAACACCCTGAATAATATTTATCAGAGTTATGTGTACTGGTTATTATATTGTGCACCCAGATAACATACGAGGGGCGTTCAATATGTTTTGCGAATCGGTAGAGCAAAACAGAGGAAGGGGGATGGCTGTTTGTTGGGGTATTAGGACAAGTTATGACAAGTCAAGACCTGCAGCCGCACGCTCCTGCCTCGTCTATTTAAGAAGCAGTAGCTGATCGCAGATCGTCAGTCACAAAATTTTCAACAATGGAGAAGGTTGAGAACCGCGCATTGATCAAATTTTTGACCAAGGAAGGCAAGAATGCAATATTGATCCATGAACGCATGGTTGCAGTGTACACTGACACCATTCCTTCCTATGCAACCATTGCTCGCTGGAATAAAGAGTTCCGCCATGGTTGTGAGTCCCTTGAAGATGAACCCCGTCCAGGACGCCCGTCAGACGTCACCAACGACCACAATGTGGTCCGTGTGGAGAGGATGATCCTCGAAAATCGACGGGTGAAGGTCGAAGAAATCGAGCGAGAACTTGGAATATCACATGGAAGTGTTATCAACATCATCCACGACAATTTGGCCATGACCAAGGTCTCTGCCCGTTGGCTCCCTAGAAACCTCACGCCCCATGATCCACTTCAACGTCGTCAAAGTCCACAAGGCCAGAGTTGCAAAGCTGCCCTGCGCTCACCCCCCCCCCTCCCGCCTCCTACAGTCCAGATCTTGTCCCTAGCGACTACTTTTTATTCCGCCAGCTCAATGCTGCACTCCGTGGACGCCGGTTTGGGGACGATGAAAATGTCCAGCTCGCCAAACAGGAGTGGATTGAACAGCAGTCGAGAGATTTCTGATTGTCGGGAAGCCGAAGCCTCAAGGAAAAGTGGCGCAAGTGCATTGAAGTCGAGGGTAGTTATATTGAAAAATAATTAAACATTTATTGACCACCCCTCGTATAAATAAAATATCTTGTACACATGAATTCGTTTGATAGGACTGAAGGTTGAATTTTAAGATTCGCCCTCCGTGACGGTATGCGGTAAACACGAGGGAATTGAATAAATGAGATCTTATGAAAATATATTTTATTTAAGAATTCACTAATGAAAACGCAAAGAGATAATTGATTGGTTATAAAACGAGTTATTGTTTAATTGGTAGGTAAACGAATTAAAAATGAAAATTAACAGTATATTAACTGGTAATTAAATGGATTCAAAGGTATTTTACAGGATATCAACTGAAAAGAAAATGTTAACAGGATAGGGTATTAACATGATATTAAAAGAACAAAGAAAGGTAACAGGATAGTAACAGGATCACAAATGGTAATGAGTAATTGGGGTCTGTAATAAATGGAAATTATAGAAGTAGAATACTCATACATTTGAGATAAATTTATAAACCTGACGTTAGAACAATTTTATAAACTAACCTTTTTGGATGCAGGTGAGGGCGAGAGTGGAAGATTGGCGCTTACAAATTTTGTGAGTTTAGGCAGTTACCTTATTGGAACACATTTTGAAGGAGTTTAATATATATATATATATATATATATATATATATATATATATATATATATATATATATATATATATATATATATATATGTATATATATATATATATATATATATGTATATATATATATATATATATATATATATATATATATATATATATATATATATGTATATATATATATATATATATATATATATATATATATATATATATATATATATATATATATATATATATATATATATATATATATATATATATACATATATATATATATATATATATATATATATATATATATATATATATATATATGAAATGAAAAAACTCACGAAGTATCATGTGAGGGTAGCAAATGAATTCAATGTCCCGTAGGAAAAAATGAAATGGTGTTTCCGAGTACTTTCGAACTTTATTAAGTTCCTTATCAAGGATAACTACAAGAAATAAAATTATATTAGAGGTATATATGCTAAAGAAAAATATAAAAAACCGCCTCAAAACCAAGAAATTAATGAGGAAGACGGAAGGGGGAAGGTAAAAATTCACATTAAGAATGACAAGAAGCATGTAGTAAGGTCAAACTGAGAAGACGAAAGGGTAACAAAAAAAAAGAAATGGAGATAGCCTAACGAGGGAGATTATAAGAAACGAGGAGCGAAAGAGTGGGGAAAATGCAATGTGCATAACAGAGCAATGACATAATTAAAAAAAAAGAGACAAAGGGGTCCACATAACTAAAGATTGTATATAAAAACTAATTACTTTAAGTATTAGTTTTTTAATTATAGCATCTATTTTATATAAGCCAGGGGAAAGGTTAAAATTATCACAAGGGTTTATAAAAGCAAATTCAATGATATTCCTTTTTATAGGGTCATTGGAATGATAAATAAATTTTGCCAAGTTCCAATTAATTAGATGGTCCTTATCTGACACGTGGACAAAGAAAACACTGTTATTTTCCCATCTTCGGACATTATATTTATGTTGATATATGCGAACAGAAAGTTGTTTACCTGTATGTCCATAATATTTACATAGGCAACCAGAACACTCAACTGAATAACCCACTCCCCAAATTATTACAATTATTACGTACTAATAAATTCTTAATGGTCGTTTCATATTTAAAAGCACCAGAAATGTTAAAGTTATTCAAAAGACGGGGAATATCACTAAAACAAAGAGAAAATGGTAGAACTAAAATGTTATTACTATTAAAAGAGAGAGTAGGGACAGTTTGATAAAATATCTTTTTAGTAAAAGAAGGACAGTTTTGAAGAAACGAGTAAGGGTAACAAAGCTTATGGACAATTTCAAAAATATTGGAAAATTCCAAATCCTTATATTCCGGGCTCACAACTTGTAATGCGCGTAGAAACATAGAAGAAAAAACAGAACTTTTAACTTTAGGGCCTTGAGAAGAGTAAAAATGAATATAAGAATTGGAATTAGTAGGCTTACGAAAAATAGAGTATTTAAAACCTGCATGACTTCTATGAATAAGAAGATCAAGAAAAGGAAGGGTTCTATTATTTTCCAACTCGTGGGTAAATTTAATTGAAGGGACGAGAGAATTGAGTCTTCACTATTAGGTTTAACTTCCTCTTCATTTATTACGCAAAATTCAAAAGAAATAGATTATTTGTGAACAGTTTATCGACGAAGACTTGCTAAGTATAATTGTCACCAAACAAATGCCTATTATAATTTTTTGAAGCAAATAAATTCATACAAAAAGAATGACACCATTCCACCTTAACAAAAACGGATGTGTAAAAAATTGAGTTGCTTTTGAGTACTCCATTGGAGTACAAACGTTTGTGTTGCGCAATTAATTGTACGAGTGGAACATTTCGTTCCAATAAAAAGAACATGCCTAATTTTTTTTTAAATGAAGAAGGTGCAGGGGAAATCGATGCACTACAACAATATGTTATGCGTAAAAGGGTGTGTTATTAACGAAATGTAAGGTTGCTTATAAATATTTCTTCTAGCCACATTATAGAAAGCCTTTTAGATCTACAATAAGTGAAGGGAAAGTTAGAAATTATGTCTATTTAGCAATAAAAATAAGATTATGTAAGTAAAAGAAAGGCACGTTGAAAGTTCGCAAATTTTTTCCTTCACATCCGTGACAAATACGAAATATTCCATCCTAATAATATTATTATGTAAAGAAAGAAAAGAAATGGGAGTCAGCTCAGTAAATCCCACGACATTCCTTTCTCAGCTGTTAATTTTTGCGCGCTGTCCACGCGTTCGAATGTGTGCCTTGATATTTGAATATTTTTCAAAAACATTGAATTTAACTATAAAATGCTTTATATTAATTATTCATTACAAATTTTATTTTGAAAAATAGAAAGTGCCGGTTAAATTTTCTAATAATATTATTATAAAGGAATATTTCGTATTTGTCACTGATGTGAAGGAAAAAATTTGCGAACTTTTAACGTGCCTTTGTATACGAAACGAGCGCATTTTCAAAATGATAAAAACATATTTTTATAATCATTGCAGTGGAAGAAATAACTAGGCGGATAAAAACAATAGTAAATAGTTATATTTAAAGAAATGAATATATGCCGCATACAGCACGCTCATTGGAATTATCCTGGCAGCAAGCAAAGGGTTAAGCTTAAGGATTATATATGTACAAGTATAAAGAAAGAGTTACAGAAAAAAGACTTATTATATTGAATGTTATCGATAATATCGAGTGGAAATAGCAAGTGCTGCAGTTCTGCAGTGCCTATGCACGACTCGGCAGTGGAACGGAAGTGAGGATTTCGAGGTATACACCAAGCAGCTCATGTGAGAACCTACTATACCTCTTTTGAGATTCAGAAGGAGAGCGAGAGAAGAAAGCAAGAGGTTACCATAGGTCACCAATCTTCTGCTGCAAGGTCGCTCCTACGTGAGTTGAGGATGCGTCTGAGGCGACGCTGATGGGTGCTCCTAGAGGCTCCTGGAGAAGAATAAACCCAGACAGCATGAAGTTCAGAGGTTGCGTGATCTGGGCACAATTTGGAATGCATCTGCGGTAGAAATTGATCATATCACAGAAGCGTCTGAGTTGTTGACGTGATGTAGGTGGGGAAAAATTGCGCATCACGGAAAATTTCTCTTCGAGTGGGCTAATCATGACACCGGAAAAGTGGTCTCCCAATAGGGAGAGTTACGTGACACCAAAAAGACATTTAGAAGTGCTGAGTACGATACCGTACTATTGAAGGTGAGAAGAGATATGACAAAGGAGAGAAAGTGTTCCTCGAGTGAGGAAGATGTTATTAGGAGGTCGTCATTGTAACAAAAGATAAAGGGAAGACCTCTCAGAACTTGGTCCCTGAAACGCTGGAAGTTCATGCCTGAATTTCGCAAATCATAGGTTATTCTGATCATTTCAAAAGAGCCAACGGAGTGGTGATGCTAGTCTTTGAAATATCGCCTGTGTGAATAGGGATCTGTTTGAGAGCACGAACCAGATCCAGGCGAGAAAATATTGTACAGCCGGAGAAAGATGGGGTGAAATCAATTATGTACGGCAATGAATATCGGCCAGGGCCTGTTATCGCGTTTAAGGCTCTGTAATACCCAACAGCTCTGAATTTCCCCAGCGTGGATTTGGGAACGATATGGAGTGGGGAGGCCCAAGGTGAAGAAGAAGGCCTAAAAATGCCAGCATCCATCATGAATTTGAATTCCTCACGCAATGCAGAAAGTCTATCCTGGGCTTGACGACTAGGTCGGGAAAATACAGGTCCACCTATGGTCTCGATCGGATGCACCACATTATGTTTAATGGGCCTCTCCTTCGAAGGTAGAAGAGTAAGGTCGGGAAACTCCTGCGATCGCGCCGAAATGCGGGCTAAGTGGGTGGGAAATGAATAGAAAGGGCTGAACTCTGTGAAGGTGAGTACGAATCTGAAACAGTGAGTAAAGTTTTGCGATCGACAAGCTTTCGGTGAAGAGAATCGAATCGAGGGCTTATATTGGACATCTAACCTTAGCCATGACGAAGGTCCATCGAAAAACTCTACTGAGACCGAGTGAGACCTGAATGTTACGCCTTCCATAGGTCCTAATATTGGTCGAATTAGCTGCCTTAAGAACTAAATTTGAGGGGGCACAAACTTAGTCACCCTTAGAAATTGGTATAACACTGCATTGTGCACCAGTGTCCACCGGGAATGAGAAACCAGAAATTGGGTAAAAAAAATGCGAAAGTGATGACCTACCTGAGTAAATGATGTGAGGGCAGAGGATGTAATCCCACTTCGCCCATTCTTTTCGAGTTTAAAGAAAATTTGAGGTGGAAACTGAAGTTTGAGAATTTTAAGAGTTTAGTTGAGATGAGTGATGTTCTGGGAGATGAGAGTTGAGATTAGGTGAAGGAGGAGGTACTAGTTGTAGATATGTGCACGGTTGTAAGCATTTTATATCTTGTGCGCCATATTTATTATGGTACCAGCACCATTTAGTCGCTTGGGTGAAAGATATATTATGCTTTGGGAGACTACTAGGCGCAGTATGGGAAAAAGCATAATGGTAGTTACAAGGCTGTGTATAGCATTGTTACCATACCTTGGATGGTACCAGTAGATAGTTTTTTGTTGTGAAAGATTATAGTGAGAATAGGCGGAAGAAGATTGTGAAAATTGCTGCATCTCAGCCTTTTTGTTGAGGTTCCCTCGCTCTGTGCATCTCGCTGCAGTTTCAACAGGCTGAGCTCACTCTCGATCCTCGATAACATGGCAACTAAATCCCTCGTCATGGGGAATGGAATTTCGCCACGCTCCGGTCATTGACAAGCAGAATTGGCCTTTACCCGAACCTGCGAAATGGAAGAATTAGGCTTACAGCCGTGTTGTGTACGCTGCACCAACTTACATACGGATTTTTATACAACTGGTAGGCTGATCTTGCCAGATGGTCAACATTGGTAGGTGATCACATTAGGGGCAGAGGCCTAACCTACTCTAGGACTCTCTTTACGTGTATAGCTTCGTTCGTAATTTTGTTAATACATTTTGTAACATATATAAACTGAATAATTTGTAATATTTCCCCATTGTAACTCTGAAGATGGTACTCGATGTATCGAAACGCGTCAGTTAAATTAAAGAAAGGGCTAAATTACATTAATTTACTTATACCTTTAGCAAAATAACAAACATCAGTCTCCTATGAACTTCAGTACGCTTATCCAGAGGTTAAACAATGAAGAATAGGCGAATATAAGAGAAATCGAGAAAATTGATAAAAGAATTTTTAATTCGAAACTAGTGGTCGCTTTTAATAAAACATTCTATAATGAAAATATACTGCCCAAAGTCACACACAAACACACACACACACACACACACACACACACATATATATATATATATATATATATATATATATATATATATATATATATATATATATATATATATATATATATATATATATATATATATATATATATATATATATATAAAATTGCAAATTATACAGAATAGCAAGCCCAAAGGGATTGGCTCCTTATGTAGAAAAAGAAATTTATCGATACAGGGTTGGAATTTATACAAATGAATTGGCATTGAGGGAAATGATTGTTGAGGGTAGAGAGAAGGAGTTTGTTAAACTCGGATGTCACTCATTTGTATAAATTCCAACCTTGTATCGTTAAATTCCTTTTTTGCGATCCCGTATAATTTACAATTATACATGTACGACCCGCCACAGTCGTTATGTAGGATAAACTGGCTTAAAACTCAAATGCAGGATCGCAAAGCACTTAGGTTTGTCTCATAGGACTGGTATTCCCATTTCTAAACCTGAAGCCTCTTCCATCAAGCAACACTCTGTGCATCACCATCATCCTCTTAATTCTGATTCATTTACCATATTATCTTCAGCCCTAACTTCTCTCGATTTGAAAATCTTAGAGTCACTGTACATCAATAAAATAAATCCAAACCTGAATAATTACTCCTCATCAATTAAACTATTCACTATATAACCAACCAACACTTCAAAGATTAATTAGCCAACCGACCAACCGACCAAATCTCGTTAGTAGTTTTTATATCTTTAGTTAGTTGATTTCTCAACTCCCACGATGAAGGTTAGCCACTTTTCAGAATTTATTCTGATTTGTTTTCGGGTTTTTGTTGTTTTTTTTAATTTAATATAATAGGTTATTTTATTGTTTACTCCAGTTACCTTTAATATTTGATATTCAAGTCAGTTTATGTTATAACTTTCCTTCTTTCTATTATTTTTTTAAATTACACTGGATAGTATTAATTAATTATATATATTTTTATTTGTGTTTTTACATTAATCTCAATAATGTCAATTTTATTATTTTTACTTGTCTTCATCCGCTTTTTTAGCCATTATTTAATGCATTCTTTTAACTATTATCGTTAATTTTCCTTCCCCTTCTCAGTAGTCGACACAGTCGCTGAAGATGGTCCTAGTGAAGGTCCGAAACGTCCGACCAATAAATTATTAGTGTAATCACCTGGGTCTCCATATTCCTATTATATATATATATATATATATATATATATATATATATATATATATATATATATATATATATATATATATATATATATATATATATACTATTATATTTATCTGGTGGCAGATAAAGTTGGGTTATATTTTTGTTTGAATGAACCCTTTTTCTTTTCAAGTTACCCACCAAGTTAAGTTGTTCAGTAACCAATTTGCCAAGTTCGTTCAAGGGTAACCAAAAAAAGTGGGACAAATTCTTTTTCTTTGATTGGTCATTTTTTGGTGTGTGTTGACCATTTTTGCCCAATTTTATTTCCGTTGTGTGTGTGTGTTTTTTTTTTGGGGGGGGGGGGGCGGCGATCTCCCCTAAAAACCACTACTAATCCCCGTTCAGAATTAAAAGCCTGTAATCAATGGTCACATGGAGGTAATTTTTTTAATTAGTTGATATGTTATTTTCTTTATTGCGTGCAATCTGTGCGTAAGAAAATCTCCGTTAGGATTTTTGATACGATCGTCAGAGCTTCATAATCTTTTCCGTAAGTTCCTTAGGTGCGCCTAGCGATCAGACGCGCATTTACACCAACAAGATGTCCTCATTTATACGTTTTCATCAACAAGGAGAGTTCCTTTTGGTTGTCAGGCAAGGATTTAGTTGCATATGTCCAGGAGGTAGAAAGAAATGAAAGGGCAGTAAAAAGAGAAATAAGAACAGAGAGAAGCTGAAGAAAGAGAAAGAATTGGTGAGCATAAACAGGAATCATTTGGAGACCCTTTCTGTTAGCTCGAGAAATGAATTCCCCCAAACCCCTTTGGTAAAGTTGCCAGCGCTTAATGACGGCGAGGATTTCAGCGCCTACTTAACTCACTTTGAGAAAATTTTCGAAGTGAACCCCTGGGATATTGAAGCCGATGGAGTCGCTAGACTACTTCCTCTTTTTAATACACTCCCGGCCGAGGCTACTCTCTATTACTCGTCTCTCAAGTCCGAATTACTATCTGCGTTAATATGAATCCCGATTACTATAGGTTAAAGTTCCGCCAGGCGAGAATAATCCCCGGGCAGACCTACCGTCAATTTTGATTCACCCTCCAGAGAACTTTCCAGTTTTGTTTGGACTCAGCTTAAGTCGACCGCGACTACAAGTATCTAATGATTTCGTTCTACGGGATGAGTTGATGGCTGCACTACCCTCTGAAATCCGCGTATTCGTGAAGGACAGATGCGTGTCTTCTTTCAAGGAATGCGTAGAAGAAGCGGATGTGCACGCATCAAACCACCATCTTTACCCGAAAGACCCCAAGAAGTCTCATCCCCCATCTCCCCAAAGTAAAAATAACCTCTCCAAATTTCCCCCGAAGAATTCACCCAAGTTTGTGAAGGTAACTGGCCCCTTTAAACCCAAATACAATTCCCCGCCAGAATCGAGGGATATTAAATCTCTCATCAATAATCTCCCAGCGTCGGATTACCCTCGTAGGCCCATAATTTGTTTTTCTTGCAGAATTCTCGGCCATGTGAGGACCCACTGTCCTCAAAACTCCTAATCTCGTTCTGCTCCTAGTCATCAAATCCACCAAATAAGTGCCTCTCTCTCTCTCTCTCTCTCTCTCTCTCTCTCTCATCCGTTCGCTCGCCCTGAAACGCCAGCAACTCTTCCAACAAGCAGTACACCGGGACAGCAAGTTAACTTCCTTTTCAACAAAAGCTCTCCCGGTGGGCTTGAGTTCGAAAATGGAAGTGTTAAGGGTTGCCGACTGTCAACACCGGGTGCACTTGCTTCGTCGTTTCTGAAGAGTTGCTCCCTCCAGTGGGCCCCGACCACGATAAATTCGCAGTAGTCCATGACTACTTGGGACGTGCAAATCGGTTCCCCGTTGTCCGCTGCTATCTCGAATGCAAATACTTCACTGGTTGAGCCGAACTGATAGCAGCCCCCATTAAATTATGCGCCGTGTTGATCGGCCAGAGCCCGCAGCTCTCCCCTAACCCCGTCGCTCACTCGTCATCACGAGGGCCCAAGCGCTAAAAGACACTGTTCCCCCCGTCTTTTTAGAACGTCCTTATGCTCCAGAGTTTGCTGCCCTTCAAAAGTAATGTTCTACTCTTCAGTCCTTGTGGAAAAAAACGAGAATTGACGAACGTGGATCTGCCCGTGGTCAAAGGGAAGTCGCCTACATCATTAGCGATGGACTCCTTTATCGCTCCAGTTCAGCTGAAGGTAAACCCATAACTCGCTCGTTGTGTATCCCCCGGTCCCATGTGCCCCGGGTTTTCTGAATTGCACACGATGGGTTAATGACAGATCATTACAGTCACAACAAAACGTCTCAGAGAATCTTCCATTATTTCTTCTGGTCCGGTGCTGCTAAAGAAATTTCAGAGTTTTGCAGGTCGTGTGCATTTACCAGAAGACTAGAGCAAAAGGACAAATACCACCTTCTCCAGAAGACGCAGATTGTCTCGGAGCCTTTTTTAGAGTTGCCATAGACCTAATTGGCCCAATTCACCACCCCGTCTAGCGAAGGACACTCGTACGTCCTCACTCTTGTTGACTTGGCAACGAGATTTCCCGACGCAGTCCCCCTTAAAAAAATTATAGCGTGAATTGTGCAGAGGTTCTTATTTCTATCTTTCCCCGCGTCGGCATCCCGAAGGAGATCTTGCTCGACAGAGGTAGAGAGTTCACTTCTGAGCTAATGGAACACGTCGGCAAGCTCCTTACGATCAAGCCCTTGTTCACCTCCCCTTTTTACCCGGCCGCTAACGGCGTCTCTGAAAAGTTGAATGTCACTCTGAAGACCATTCTGAAAAAGTTATGCCATGCTCAGCCCCAAGAATAGCATCGATACTTGCCGGTTGCCCTGTTAGCCTGCAAAGAAATCCTCCACATAACTTTGGAATTTGCCCCCTTCGAGCTCTTGTATGGCCGAAACGTACGCGGACCAATGAGCATTTTGAATGAATTTTTTTTCTAATCCCCGCCTGGATAAGGAGATCAAGTCATCGTATTCTTACTTGCTAGATCTTCGGAACCGCTTGGAAGAATGCGCCGATCTAGCGCACAAAAGTTCGGACTTATTTTGATGTTAGGTACAAAGAAAGGCAATTCAAAATTTTCCCATACGCGACTCCTCCCATGTTTGCGGATGCCCCTTTCCCTCCTCTTCAAATCAGGATTGAAAGGACCGTTTTTGAAACGTGAAAACCACCATTGAGCTGTCCTTTCTGATAAAGCATTTTCTCCGTACTCAGCACAAATATCAAGACGAGTTTTCGCTGCGTTTGCATTGTTCCCGTCTCGATTGAAAATTAATAACAAGTGTCGAAAATGCGCCTTTCTTTCAACTTGACATTCCATTTTGAGGGTACAGAACAAAAATGAAATTAACACAACTTTTAAATAAACCGCAATGACTTATTACTCAACTTCAAGACGTAGCCTAAGCAAAAGCCTTATAGTCTACGCGGTTGAGAGACGTAGCCTAACTTTTCCAAATTTTGCTCTCATTATTTATTATTGTTTCTTAATATGTGCACAAATCACGTCAACAAAACTTAAATCAACCCAACATTAAAAAAAAAACGCAAGAACTTATTCCACAACCTAATATATACGACCATCATTTTATCGCAGATTTGTAAACGACTCCCTAGCAATATTTGACACTCCTCAACAGGCGGAACAATTTCTCAAATTTATTAATTCACTACCTCCCATTTCTTGATATACTAATTAATAAATCTGAAAACAAGCTCACTATTTCGGTATATCGTAAACCTACCCTCTCTGGGTTAGGTTTCACTTTTTTTAGTGCCTGTGACAAAATCTTTAAAATAAATTCCATTAAAACTCTTTTCCGTGCCCACCACTTATCATCTTCATATTTTAATCTTGATAAAGATTTAGACTTCCTTCGCACCTATTTCACAAACAATTCTTATCTTTCACACATTTTTCAGGCTACTCTTAAAACCTTCCTTGACAATATGTTCTCTCCAAAATTACCTTCAAATAACTTTCCCAAGGACATACGATATCTTTCACTCTCCGAATTAGGCCCTCTCAATCACCAATTCCGCAAACAAATACAAAAAATCCCCAAATATCACTTTGGACAGATCAACTTTAGAATCAGTTTTTTCGAATAATTTAGCAATAGGTTCACTATTTAATGTAAAGAACTTGCTCCCGTGTAGCCTGCGCAGTGGTGTAGTGTATTTATTTACAGGTCTACGGTGTCGTAGAGGCAATTATGTCGGCAGTACACTGCGCTCGTTACACGCTCGAGCTTGTTCTCAAATGGCATAAGTAGAAGAACAGGTATCCCCCTTACCCGCAAGAAATGCTCCCCCGTTCGGGATCATATTATCCTTTGCAAAACCGATGCCACCATTAATAATTTCAAAATTATAGATTCTTCCAATGATGATATAAGCCTACGAATAATTGAATCCATTCATATTAAGACCCTTACACCCTCTCTCAACAATGATGTATCCGCTTTCCCTCTCCGTATCTTATAATAACCAACCAATTATTATACCTCACTCTTCTTCATTGTTTCTTGCTCTCCATTCCTTTAGTCGTGTTTCTACAACTTGTGTGACCGGTAAGATTTCAATATTTTAAAAAATAAAATTAAAAAAAATAAAATAAAAGTTCACTTAGCTGTTCATAAATTTGCCCCCCCCCCCCTTATGCTCACAATTTCTCAATCTTTGTTTAAATAATTAACTATTTATGATTTATTACTATAAAATGTAAATATGTATATACATGTATATTCAAATATTATTGTACCTTCCAGTCCTAATTAATCTTAATGTTAATTGTTTTGCTATTTAAAGCTTATTTTTGTTCAATTTATCAGGCCAGAAAATAAGTTTGTCTTTGCTGGAAACGTAGCCAGAAGAAATAAATACTCTCATTCTCTTTGCCATTGGATTCTTACTCAGGATTACATTGCATCTCACTGGGAGCAATCCCTTTCAATAATATATATATAATGGAAAAATCACGCATCCCATCCCAAGCTTAAAGCTTGATAACGGGATATGTGAGGAGAAGTGATTAACAGAAACAAGAGAGAAGAGATTCTATTGGAGGTGACCCCAACAAAAACAAAGAGAGAAAACACATCGCCCGGGAAGGACTCGAACCTCAGAGCTCTAGTTATCTAGACAGGTGCTCTACCGAGTGAGCTAACGGGGCACATAAGCCATGACAACATATTTCACCAATTCAACTTTTTCGTTCGCACCTCCAAAGACCACTACCCAAATGAAACTGTGCCTGTAAGGATGGAGAGGATGAAAATGAAAAAAGCACGCATCCCTTCTTTGAACGATCGAAAGCAATCGGTATGTGTGACGGCGCGCAAACCAGCAGGCATCCACCCCAAGCTTAAAGCTTGGTAACGGAATGTGTGAGAAGTGATACAAAGAAACAAGGGAGAAGAGATTCTACTGCAGTCCCCG
Organism: Ceratothoa steindachneri; assembly: GCA_963969495.1. Lineage (NCBI taxonomy): Eukaryota > Metazoa > Arthropoda > Malacostraca > Isopoda > Cymothoidae > Ceratothoa > Ceratothoa steindachneri. The sequence continues at coordinate 94,372,352 of OZ018319.1, forward strand.
AGAGCCACATAAGATTACTTGTTGAGTAGAGACCAGCAGAAAGAGTTGTAGTTTTTTTCTGCCCAATACAAGCAAATATCTTGGATAGGGTTTCCAGTTTTTCGATAATTTGAAAATATTTTCAGTTGAATAGCACAGATTGATCCTTATTATAAACATTATTATCTAATTATATTGAATACTGTTCTGGTGATAAACTAGAATATTTGGTTCTCTTGGGAACCTGCTGAAGTTGTAAAATTGCACTCATTATTAAATATATATATATATATATATATATATATATATATATATATATATATATATATATATATATATTGTAAGGGAATTGATACTCTCCCTCCCCTCTCAGTTGAGCCTCTGGTCGCTAACCTCTGGTGACCAACCCAAACTCGTAACCATCTCTCTCTCTCGCACCTTGTCTTGAAAAGAAGCTGAAAGGTTAAACTGCAAGATTTTCCCTAAGATAGGATATTCAATTTCACCTCAAGTGCGAAATTGGAGACGCGTCTCCCTCAAGCCCGAAGGTCCCTTAGGAACAGAGGTACGACGCTGAGAAAAACCGTTGGAGTAGCAACCCTCATGTGGCCCGTACACAAATCCCCCCCCCTCCTACCCCTACCTCAGTGGGGTGACAACATATATATATATACCAAAAACTTTGGAAAAACGGGGTAGAATACGTGAGTCAGCAGGCTACGAAGTTTCCGGCAAGAAGTCCGGGCTACCAGAAGAAGGGTCTAACAAGCAGCTCATCTTCGAGCTAGTTCCTGGTTACCAAACCGAACTTAAGTTAACTTGTCCAAGTTCAACTTACTCTCGTCAGAGAACTCCAAACCCATTCTATCCTGGTGTATCACAAGGCACCGAGATAGGCCTCGACCTTGAGAAATACTGGAACTAAGTAGAATAAGCTCAGCCTCGAGCTAGTTACCGGTGGTCACACCGAACTTTAAGTTAACTTGATTTAAGAATAAAGTTCAACTTACTCTCATCAGAGAACCCCCGCCTCCTATCCTGGTGCAGCCCAAATCACATAGATAGTCCTCGCCCTTGAGGAAGACCCCCGAGTGAACTCACCCCAGCACTCCCCTGAGTCAAAGGATTCCATCTGGCTCATCGCTAACCAGTGCGAATTATTCCCCAGAGTAATCCGAAGAGGAGAAAAGAACATTCTTTCACAATCCCGTGGTGATATCCCTTCCTTGCCGAAGGCGAGTGGATCCCCCATCTGCCACTAGCCAAAGTCCTCTGTGACTTTCAAAGTTATTCCGTCCGCCACCAACTATATGGCCAAAGCACGCGTCAACGAGCCAACAAGATTCCTGCTCATTTTTTTATATTATAGGGGGTGGTAGGTCAACCGTCACTATAATTTCGAGAGCTCAATTTAGAAAGCCTTACTTAAAATTTATTGTATTCATTTCTGTGCATTTAGTGTGTATTATTGCTTTGGTTCATGTTTATTTATTTTTTTGTTTTAATCAAATTTTTAGTTTGTTTTAACAAATTTTTTATTCTATCCTCGAATCGCTGAGTACGGCACAAGGAACCCTCAAAGTTTAAAGAAGTCACTAATCAAGATAATAATAATCAAGGATATATAGCATTCTTAAAGAGATATAACGTAAACAACCCATATGTAACAACACCTTCCATCACTCGGTCCTTCCTAATAGTACGACCTAAATATTTGGTGTCAGGGTTGTGGGGTCCTTCCTATACCACGACATATATATATATATATAAATATATATATATATATATATATATATATATATATATATATATATATATATATATATATATATATATATATATATATATATATATATATATATATATAATAAAAACCTCTTTAGCTAAATTCTTTCATTATAAACTTAACTACGTATAGATATTTTTTGACACATAATAAATGTGCATAATGTTCAATTATATAAAAAATTAACTATTATTTAATATATGATATCAATGTTTGAGAATATATAGATGTTTATATGTAACCTTTACCGTTATGATGGAAGAAAAACTAGGTCTTTGGGTATGTGATATCATCACTTGTTTAAATATAAAGTTTATGTACACTCGTTGCAGAACCATAAAGACTCGATGTTGAGCAAATCTACCACCAGATGTCGCTTGGACAAAAACAAAGTCTCCTGATCAAAGTCGCATGCTTTCACTTGTTCTGATTTATTACCTTACGACCTACAACACTTGAATAATTCCATGACTAACCTTAGGAGGACCATGACAATTATACCATTCGAAAGAGAATGTAAAACAACATAAGGTTTTCAGGTTTCGTTAGATTCGGCCACGTAGTTATGATGTTATTGCCAAATAATTCCTGGGCTAACCTTGGGAGGACTTTGGCAATTATATCATTCGAAAGAGAACATAAAACAACATAAGGATTTCAAATATCGTTAGAATCGGCTGAGTAGTTGTGATGTTATTGTCAAATAATTGCCCGGCTAACCTTGGGAGGACCTTTGCAATTATATCATTCGAAAGAGAATGTAAAACAACATAAGTTTTTCATATTCCGTGAAAATCGGCCGAATAGTTACAATGTTATTACTAAAACAAAAGAAGGAAAACAGGAATCGACTGACTTAGTGAGATATAAAGTCATCCGCCATTAGACTCGCACGCGACTAAAAACAAAGGTCGATATACTCATGCACACTTGTTGCTGAAGACAAACATTTGGTGATGAAAAAAGTTGCCACTCGATGTCGCTTGAACAATAAAAAAATGACATTCGCGGAGGGACATATTTAAAAATATGAAATTAAAATGGTCTTGATGTCTAAAATGATGAGCAATATCAAAATCACAAGAAACAAAGTGATGTTAGATCAAATCGCCATAATCAAAGGGATCTTCAAGATCAGATCATGATTTTCTAGACTCTGATCTGATCTTGAAGACCAATATCATGCCAATCTCTGTATATAATCATTTCGGAAACCTCATTAAAGCGAATATGTAGACAATATAGTGTTAATATTTTATGTTTGGATTTATACATCTAATAATTTTAAAAAAACAAAAACAGGCGATGTGTCTTCTTTGCGGAGATTTTTTTGAGATATTCGTGAAATTTCTTAGGTATCTTTTGTTTTTTTTTACTTACTTTCCTTTATTTGAAGTGCTCGATTTATCTCTATACATATCGGAAAACTCATTAAAGTGAAAAGACATATATTATAGTGTTGGGTATTTGAGTATTTAGATAAATTACTTGTCTTAATAATGAACAATAGCCATTGTGTCTACTTTGCGAGAAAATATTTTCGAGCTAGGCCAGGAAGGCACCCAGGCCTTTTGATCATTTAAAGAAGATCCCTCCTGATAATTTGAAATAAAACTTGTTTTATTTTAATAGTCTACGAGATCAATTCAACAAAATAAAATTTATTCACTACCTTATGACAAACCAATTACAGAAATGCGACGATGGAATTGTTTGTTATATTGTAGTGCCACAGTGCACGGTAAAATAGGATTGACAATGAAGCCCCATAGATGAGTGTCATGTAAATACTATGAAGGCTTGGAATGGTTACGCGCATAAAATATTCAACATTTTGAAATATAAATAATAATATAACATTTTGTCATGTAAAAAATAATATACAACATTTGATCATGTAAATAATAATATATACATAGGTACTGTTCGTGTAAAGGCTAGGTAAAAATATACAACATTTTGTCATATAAATAATAATATAACATTTTGTAATGTAAATAATAATAATAATATACATTTGATCATGTAAATAATTATGGATACTGTTCGTGTAAAGCCTAGGCAAAAATGGACTCGAGAATCTTTCACACGCATACGCGCTCACAAACTTACACATACGCATATACACTTACACGCACACACACCACAGCTGTACAGACACAACGCCTAAACAGGTGCACCACTTATAGCGAGGTGCAAACAGGAAAGAGGCGAATCTTTGTTTATTATCAAATAGCTGCGAAACACGAAATCTTATTCTCGAAATTTGAGATAAAGATTTACTCTATCCCCGTGCACACACAAATAAACATTCAGTCGAGTATGCTCCGCCTAAACTGTATCATTGGATGACAGGCGGCCACGACCACTGTTTTCGATACATTATATACCGTCCTGGGTAGACCCCAGAGGCCATTCAGTCAGGGACAGTCGAAATGGACTCAAACATTAGTAGGCCTGACTCAAATACCCGGCATAAGTTCAATCAAATTCATTGCACCTAAGCCTACCGAGTTCTCCGCCCAATAAAGAGTCCTTGAATCCCTCTTCCGAGATTCCTTTTCTTGCGAGTAATCTAACCGGTCCTATTACCCAGCCTACATCACTAAAATCAAGCGAGGGGATAATCTATCTTCCCCGAAAATTGAGTCAGTCCAAAGTCAGCGCCCGGTAACCGAGTACCCCAATAGCGCTCAGTCGAAGTTAAGCAACATTGGGCCTTGTTAGGACTTGGATGAGAAACAGCCAAGTCGACCTCTACTGGTGAACATTTAGCCAACCGTCTCATGACCACTAACAACTAACTAACTCCCGATAAACTGATAACCAATAACCTATAGACCAACAACACAGCGACTTATATATAATACATCCAACATGATTACCAGATCAGGAAAAACTCATACAATTGGAGAACTACTCATTTTGTCAGATGTACAGGAAGCCATTCTTACAGTAGTATATCATCCTTCCCCGAGTAGAATTATCAATACGATTCCACTTATGTGCAAAGCGAAATTAATGAAATGGTCGAGGACAATAATAAAGAGACTCTATATAACCTAATTAAAAATCAATAATTTAGTTTGCAATTGATCTTATCTACTCCCCCAGGCAATGAAGCACTATTTCTAAGATATATTCGTTTTTCTATATATAAGAAAATTTTGAAAAAACTACTGTTTGCAAATGAACTTGAAACATACATTAAAGGTGAATCCATTTTTACTATAGTTGAGCAGTTTTACAAAGAAAAAGAAATCCCTATAAACAATAAAATTACTTCTGCAACGGACGGTGCTCGAGCATTTACAGGGGGATATATGTAGATGCTTTCTAGCATTTTTTAAAGAAAGCTGTACCTAATATCTTCACAATTCATTATGTAATTCATCGTAAACATTTAGTTGCTACAACTTGAGTGATCGGCTTCATAAATCACTTAGTGTTGTTATCACAGCAGTAAATAAAAATAAAATACCTTCACCTTAATTCTCGAATGATGAGAATTTGATCGTCTCCTTTCACATAATAAAGTTAGAAGATTATCCAAAGCAAACTTTTTCCAGGAGAATAAAGGGGGTTATTTGAAACACGAACTCTTAGGTTGCAAATGTGGCATTCATACTTAACAGATTTATACAATATATTCAATAATATGAAGTGATAATTGCAAGGCTATGATATAAATATTATCAAAGCAAAATCTTTTATTTGCACATTCGTGGAAAAGCTTTCACTCTTTGGGCATAATATTGGTTGCAGGAACGATCTCAATTTCCAAATCTTGATACACTAGAAAATTATTGAAGCTATGACCTCTTGCGACCACTTGGTCTCTTTGCACGAGGACATGAGATGTAGAAATAAGGATTTCATTAATATAAAAATATGGACTGGCTGATAAACCCATTTATTAATGCTTGTACAAATGAAACCGATTGTGTAATGCAAGGAGTTAACAAAATTTGCATTTAAGAAAGACTGCTACCCAACTATACACACACACACACACAGACACACACACACAGACACACACACACACACATATATATATATATATATATATATATATATATATATATATATATATATATATATATATATATATATATATATATGATAGTGAAATCCCTGTATAGTAGCCAAGAGTTTAATTTACGAGACTAGTTTCAGTATGTAGTTTATCATACCCTCTTCAGTCGTATAATGAGAATGCAATTGTTATAAAAGTCTATAAATAGCGTACAGATCAGAAAAAAAAGAAAAAAAGACACAAAGAAACACAAACGGGTAAAAAAGGTCATTAATCAGGGGGTGCGAGTTTAAGATCGTCGACTAAGCTGTTTACCATGAGGTTACGGGAATGGGGTCTGAAGAGGTTTATGATTAATTTTTGGCTCCTATATAGTGGTTTCACTATCATATGCTATAACTCGCCATTGAGTTCTTTTACTTATAAATATATATATATATATATATATATATATATATATATATATATATATATATATATATATATATATATATATATATATGCAGTAAACCCTTGATATAACGAACTATATGGGGCAGGGAGTCGTTCGATAAAGCGGAAAGTTCGTTAAACCCGATGGGCGTTAAAAGCAATGGAAATAACGAACCAAGTTGGTTATTGATATGTAATACGTATTTAATTACGAGTACTAATAAAGTTAAATGGACTACACAACATAGTATTGATACGAACCTTGCACTGTAGGAGACATGTGACACACCAATACTCACTCAGGCTGGTCGAAACGCTTGCCTGTTAAACCCGATGGAGTTCGGCCAGGAAATTTAGTTCGTTATATCGAGAGTTTACAGTATATATATATATATATATATATATATATATATATATATATATATATATATATATATATATATATATATATATATATATAAAGACTTTTTAGCTAAATGAAGTCATTTATCAAGGAAATGTAAAGGATAGCAAAGTTTATGGCTGATTTCAAAAATTTTGGAAACTTAAGAGTCAAAGAATTTAGGACTAACCATACGGAGTACACGGAAAACATTGAAATAAAAATTGATCTTTTGACTTTAATCTGGTGAGAGGAGTAAAAGTGAATATAAGAAGAAGAATTAGTTGGTTTCCGATAGAGAGAGAATTTGAAACCAGAAGGCGTGCGGTGTATTGATAAATCAAGGAAAGGAATACTTCCATTCTGTTCTATTTCAAGAGTAAATTTGATGGAAAGTACAAGTGAATTAAGTTTGTTCAAAAAAAGAAAAATATCTTCAGAGTTGGGCCACAAGCAAAGGATATCATCAATATAGCGAAACCAGATTATAGGAAAATCTACAATAGAGGGGAGGAAAACCGTTTCGAAAAATTCCATATATAAGTTAGATAAAACGGGGATAAACTATTACCCATATCTAAAGCAATTTTTTGGCGAAAGAATTTACCATTGAAAGTAAATGTACAGTTTTTAGGAAGTCTCTCTGGTGATTAAAGACTAATCTATCCGTGTAAGGACTTCCAAAAAAGAAAGGTCATTGAATCCACCCTTATAGATGAAATCCCCAACTTTAAACCTTTCTGTTGGACAATTTAAATGCAGCCCTACGTCAAAGATCTAATCTTAGAAGATATCATTAATGAACTTAAATTCACACACCCTGATTAGGAACTCCAATTGGATCTCTGTAACTATATATATATATATATATATATATATATATATATATATATATATATATATATATATATATATATATATATATATATATATATGAGGAATATGAAGACATATGCGATTGTTTTGAGGAAGAGATACAATGAAGACGTTGTCCGTCGATTTCGCTGCTTAGAATCCACTTTCAAAAAACTTGAGAAGGCCAAACTGGATGTCCAATTTCTCTCAACATAATTCGCTCATGATGGTCATCGTCACTGACCGAAACGTCCGGAAAATTAAATGTTCAAAACCATCGCATATGTCTTCATATTCCTGCTACGAATAAGGTTCCCAAGGAACGACTCCATGACTAATACTTTGAGGAAGAGATACAATGAAGACGTTGTCCGTCGATTTCGCTGCTTAGAAAAAAACTTCAAATAACTTGAGAAGGCCAAACTGGATGTCCAATTTCTCTCAACATGATTCGCTCATGATGGTCATCGTCAATGATCGAAACGTCTGGAAAATTAAATGTTCAAAACCATCGCATATGTCTTCATATTCTTGATACGAATCAGGTTCCCAAGGAACGACTCCATCACTAATATATATATATATATATATATATATATATATATATATATATATATATATATATATATATATATATATATATATATATATATGTAGTACGCTTGGTGTTACTGCATGTATTCTTAGTGCTCGACTGAGGCTGGCATGACAAACTCCATGCTGAAAAACTGGTCTCAAGATAATAAATACTACTCTCCTCCACAGTGGTTTTATTTTATATATATATATATATATATATATATATATATATATATATATATATATATATATATATATATATATATTGTCGTGGGTTAGCCGAGATTATATATATATATTTATTTGTTTTATTATTTTTTCAATAAACCAAAAAAACTTTGACTTGAGGCGTGCGTTGTTTCGTGCCTCGGTGATCGCTTGAGGATCGTCTTCTAAGAGTGCTAAACTTAATATTTATTCTAGGGAACGAATAAAAGGGGTTTCTTTCGTGATTTTATCAATTATTGCCACTTTAACTCGTTCGAGGATAATTAAAACAGTGCTTTTACTAAAAAAAATAGATTTTAATTAACATAAACCCTCTCACTAAATAACATAACAAAATACAGATCTAATATACTTAAAAGAAAAAGAAAATGGGATTACTGGGCGAGCTCTCGAGGCTAGATTCGAGATAGAATTTTACGGGGGAATTTTTTTTAGTTAATATCTTTGTCCTTAGCCAGACATCCAAGAAACTAATTTTTATGCACGGGGCCATAAACAAAGGATTATTCTTTACTTACATAAGGGAATGGAGATTAATACCCGTGAAGAGTTAGGATTTCTTTGGAGATTTTGTTCCGGAAAGGCGAAGCTCGAGTAGTTGGTTGTTTGCTCAATAGATGGCGTTTGTCGACCTGCCTGTCGATTTAACGGGTGACGTCACGAGGGATCTGGGTGGGTAGAGGCTCATGCGAAAGCTTAGTCCTTCTACTTTTAGGTGGTTGGGGCGACCTTGACCTCGTTTTCTTCCAGACGAGATGAAATCGTTGTCTTCTTTTTTTCTATCTAGTTGGGGTTTGTCCAACTCAGATGGAGTAAGATTTGGAGTCCTCAAACTGGATAGATTGATACTCAATAATCTTGGGGCTCGAACGGCGCGGAGCTTTCTTAGTAGGATCTGGTTTTGTACAAGGACTACAAGTCCTCCTTAACTTGCAGAAAACTTTCTACTGGTGATTTTTCTGTTTTCTTCTCGAACTCGAAAAATCTTCTGTCAACCGGTGACTTTCTTGTCTCTTCTGTGGGAACGAACAAAAAGCCTTGTTTCCTCGGGTCAACCTGTTATATAGCCAAATTACTCCCGCGGGGTAATGGGGAGGGGGGGGGGACTCGCAAGGTGAGACCTCAGGTTGGTCTCCCGGGCTTGGCGTCTTGTAGCTCTGAGAGAGGGTAATACGAGATCGGCAGTTTGCACTTTTGAATTGATTGTTTATAAGTACACCCACGAAGGACCTGCCTTTTGAGCTGAGGTCAGGAATCTGTCTCCTAAAATTTACCATTTTGCCCGTTCTCCTATATTACCGGAGAACATCGGAGGGGCAAAGCTAAACCCAGATGTCTTTTGTTACTATTTCCTTGGCCTCGGTATATATATATATATATATATATATATATATATATATATATATATATATATATATATATATATATATATATATATATATATATATATATATATATACGAGGAGCGGTCAATATGTTTTTCAATTCGTATATAAGGAAACGAGATATTAGGAAAAGTGTTTTATTATTTTTCAATATAACTACCCTCGACTTCAATGCGCTTGTGCCACTTGTTCCTGAGGCTTCGAATTCCCGAGAACCAGAAATCTCTTTACTGCTGTTCAATCCACTCCTGGACGGCGAGCTGGACATCTTCATCGTCCCCAAACCAGCGTCCACGGAGTGCAGCCTTGAGCTGGTGGAAATAAAAGTAGTCGCTAGGGGCCACATCTTTTACTGTAGGGGGGATGGTTGAGCTCCTCGAATCCGCACTCGCGCAGGGCAGCTTGTGCAACTTTGGCCTTGCGAACTTTGACGACGTTGAAGTCGATCGTGGGGCGTGAGGTTTGTAGAGACCCAACGGGTCATGGCCAAATTGTCGTGGATGATGTTGATAACACTTCCATGTGATATTCCAAGTTCTCGCTCGATTTCTTCGACCTTCACCCATCGATTTTCAAGGATCATCCTCTCCACACGGGCCACATTGTCCTCGTTGATCACGTCTGACGGGCGTTCTGGACGGGAGTCATCTTCCATGGAATCACGACCATGGCGGAACTCCCTATTACAGCGAGCAATGGTTGCATACGAAGGGGCGGTGTCAGTGTACACTGCAACCATGCGTTCATGGATGTCTTTTGCATTCTTGCCTTCTTGGTCAAAATTTGCTCACTGCGTGGTGCTCAACCTTCTCCATTGTTGAAAATTTTGTGACTGACGATCTGCGACTAGCTACTGCTTCTTAAATAGACCAGGCAGGAGCGTGCGGCTGCAGGTCTTGACTTGTCATAACTTGTCCTAACACCCCTATAAACAGCCATCCCCCTTCCTCTGTTTTGCCCTACCGATTCGCAAAACTTATTGACCGCCCCGCGTATATATATATATATATATATATATATATATATCTGGAATTTTCCGCCCTTTAAGGGCGGGCCAAAACTTTCTCAAAAGCTACCGATACCTACCAAAATAGCTTGCTCCCTTCTACCCTCTCTCCGTCTCTACTATTCTATGTATATGTGCTGTAGACTTAAGGCCAAATCGCCTCAGTCCTGACCGTAGGGCCCGTGTGATCTGTGTATCTATGAAACTCTTCCCCTATCCCGCCTTTCCCCTCCTCTCCTCCTCCTTATTCTCTCAGTCTCTTTCACTTCCGCATCTCCCACTCTCCCTCTCTCCTCATCTCACGTCCTCCTTTCCTTCTCCCCATCTCCCACCCTCCCCCTTCTCACCCATATTTCCCCCTCCCGCTTCTCCACCCTCTCTCCTGCTAATTTTTTTATGGTAATGAACAGGAACTGCCAAATTGTTCGAGTGACATGAGTTGTATTTCTAGTAAATGATAATTTATTCACGTGCAGGCATATTGTAAAACAATACTCTAAAGTCATTTACATGACTTAAAACTGAGTCTTCTTCCCGTTTTGCCAATATTCATTCACAATTAATTGATTTCAGGTTGTTTGCCAATCTCTTTAATCATGACATCGACATTGTACCTTAAAACTGTCCAAATAGAACTTAAATATTGAGAGAAGTGCAGCGATGTATTAAAATGTGATCTTAATGAAACAGGTGTATATATACTAGAGTTCTGCAAGAAATATCTTCTTGAAACTGCTAGGTATACCACCTTGGTAGATCCTGTGGAAAAAAATGGCGCAATGTTCCGAAGTGCTTACATTGGTAAGCAGGTTTCTCAAAATGAAATAAACGTAGAGTAAATTAAGATACCAACAAAGTGATGATCCTCATTTTGCTGGCATCTTGCATCTGACCTCTTCCAGTTTCTCACCTAAAATTGAGAGACTGTTGAGCAAAAGGGAACAAAAGGGTTGCATTAACTGTTATGAGATATAAGCACACATAGCTATAAGTGAAGGTAGGTTCAATTCCAGTGTCCTAAACTCACTTATATTGGAGATAAAGGCGTTGAATGGACTTGCTCCTCTCCACAGCAGGAAGGGGTCACAAGATGGATTTTTTTTAATCAGTTGTACTGGTCCTAGACAGGATGAACAACATCTGAAGATCTGTTGTGGTAAATCTAGAGATAGGACCTAAGACTTTTAGTGGGCCTGACAGCCAAAAAGGCAGTAAACCCCACCCGCTACTAGCAGAAAAACATTATGCGCCAGATAAGGGACTTATATTTCGTAGATATATATTTTCTAGAGAAAGAGTTCTTGGTTGTTCAGGTTGGGGAACTGAATCTCGTTTTGATTAGCCCAAGCTTCTTACACACCTCAGGTAGAGAACACACTCTCTACTGCTGGCCATTCAATGGCTAGATCACGGATGGCAACGGTCCAATGGAACCCTCCTACGGGTCCTACCTCTCGGGCCACACCCTGGTAGAGCAGGCAGCTCTAAGGATTCACGTTGTGCCACGGCTAAAACCCGCTCTCCTCTTTCTACCTTCTCCTCCCCCTCCCCAGGCTACCACTTCTCCATTTAGTTGTTAAAATTAGAGAAGTAAACCTTCCAAAGGTGATCGTGATGCCGTCCTAGAGGTATATCATTTTTGTTCCCCGCAAGAAAGACAACAACGGGAACATCGGCTTCATCGCTGGACAGGATAAAGGCTGGACAGGAATGCTTGGTTGACACTCTAAAAGATGAGGGAATCTCAGCCACTAGGTTCTCCTACCCGTCAAAAGAATCAAAGCAAGCAGAGGGGAAGACTCAGGCGGCGAACCTAACCTTGCCCTCGAAGGCAAGGACACTTTTGTCGCTTTCCTCGGCCAAAATCTATTGGAGTTCTGCCTCTGTGAAGGCTAAGACCATTCATACTAAAGTCCTCTGCTCGAAGAATTACCCGCGCATATCCTTCGATTTAGGCTTAGGAAATTTTTTATTGAATGCAATTTCCGTGGAATCCAGGCTAACTAGGAGAAGATGCGGAAGCTCGTCTCTTCCCGTTCACCATTAGCTAATACTCTCTAGGATACTATATTGAGCGCGTACCCACTAACCACCCTCCCGTGATGATTGTCTGTCCGATGGATGCGCGAATTATACCTGACATGACATTTCCGTTTCTTTTCTTGCGTTAAATGCGACCTTCCACTAAGTGGCACTACAGCTACACCTAGATAGGATATATACTTTTGTGCTAGTATACAATTCAACGTGAGTCAATTTTAACCGACTTCCGCCGAGTCATGGAAGGTCTCCGATGAATTTTCTGCCCCTAGGGGTTTAAATGGTAAATCCTTGCCAAATTGTTCGAAGATTTGGAGATATAATTCCTTAATATGGTTGAGTTTACTCACCACTGTCCCAGAACCGATTGACTTTTAGGTTTTGTTTGATCTGTCCCTGTGCTCTCCGGTTGCCATTTATGAGTTTGGGTGGGAGGTGGTCGATGACCTTCATAGTAGTGACCACTTTCTTATCCAAATATCATTTTCAGGGCTGTTGTTTCCCGCTTAACTATCTCATTGATGCTTAGATAATACTAAGTGAATTGCATATCAGGAAGTGACTGGTTTCACTATCCCAGTCAAGGACATTTTGTCTGTTGATGCGGCGTTGAGTTCTTCGACAGTAAATTTATTGCCGTCAGCCTGACTACCATTCCTAGAATGTATGGCAGTTTTGCATGCCGACATCTTCTTTGGTTGTTTACCGAGTGTGAGACACCCCTCATATAGAAGCAACACGTCTATGTGATATTAGCGCTACATGAACAATTTCATCTTGGGTAAATTTCGTCAAGCGAGGGCTAGGTTCCGGTGAGCTTCGAAGCACGCTTGCCTCTACGAGAAAGACCCCTCTTGCAAAGGTATGGAAGCTGCCAAAAGGGTTAAGGGAACGTTCTTGCACGACATCTATCTCATCCTTCAGTACGACATGACCGCAATCTCGGAGCAGGTGTCGGTCTCCTCCACCCTCTAACATAGTGCGGCTTTCGCGAGTTCCACTCCACGTAGGATGCTCTGTCCCAGGTGGAAAATGCTTTATATGAGCCGTTCCTTCGTAGGCAGCATTTTACCACGGTGTTTTTCAATCTGGAGAATGTTTATGATAATGCATTGTGATATAATATCATGGAGACTCTCCACACTATGAGCGACATCGAAGATTCTGTGAGATTGTCGATTTTCCATACTGGAAATCGCCCCGCAGTGAGGTTTACCTAGTGTCATCCTCTTTGCATTGACAGTCAACATTAAAAACTCTGTACTGCCGGGAATTTTTTTCACTACGCCGAAGCTTGCACCTTTTGATTATATTTAGCCAAGAATAAGGTAGTACACTTCTGTTGTCACCCATGGCTCACCACGTCCTGGACTTGTTCCTAAATGGGGCTCACCTGACTGTAGCAAAGTCGCTTCGTTTCCTTGCTCTTATTTTTGATTGATGCTTCCTCTGAGCGACCCATATTCTTAGCCTCAAAGCCTCTTATACTCCCGCCATCCGTTCCGTGATGTTCAATACCTGTGTTGCTGATTAGGCTATCTCTTTTGCTTGAGGCTCGACTACAGATGTGAGCTTTATGAATCTGCAACTCTCGAAGGTCCGAGAGACGCCAAGCATACCCTACGCCTTTCAATTTGTGGGGTTAGGCAACTCCTGCTAGAGCTGGTTTACACCTTGGGTTGGTGTTCACGAGTATTCCATATCGCAGGGACTATTGCGTTCGAGCTTTTTGGAACAGACGCAGTGTCACGCTGGAGCCATGATTCTATGAATGAATGATTTCAATCCTAAGACGGGGTCGGCCTTCATGTCGTGTCTTGCCTGTTTGAAGAGTGCGTGGCTCTGCCAGGTATTTCTTGTCTTCACATATGAGCTGCTTGCAATACTCCTATCGGTATGGTAGATTACTTGTCGTGCCAGGTTGGGAAACCTATTTTTTTATTTATATTTACTCACATAGCGCCTCGAATGCATTCGACGCTTTGGAATTTCGCCCCATCATGCTTCGCAGTATCCGTGACTCCACGGTTCCCGCATGCAGGAAGGATGTTAAGATTGCCCTTTTATGGATTACTACTGCAAAAGTAGGAAATGCGGAAGCTGAGCGTGCTACTAATTAGGGTCACAGAGTCAGGCAGGACTAAGTGACCGGATAAGTATTTTCTCCTTACCCGCAGTTACTACATGGCAGGAATTACTAGAATCCATTGAGTTGCTTTACAAAGAAGATGGGGAATCTAAAGTTGCGTGCCATCGCGCCACTTTTTTTTTGCGTGGAAATAACCCATCTACCTTCAAGGACCAGACAGCGTCAGGTTCTTTTGTATCATCTTTGGTACGGCATACTCGTGCGACGCAGCGCTATTTGATGGAGTATTCACCAGTACTTTAATGCAACGACCTTGAGGCCCCAGACTATCCCACAAATTATTAAAATTTTCAGGCATGCTACCAATCCCGATACTGGGAAAAGCAAGATCGTTATCGCTTGTAACCTGTACTCGGGACTCGTTCATCCTCACCTGAATTTGGCAATACTGAGTTTTGGAAGGAGGCAGGACTCCTCCACTGTATATACTTGTTTGGTTTTGGTTATATGCTCGAACGTCGCAAGGAAGAGGTCATCCCTCCCACCCTGGAGAATACCATTTCTCTTTCTTTTATTTTGGGCTTTGGTTAATTTGTTTTATTTTTTAATTTGATTTGAGCTTATGGCGGAGTTTATGTGTTAAGCTCTTATGGATGTATCGAGGGGTAATTGGTTACTGAGCGCTAACCTTTGTCTGACTCCATTTAGGGATAACTATCCTCTCGTTTGATTTTGTGTTGTAGGCAGGGTAAGAGGATCGGTTGATTTCCCTTAGGAAAAGGAAACCTCGGAAGGCGGATTCTCACACTCTATATCGGACGGAGACTCGGTAAGCCTAGGCACAATGAATTTGTTTGGTACATTTCGGGTATTTGAGGCTGGCCTACCTTAATCTGGATCTACTTTTGGGCTACGCTTCCTCTTCTTGAGCTGACGGTTGACCTTGTTACTCATGACGGAACTCCTTTGTGTGTCATTTTGAATGTTATTTATTGTGTAGAGAAATGTAGGTCTGACTCACTGTTAGCCAATCATGCTGTTTGAGCGGAACTTATATGAGTGGGATGTTTATTCGTGTGTACAGAGGGATAGAGAGAAAATGAGCAGGGAGCTTTGATTCAGGCCTCTGCTAGATAATTTATCTTGGTGACAGAGATAATTTTTGGGAAACAAGATTTCGTGTTTCACGGCTCTGTGACAATAAACAGAGGCCTACCTCCTTCCCTGTTTATCAGCTTCGTGTTTGATAAATATATCTGCACAGCTATTTCGGCTTCTCCCCGAATTTTGGTGCGGTCGAATGGTCAGCAAAGTTAACATGAGAGGCGCCTTTGCTCGTGTGAGGGTGTATTAGGGTGATGACTTTTTGACTTGTTTATCAAATATTTTTTCCTGTAGCACGAATGAATGAACTTTTGCCTATTAATGACAAAAATTACTTTTATTCCATTGAAATATTGAAAAAGGTCACGCACAAACCACTTTGAAATGTAATATAGGCCATTTTAGCATTTTATATGTGTTAAAAATATTTATATTAAATATATAGGTCATCAAACAGACTTGTGCATTAATTTATGTACCATAGAATTGTATAGAATTTTCCAGAAAATCAAGACGTCCGCGCTTGGGCGATTTCTGTAGAGTTCCAGAATTTTCTTCAGCCATTTCACGTGCAAGATGTTTAAAACGGGTAGTTACTAATTAAGTTTTAACGGCGTTGATATTATTATTGCCTTATTATAATTGTTGTGTATTCTCCAGCGTTTATTGTAAAGAGATCCTGGTATTATTGGGTAAACTACATTTAACTCTCTCACTAATTATATAATATAATATAATATTATATTTTATTAGTGTCTACTTTCTCTCTTATTTTTTATAATTGTAATTTACTTGTTTTTTAATAAAATATATAAAAGCTCAATAACAGTTTCTTTAATTTGTTACCTATTTAATATTTAGGTTTATTTCTATTTCAGTTACTGAGTACAAAATATGTTCAAGAAGAGCTTTTTAACACGGAGAAGAATAAGAAAACCTGGACAAATAACTTAGTTCAGTTTCAAGCACCATCAAGAAGAGGCAAAGTGGCAGTTTATGAAGACCCTTAAGTGAACGGAGTCGCATGCCCCTGAAAATCCACGTCGTTGGACGCTTCAACTTCTTGAATCTACCGCCAAAGAACGGAGGGATAGGGTTGGCCTAATTGTTGTGGAACTAAAAGCCCTATGGAGCAAAACATTGAACTTCCCGCATGTATCTGATCAAGCCATTTGTGCAAAACTAGAAAACATTCTGAAAGACTATGAATACTGCAGAAAAAAGCAAAACTTTAATTCTTTAAATGAACTGTTTGACATGACCAAGGTGAAAGGCAGCTGGTTGTGCAAAGAAGATGAGAACCTCTATAAACAGCAAATTTTGACTAAAGGCCAGGTTGGTTATTCCACTGATAAACCTGCTAGTGCCAAGACCATCCACCCATCCAAGCGAAAGAAGGCAATGGAAGCGACTGTGTCCCCACTTTCCAGCTCAGCACCACCTGATTGTTCTGAAACTAGCACTGACTCATCCAATAGTAGCGAAGACAGTTCTTGGGAGGATGAGAATGTAGCATCAACGAGAAAAAGGAAGCATAACCCAACAGGCTTAGCAAGACTCCTTGCTACAAGCTCAATGATCTCGTCCCACAGAGCAGCAAAGGTATGTCGCCAGCTTTCTGGTGAGGGCATTGAAATCCCAACCCCATGTCAGTCAGCAATCCACAAGGCTATCTACACGAGAGCTGCTCAGGTGAAGAAGCACTTGGTGAGCACGCTTCATCTGGAAAAGTGGAGCTTACACTTTGACGGCAAATGTATTGAGGACTTTGAATATCAGGTCGTGGTCCTCAAGAATGAAGAGAAAGAAATAGAGTTGGCTGCGCTGAAATTAAAGGATGGGAAAGCTGTAACAATTGCAAAAGGGCTCCAGGGTATGTTAGAGGAGTTTAACCTGTGGGAATCAATTGCTATGCTTGTCGCAGTCCAACAAGCGTGAATACCGGCAAAAAGATAGGCGTTGTTGTTCGACTGCAGCAAATGTTCGAAGATAAAGGTCACCCCAAACTCAAGTTCATCAGTTGCCAGCACCATGTCCTGGATCGGATTCTTCGCGTTGCCATGGACGATTACCTCCATGGGTCGACTAAATCCCCAAACATAGAGTACTTCTTTGTGCAGGATTTGATGAGAAATTATGATAAAATGAAAGTAGCCTTCAGCAACAGTAAAACTGAGATTAAGGAAACAAGCGGCTGGAGGACGACATAAAGTTTCTCTATCACCTCACGCGTGTTTTCCGTCACTTCACTGAGATGAATGAGGTCCCCTTTGTAAAGTTTCAAAAGATCCCAAACATCAGCAATGCACGTTGGAACTCTCATGCCATTCTAGCCTTTCTTGCGTTCATTATGATGCCTGACACCCGGAGCAGGCTGCGTAAAATCTGTTCATTCATTTCTTACCAATGAGCTGACCATTGGTTCAGCACCCCCCTGTTTCTTGATGAAGATTTTTATGAACTATCTGCAACTCTAGATGAATACCCAACAGGTCTCAAATGCTTAAAAACCCACTGGAAAACAGATGAATCTCCAATCAATATTGCCCGAAGCAATCAGTGCTGCGAGCGTGCGGTTAAAGTTATGCAAGACTTGCACGGATGCTGCCCCAACAAGGACAACCTATCACTGAGATTCATCCTGTCCAATTACATTATTGTAACTAATTTACTTCCTTGCGTGTTTGATGACTCTATATAATGTTATATATATATATATATATATATATATATATATATATATATATATATATATATATATATATATATATATATATATATATGTGTGTGTGTGTGTGTTACTCATAAGCTTGTGTTCAATCTTGTATATGCTTCTAGTGACTTCAAAAACTGGAAAAAAAAGGTGACAAATAAAATTTTTAAAATCATTTTGTGCGTGAGTTTTTTTTATCAAATCACCTTGAAAGTAAGATTTTATATAATCTTTAATTAAAGCTCATCAAATTATGACACAGGGATATGAGGCTGTAAAAAGGTCATCATCCTAGTGTGTATGCGTGTGACCGTGTGAAAGCGTCTCAAATTCATTTTTTGCCAATATATCCTGGTTCCATGACAAAATGTTATACGATTTCAAATTTATTGCAGGTGCATAATTATGTGCGTGCCCATTTCAAGACCTTTTAAGACTCACATTACACTCATTAGTGAGGGTTCTTTGTTGATCCTAATCCACCTTCCAATGGGGCACTACAAAATATTTGCCTTGTGTTTTTTTCCTATTAGTGTTCTTTTAATATCACCTAAAAATTAGGCTAATTTTTATTTTCGGCGACCATACTCTTGGTGGCGGTCACCAATAGATGGCTCTTAAATCAAATAAAATGCGTCTGGGTGAAATCTAGGCCTATAAGATTTTATAACTAATCTTGAAATAAATATTCATGAGACTTCTCGGAGCATATGAACACTATCGGACCGAAGAACCGGCCAGGTAGTATGTGTGATATGGTGGAAATTATCGAGGGGTTTTACATTAATCCTTATGAAGACTAGGGAACCATCTCACATAATACTCTCCTTAAAATTAATAATTATATTTGTTCGCACGTACAAGTCAATACTGGGTTTCCACCAGCCCGTTAGTGTTTAACAATGTAGGAGTCCATCACCTCGGTGGAGAGTATCCTTATGGAAATGATGATGAAGGAACTCTGTTACATAAGTTCAAGCTTTTACACAGTCAAGACTATCGACACGACGAGGGAAGGAATTGCAGAATACTCACAATACATCTTCAGTGACTCTGAAGTTGATTCTCGTTATTTAAATTTGATCCTCCAGCTTACGAGCAACTTAGCTAATCTCCTGGTTCTTCGCATGTGGTTGCGGACGCGCTTTCCCGCATTTCCTCAATCTCGGGTACATAACTCTCTAGTCCAGCTCAAAAGTAGAAGATAGACACCCAAGCACTGTGGGGCTCTCATTAACATCTCGTTTGAGAAATTAAAACTCCAGGCTTATCCTGATCGACTTTTCTTTGTGTGAATGTCACCGCCCTTCCGTTTCTCTTTCTTAACGTATGGATATTTTCGATCAAATTGGCGGACTTTCTCCCTGGTTTTAAAGCTAGTCGAAACCTCATTGCACAAAGTTTTGTGTAGTTAGCTATGACTTCTAACGTGACCAAAGGGACCCGATCATTCTTTTTTTGGCGGCGTGTCATGTCCATTTCCAAGGCAAAACCCGCCTATTTCTGTTTCTTAGCCCCCTGTCGCTTTTGACTCATTTCATATCGATTTGGGTGGGCCTCTACCACATTATAAGGGTGATACCTATCTCCTGACCACGATCCATCGATTCACTGGTTGGCCAGAGGCTATTTTAAATTCCAACATTCAAGCTTCGAATTTTACTCGATTTTTCATCATGGGTTGATATTCGCATTTTGCTCTCCCTTCAACGATCATGAACGAACGTGCTACCCAATTCGAATCCCATTAATGAAAAGCGCTTAAGTTTTGTCTTGCTCTGTGCTGGTATCTTAATAAATACGACAATCAAGCTGTCAAGTGTAAACAACTATGTGGATATTTTTATTCTGGTGATTCTCCACCACCATAGACCTCTCTTTTATTATCTACCTCTTCCCATTCTACTCAGTCATCACAGTTATACTATGAAGGGAAGGGGTTTTCATTGGTCAACACCTCTGCCGAATTTTCTCATCTTCATGCTGGTTACTCTTTCGTGCATTTTACCACACTTTGAAGTTTTTTTTAGTACCTTTAACACTAGCGCTGAGTGAGGTATCCTCCCAGCAGTTCAAGGCGACAAATCCTACTCTCCTTCGGATTGATTTCTTAGCTCAGCCAAAAATTCGATTTCCTTTCTATTCACAATCTTTTGATCTATTCCTATCTTCGCAATTTTTTCCATTGCACTCCGTGCACTCCGTGATTCTAACTCCGTGATTCGGAATTAGACGACGGAAATACTTGTTTCCCCTCCTTTTGCATGTCTATCTTCAGATAAACTCTCGATAATGAAAAGGGGATGTAAGTATATGTTCGATGTTACCATAGCCTGGCCGTCTACGTATTTTCGGACCTCTCCAATCCATGCAGTAGCGAAGGCTGCACCTAATGATTTCGGGGTAATAAACAAATACAGTACTCTAAGTGCTCGGACTATCCCTGATAGATTGTCCTCACCATATATATATGAAGAGAAACTCACAACTTGCACGTGAGTCAAAATTATGATAAATAACACCCACAAAGAAAATGTTATTTATCATATATATATATATATATATATATATATATATATATATATATATATATATATATATATATATATATATATATATATATATACACGAGTGGCGGTCAATAAGTTTTGCAATTCGGATATAAGGAAACGAGATATGAGGAAAAGTGTTTTATTATTTTTCAATATAACTACCTTCGACTTCAATGCACTTGCACCACTTGTCCCTGAGGCTTCGAATTCCCGACAACCAGAAATCTCCCGACTGCTGTTCAATCCACTCCTGGACGGCGAGCTGGACATCTTTATCGTCCCCAAATCGGCGTCCACGCAGTGCAGCCTTGAACTGGGGAATAAGAAGTAGTCGCTAGGGGATCCCAGGGATCGACCCACGTTTCATCCCCTGTCACTATGCGTGGCTCGAATCCCGCCGGGTGTTGGTTGTACAAGAGCAGCAGCTCCTCTGAACTTTGACTACGTTGAAGTTGATCATGGGGCGTGAGGTTCTAGGGAACAACGGGCAGAGACCTTGGTCATGGCCAAATTGTCGTGGATAATGTTGATAACACTTCCATGTGATATTCCAAGTTCTCGCTCGATTTCTTCGACCTTCACCCGTCGATTTTCGAGGATCATCCTCTCCACACGGGTCACATTGTCCCCGTTGGTCACATCTGACGGGTGTCCTGGACGAGGGCATCTTCAAGGGACTCACGACCATGGCGGAACTCCCTATTCCAGCGAACAATGGTTGCATAGGAAGGGACGGTGTCGATGTACACTGCAACTATGCGTCCATGGATCTCTATTGCATTCTTGCCTTCCTGGGTCAAAAGTTTGATCACTGCGCGGTGCTCAACCTTCTCCATGGTTGAAAAATTTGTGACTGAAGATCTGCGATCAGCTACTGCTTCTTAAATAGACGAGGCAGGAGCGTGCGGCTGCAGGTCCTGACTTGTCATAACTTGTCCTAACACCCCCACAAACAGCCATCCCCCTTCCTCTGTTTTGCCCTACCGATTCGCAAAACTTATTGACCGACCCTGATATAACACAATAGAAAGCATAGCATAGATGAAGGCTCTCTCTATTTATCTCTCCCACCATATTTTGCGGGCCAGAAAGCGGAAACGATACCTGAATGTGCTGTGAAAAAGAAAACAAACAAGATTTTTTTTATTAAATAGTTGAAACCTATCGACTTGACTCTAAACTATAATCTATATCAAGATGGTGCTATCTGTGTCAAGGTGTGCATTATCTCGTCAAGTCGAGATTTGAACTGTTCGACTGACGAACTGTTAACCAACTCTGGCGGTAGACGGCTCCACGTTCCGCACATTTTGTACGACAAGAAGTTGCCGCAAATGCTAGTTTGGAATTGCGATAATTCCAGTCTGTAACTGTGCACAATATTCCAAATGTGGGCAAAATAATGCGATATATAAATTCAGTAAGATAGTTTCGTTTCTGCATTTAAATTGTCGTTTCATACATCCGAGGATCTTGGAAGCTTTTTCCTTCTTCAAATCATTGGAAACTAAACTTATGATCATTCGATATATTTACTCCTAAATCTTTCTCAACTTTTGT
This sequence comes from Ceratothoa steindachneri, assembly GCA_963969495.1. Taxonomy (NCBI): domain Eukaryota; kingdom Metazoa; phylum Arthropoda; class Malacostraca; order Isopoda; family Cymothoidae; genus Ceratothoa; species Ceratothoa steindachneri. The sequence continues at coordinate 94,395,078 of OZ018319.1, forward strand.
TTCTGTTATTTTCGAACTAAAAAGTGAGTATATAGTTTGTGAATTTTTGCATCCAATCTGAATTAGCTTACTCTTATCTAAGTTTATAGGCAGTTACCATTTTCTTGACCATTTATTTATACGATTAATATCTTTCTGAAGTTCATCTGCATCTTCTTTACTACCTATCGCTTTTCAAAGTTTTGCGTCATCGGCAAATTTTACAATTGTTTTTGTAAATTATGAATAACAAAGGGCCCAACACAAAACCCTGAGGCACCCCACTTGACACTTTTGTCCAATAAGAGACAGACACATTGATTACTACTCTCTGATATCTATTCGTAAGCAAATCTTTAATCCAGTCTCTTATCTTTCCTTTAATTCCCAGCCCCCTAAGTTTTGCCATCAACAATTTGAGAGGAACTTTATCGAACGCTTTCTGATAATTGAGCTATATAAAATCAATTGACTTCTCGTCATCATATTGCTCAAATACATATTGGAAGAAGTCCAGCAAATTTGTTAGACAAGATTTATTCTTCTGAATCAATGTTGAGAATTTTAAGCAATAATTTTTATTCTAAATGAAATACAATCTTTTGGAGATGAATGAGGCTAATCGGTCGATATTTTTTAACTAGCTCTCTACGACCCTTTTTAAATATTTCCAGTCATTGGGGACAATTCAACTGTCTAATAATTTCCTAAAAATATTTGCGAGATGCTTGCTAACAACATCCTTATTTTCTTTCAGGACTCTGGGATAAAACATATCAGGTCCAAGTGATTTATTCGCATGTATTTTATTAATCAAATTGCTTACATCTCCGGCAGTACAGCTAGCATGTTCTAATGAGTTATTTCTTTCATATACAATATTTAGTTCAAGTATATGAGGGATTTCTTCCTTAGTAAAAACAATCACGAAATAATTGTTCAATAAGCAAGCCATGTCATAGTTAATGAATATTAAACTACTATCTCTCAGTTTGCCAATATTGTTCTTTATAGGCTTCCCATTGTTTACTAAAGCATAAAATTCCTTAGGATTAACTTTGCAAATTTGTGCCACTCTTAACTCTTCTTCCCTCTTGGCCTTAAATGTTTCTTTTTATTTTTCGTCTTAGGTTATCACATTGTTCTTAAGTCTGATTTTTATTTCCTTGGTAAACATGGGATCTTGTTTAGTAGATTTTTAAAATTTTAATGTGGAAATATTCTGTTTGTTTTTCCATAAAAAAATCTTAAAAGATATCTACACAGTTTCCTCCATCGTTGTATCATATCCTGCTAGGCTTACTTTCATGGCTTCATAATTAACTTTCTTAAAATGAAGTATGTGTGCATTGTTTATCCTTTCACAGGTCGGTATTAGAATAATGAACTTTATTAAATTGCGATCAATACCCTTAAAATTTTCACCCAAGCAAATGTATGAGAGTATGTTGCTCTCAGTAGACATTATAAGGTCCAATATGCTGTTACCTATTGTTAGTTTACTGATCAATTGCGTTAAAAGATTATCATCAATAAACTCCAGAAGTCTCTGCCATACTTTATCTGCTTATTTTGTTATCTAGTATATCTTCCCGCAATTGAATTCTCCCACGACCACAGTTAGTTTCCTATCTATTTAGTTTGTTAATAAATTATAAAGTCTTACATCAAAGTAAAGGACTGGTGCAGTTTTCTGTATATATATATATATATATATATATATATATATATATATATATATATATATATATATATATATATATATATATATATATATATATATATAGTCGTAAGTATTGCTGCTAACCAGGCAATACTTATACATTCAGTTTTTAAACTTTTTGGTCATTTTACTCACTGTTTTCTTAGTTTATTTGAATTGATTTATTAATTTATATTTTTAATTGACTTTTTGCCTCTTTAGTTTTTTCATAAAATTGGTTATCACTTTTTTGATTCATTTAGTACTTATGTTATGTCTTTCGGTCTTTTTTAATTTCTTATCAATTTATTTGTTTTGTGTCTTTTTGTGTATCTTTTATTAATCCATTTAGTTGTATACTCTTAATATTTTTTTGTAGGAAAAATAGCACAACTTTCTTATTCCATTTAAACTGTCGTAGAATGGACTCTCGACGATATACCATATATAACTATTCGTTGAGGGAACTTATTTAATTATCTTTAGAGTGCGTGGATGTCTAGGCTGGCCGATATTATGTATCATCGATATGCTTAAGAAGTGGAACTGAGCTCAAGGATAATAATATTGCTATCATTAATAAAATAGAGTTTTATTAATAACAACTATCAACAACACACAAAACGGAAAATATTGACATAAACAGAGAATTGGAAAGGGTCGTGTGAAATCTAACTAATCCGAGGATTAAGAGATTTAAAAAGGTAAAACAAATATAAAGTTAAAGGGATGGGATGGTTCGCTAAACCATTTAAAGCACAGGATAGAGTTGACAAAAGGGTTAAATATTCAAAGGTAACGTTCGGCTTACGTAATTATACTTGTTTTGCAGAGGAAGGTGACGTGAAGGAATTTTCGGTCCGCTGGCGAGTTCCAGCCGGAGGAAGGGGGGGGGGGAATTAAAAGATCCTGACGTGGCGTCTTGGGAATGAGAACCGTTTCTTGACGAACGGCTTGAAGAACAATGGCTGTTCTACGTTGTTCTCTTCTGAACAACAAGGGGAGGGGGACAACCGTCTCTTATCTACGGGCTCGAGAACAATGGCTGTTCTAATGTTGTTCTCTTCTGAACAACAAGGGGGAAGGGTGAGAACCGTTTCTTGTCACCGTCTCGAGCGAACAATGGCTGTTCTAACGTTGTTCTCTTTCTGAACAACAGGGTGAGGGTGAGAACCGTTTCTTGTCAACAGGCTCGAACGAACAATGGCTTTTCTAACGTTGTTCTCTTCTGAATAACAGGGGGGTGGGGAGGGGGTGAGAACCGTTTCTTGTCAACATGCTCGAACGAACAATGGCTGTTCTAACGTTGTTCTCTTTCTGAACAACAGGGTAAGGGTGAGAACTGTTTCTTGGCGAACGGGCTCAAACGAACAATGGCTGTTCTACGTTGTTCTTTTCTGAACAACAGGGAGGGGGGTGAGAACCGTTTCTTGTCAACGGCTCGAACGAACAATGGCTGTTCTACGTTGTTCTCTTCTGAAAAACAGGGGGGGGAGGGGGGGAAACCGTCTCTTATCTACGGGCTCGAGAACAATGGCTGTTCTAATGTTGTTCTCTTCTGAACAACAAGGGGGAATGGTGAGAACCGTTTCTTGTCAACGGGCTCGAGCGAACAATGGCTGTTCTAACGTTGTTCTCTTTCTGAACAACAGGGTAAGGGTGAGAACCGTTTCTTGGCGAACGGGCTCAAACGAACAATGGCTGTTCTACGTTGTTCTCTTCTGAACAACAGGGGAGGGGGGTGAGAACCGTTTCTTGTCAACGGCTCGAACGAACAATGGCATTTCTAACGTTGTTCTCTTCTGAACAACAGGGGGGGGGGTGAGAACCGTTTATTGTCATGGGTTCGAACGAACAATGGCTGTTCTAACGTTGTTCTCCTTCTGAACAACAGGGGAAGCCTTGTGGACTTGGCGTCACGAAGGCTCGAACCTTGGCACTCAAGGGATATTGTCCTTCTTCTGGACAAGTGTTGGTGAATCTTGAGGTTGAGGTCCCTTGGCGCACAAGGTGAGAGTGGATCGTAGTGATGTTTCACGACGAAAATCTGGATCTCCAATCTGATCTTAGTTTTAAAGTTTCCAAATAAATAGTCGGGACACCCCTTGGCGTGGGGGGACAATGGAGTGGGGGCTTCGAGGGAATGCACAGCCGAGCCTGAGAACAATGCCTTATCTGCCCATAAGCCTAACTCTATCTGGCGAGGGCGGCGCATGGGGAGAACGGGGGAAGATAAACCTCCTTGTTTAAACATTGACTCAGGTGGCTGCGATAAGGCCCCAGGCTTCAAAGCGAAGATGCACGTGGGTAGCATCGTGGTTTTAAATAACATGTGATAGTGGTTGAAATTAAGCGGCCTCAAACCGTTCTATCACATAAACCTTTAGTTCAAATTCTTTTCTTTTTCATAACTTTAATGACATTATAATTAATTTTTTTACAATTTTACAATTTTAATCTTAGAGCCTGAAGATGGGCATGTTGCCGGAAACGTCGTTTCCCAAATAGCATTAAATATATGTACTTGAGCATCTGCTGTGCCCTTGCCTTTGCTTTGTTATTATATATATATATATATAATATATATATATATATATATATATATATATATATATATATATATATATATATATATATATATATATATATATATATATATATATATATATATATATATATATATATATATATCCTTGGCCAAAATTATGGGGAAGGTATGAAAAAATAGAGAATACGAATGAAACTCATTCACATAATAATTGAAAACAATATATGCTATATTTTGCACATATTCATTTATATTTGTTCATATGTATTCATATTACTAATATTTTGTTTTTGTTTCTTTTCTAGATGTATTATTAATACAATTGTTTAAACCCTATAAAAAGGGACATTTAGAATATACCTTACTACTCATTACTATCATTACAATAAAAAGCTTGTAAGGCAGCTATGGTCATCACTTCTCATCACTATCATTACAATTTAATCAACTATTATTGATAAAGTCATTTGACTTGAGAAATTTGATGTACCTTCTTCGGATCATCACACTGGCAAATTATGAAAGCTTTGGTATAAAGATCTCTGCTACTTTCTTTCTACAATATTTGATCATTCTCCATACAAGTTAGAAGTGCTCTACTTGTAGATTGGTCATCATGTCATAGATGTAATACAGGGCTGTGCTGATTATTAGCGGGCTATTGAATTGCTGCATGCTGCCTTTATTAAGGCTCAACGGGAAATTTGTGCCAGACATTTGCTTTCTACTCGAATTCAACTCCCAGAATAATCGATTCACCAGTACCTTGAAGCTCTCAATTTTCTTGCTGTGGATTTAAACTTTCAGAATGTTACTGCAACTGTCTACCGTGATGGAAGTATCAGGGATTCCTTCATATGAGGGTTAAAATCTTCGAATATTCGTGCACGACTCCATGATAATCAAAAGGTTACATTAAACGATGCTACTCAACAAGCTCGAGCATTAGAACAAATATTACTGAGATCTGAATCATACTTAGTTACTCTCGGTTATTGCCTGCTAGTGTGGCGGCTGTTACTGGCACATCTATGAACTCTAGTAAAAAAAGAAGAATGTGAATAAATTAGCCTTCCACTTACAGCAGATGTTTAAAAATGAAGCAAACATGCTACAATGGTGATGGCCATAGCCGTATTTTTTTTTTTAGCACCGAACACTTTGTTCAGCTCGCAATGTAATTTGTCGCAAATGTGGGAAGCTTGGACATTTTGCAAAGGTTTGTATTCAAAATCTAAACGACCTGTTTCACTATCTTCTGTCACGCTTGCTTCCACCTGCTTGCTGTTGCCTACTCTTCCTGTTCAATTGAACAGATATCCTCAGTTACTTCATGGTCTGATTGGCAGTGGAAGTTCGGAGAATTTTATAAATGAGGCTGTAGTACAAGCTATGCATCTTCCACTTCATGAACCATCGTTTATTGTTTCGATAGCGTCTTCTTCTTTCTCACTAAATCTTAAAGGTTGCTGAATTGTTAACGTTTCGATGAATGGTCTCGCTTATGAGAATGTCGAAGCTACTTTACTTACAAACCCTTAAACTGATATTATTCTTGGCTTAGCATTTTTAAGAGTGCATAAAAGCGTTAGCTTAAATTCTGGGGGGACATAACCATCCTTAACTGTGTGGACTGACTAAACTAAAGATTCCCAGAGTTAAACTGTTTAGAAACTTATTCTCGGATTGCACTCCAATTGCTCCCAAGTCTCACCATTACAGTTATTGGTTGTAGGCGGGAAACAGGAATGGGAAGCTGGATCGGAAAGGACACCTGGATTTCGTGATTCAGAATCATTAGGTGGAATATTCCGAGGAAATGGAGCTAAATTACGGAGAGCAACCGTGCTCTCTCTCCCATCGGGAAATTTCACACGAGCATGTGTAGGGCTAGCATCAATGAGATTAACAGCGTCCACAGCTGGTTCGTATTTACTGCGATTCCCAAACCGTTTTAAGAGAACTCCTTCAGGTTCAATTAGCCAAAAAGGTAGGGCTAAACCACTAACTGAATGTCTATCAAAAGCAAAAGGTCGCTCGTGCGGCGTAGTATTTATAGAGGTATAAAGTAGTGAACGTATAGTACGTATAACATCAGGTAACACATCCTGCCATGCAGTTACTGGCAAACCTCGAGATTCAATAGCCAACTTCACAGTATTTCAAATAATGCCATTATAGCGCTCACATTGGCTATTTCCACGGGGGTTGTATGGAAAGGTGTGGCTACTGTTTACACCAAGACGTAGTAAGACTTCTTTCATTCCCTTGGAAACGAATGACGGGCCAAATAACGAAAAAAAGATTTGTAAGACAGTTAATAACTACTTTGGATGACATATCGCTGCACAGAAACGCAAACTGAAATCAGCTAAAGTCATCAACAATTGTAAGGATATAACGCGACGAGTTATATTCTTATAATCATTGAAAGGCTTTTGAAAGGCGCAGTCGCCAGTATTAAAGAAGTATTTTCTGGTTTAAAGAAACGCGGTTTAATTTTAGCACATATCTGATAATCAGCAGTAATACCGCGGATTTTAATGATGGAGTAAGGAAATTTTTTTACACGAACATAATGTAGCATTTGCTGGACTCCGGGATGAATGAGACTCTTATTAAACGATTTTTAACTTGTAATATCTGAAGTGGCGTTACAATACGACCGTGATAGTGTATCAGCAACAACGATGTGGTGTCTCTACTCTGATCGCTTCAATGAGCGTAAGAATAAAGCCACTGGTCGTCCGCCATGTGATAAGGTAGCACCGATTGCAATATCTGATGCATCCATTTCTATGGAAAGAGGGTCGTCTTCATTAATAATTTTCGCTGAAGATTTGGCAATGTCATTCTTTAAAGTTTCAAGTGCTTGGGTAGCCTGAAGAGATAAAGGAAATCTGCAGCAATGCGTTTTTGCATATTGTGCATAATGGATGGGGTAACCTTCAATGTGTGATGCTAACGTTATTCGTATTTTTTTCAGGGATTATTCTATTGTTAACTTACAAGTGGTAATTTTTTGTTAAAAATGTCTCCGAAGAAACAGATTCCTGAGGCTCAAAGAGCTCAAATCATTACATTGTCCAGAGAGGGATTATCGCAAGTCAAAATTGCAAGAAAATTTAAATGCTCGAGAAACGGTGTCCAAACAATCATTCTTTCAAAAACCGTGATGGTCAAGGTCGCAAAAGGTATACAACTCGGAGGGAAGAGAGGTTGCTGAAAGGACACCTCTGGTCGATAGGATAAAAACCTCTTCTGATGTAGCTGCTGAATTTCGGGCAGCAATAAACAAATATATATATCAAGAAGTACAGCGAAAATAAGGTTATTAGAAGCTTGGCTTGTGACACTCGAATTACATGGAAAGTAGGCTTGTGGCATCCAAATTGCAGGATAGGTATGCCCAGTGAGGAACTCCACAAACGGGCGCCAGGTGGATCTATGAAATCCTGAAAATGGGTATTATTGAAGTAATATGCCATCTAATCGATAGTGAGCAAATGAAAAATAGAGAGAAATAATATATCACAATTGTATATTTATTAAGAAATATGAATAAAGCTTATTGGATCGCCAGTCTCTCACGCGGCCAACACAATCATACGTACGCTAGAAAACAGCTTCCAGACAGAAAGTTCTCAATGATCGATGACAGGGACAAGCTGAACAAATACAGAGTAATGTATGTCTTAAACGGTTAAAATTTCCGAAGAAATGTGAAGGGCAAGCGATCTCTCTGATACGGGATAAGCCCAAAACGTAGAAAATATGTAAGTCATTAGTTGCAGATAACTCTTGTAGCTACACTAAAACGAAGGAACCGACAAACATTCCTGATCTTTGACTCCGCCCTGCGTCCAGGTCAAGTAAAAAAGGTCATGCCCCTTTGAGACGGGTCACATATATACTAAACACATACAGAGGATGAGGGACTAAGATAGAGAGAGATAATCAGTCAAGTCGTCTGTCGGCAGCCTATTGCTATTAGTAGCGTCACGAATCCGTTTCCTCATCCTTAAATCCTTCATCCTTTAGACTCAGTTATATAGCCTTAATGGAAAACTTACACATAGCCGCGTATGACTCAAACGTTTCCGCTCGCTCCCATTTTGGTAGGCCCAAACACAGAATAAAACCTACTTATCTCCGAATTCTTTTCGAACCCAGCTTAAAAGCGTATGTCCCGTGAGAAACTTAGGAAGTCAGAACTAATTAGATTTGAAGACAAAAGTAACAACAAGGAGTAACAACAAGGAAAGAAGGTACCCTAGGAGACCTTACGGTCCATTCAAAGAGGGTACCTTTGGAGTAGCAATTGAGCGGGCACAAGGCTGCTCAATTGTTTTGCGTCCCTAAACGGCCACTTTTCAAGACTTTGTCTAGTCTTGACTTGAACTGGTCAACCGATTCACTGTTCACAACTTCCACTGGAAGTGCGTTCCACATACCGCAGATACTGTAGGTGAAAAAATTTCCACATAGATTGCGGTTGTAACGCTTCAGTTCAAGTTTGAAGCCGTGATTGCGCGTTCTGTTCTCACTCAGTGTGAACATATCTCGGTAGTCAACATTGTCGAACCCTCGAAGTATTTTGAAAACTTCGATGAGCTGACCACGCAGTCTACGGGTTTCTAGCTAGAACATATCTAATTCCCTTAGTCTATCCTCATAACTTTTATGTCGGATAGAAGGAATCAGCTTGGTTGCCCTGGCTTGTACGCGTTCCAATCTCGCAATGTCCTTTCGCAATGAAGGACTCCAAAATTGTACGGCATACTCCAGGTGCGGTCGGACAAGTGAGTTGTACAGGCACAGTACAATCTCCTGGTTCCGATAGCCAAACTGGCGCTTAATATAGCCTAGCATCCTTTGGGCCTTTTTCTCCGCCTCAATGCACTGTTTCGAGAACTTGAGGTCACTAGTGATTGTTACACCCAAGTCCTTCTCAGTGTCACTCGATTCAAGAGCAGTGCCCTTAAGGATATACTGAGATTGGGGGTTTCTGTGGCCGATATGCATCACTTTGCATTTCCCCACGTTAAAAGGCATTTGCCACGTGTCCAACCACTCCCCAATCTTCCCAAGATCTTCCTGCAGGCGGGCAGTATTTCCCTCCTTTGCAACGTTCATACCAAGCTTGGTATCGTCGGCAAATTTGGAAATCTTGGCAACCATGTCACCGTCCATGTCGTTGACGCAGATGATGAATAGTAGTGGTCCCAGGACAGAACCTTGAGGCACCCCGCTAGTAACGGGCACCCACTCAGAAGACTGTCCATTTACCACCACCCGTTGCCGTCTGCCACTTAGCCAGTTCTCGATCCAGCCGGCCACCTTTCCGTCTATGCCAAGCGCTCGCACTTTCCGGAGAAGGCGGCGGTGTGGTACCTTATCAAAGGCTTTCTGAAAGTCTAGGTAGACCACATCCACCGCCTTGTCCCGATCGTGCTCACTGAAAACGAAGTGGAAGAATTCCACAAGGTTCGTCAGGCATGACCGTTGCCTTCGGAAGCCGTGCTGGGAACTCCTCAGTAGCAGGTTTGACTCTAAATACGACGTCACTTTGTCCAACATGATGCTTTCCATGAGTTTACCGACTATCGAAGTCAGACTGATAGGTCGGTAGTTCGACGGTTGGTTACGGTCTCCTTTCTTGAAGATAGGAGTCACCTCCGCCTCACGCCAGTCTCTAGGAACGCATTTGATCCGGATTGACATGTTAAAGATAGCGCACAGATGTCGTGATACTTCATCGCACACTTCCTTCAACACTTTAGGTAGAAACCCGTCCGGTCCAGGGGACTTATTCGTCTTTAGGTCAGCGATCTTTTTCTTTATTTCTCCTTCGGTGAAGTCCATTGCCTCCAGCTTTTCCCCCGAGTAGGAATCCGTCGGCTGGGGAATGGGACCACACTCTTCAGTAAACACTGAAGAGAAGTAGTCGTTGAGGAGGTTAGCATTTTCTGCATCTGAATGCTTTAATGTCCCCTCCTCATTCCTCAAAGGGCCAATCGTTCGACGGATTGGTTTACAGCTGTTAACATATCCAAAAAACTCCTTGGGATTCTCTTTACAGAGTCTCGCCACTCGGAGTTCCTCAGACCGCTTAGCCGCCCTTATGCTGGACTTCACTCTCCTGGCTAGCCTCCGGTATTCGTCAAAGTCACCCGAGATCTTCGATTGCCGGTACGCATATCGATACCCGTCACGTCACCCTCAGCCATACTCCATCATACACACACACACACACACACCACTATAAGCGGGTGACTTCGAGAAGCAATAACACCGAGGCCAACCTTTAACCCTCCCCCATAGGCTTAATGGATGTAAGGCTAGAGAGAAACAGCGGCTGTCTCAGATGAACAAGATTAAGCGATTGTCTTGGGCAAAAGATCATGAAGATTAGTTGTTTGGTCTGATGACAGCAACTTTGAGGTACATTCTCCACATTAGTTTCCACCAATTTTTTACGTTTGTACACATTTTTATTGAATACAAAAATGATCCGTAAAATTTGTATTTCTCTTCGGATTTTGGAACCCCTGGAGCTGTTTTTGTTCGTCAAAGAGTTGGAAAGTTCATGATCCGAGATGTGTTGTCCCAACAGTAAAATTTGGAGGTGACAGTGTAATGGTGTGGGGGCTGCATGTCGTCTTCAGGCTCATGATTGTTGTTCACTTCACTTGTGAGGGCAGAATAAATTCTAACACTTACACCAGGTTTATTAACCTTCCTTAGGTAAAATTTTACATGATGACATACCAGGTGGTGTAACCTTCCAACAAGACAAGGCTCCATACCAGACATCTCGAATCTCAAAGGGTTGGTTTGAAAAGAAAGGGTTGACGTAATGGAATGGCCCCCTCAATTTCCAGACCTTAAGCCAATTGAACATTTGTTGCCACACTTGTGCACAAGAGTGAGGGCACAAAAAAGTTCCTCAAAAGGTGAATAACAACCACAATTTATCAAGAGTGGCAGAAAATTGAGCCAACCACCTGTGTCTGTCAACTTAGTCTCAAGTATTCAAAAACGCATAAAAGCCCTTATAAAAAGCAAAAGGAGGAGACATCAAATATTAATTATGGATAGAATATACGTAAAAATGTTTATTTGTATTGTCAGGTATGAAATAAATGAGTTTCAATCATATTCTTCACTTTTCATACGTGCCCCATAATTTTGGCCAGAGCTATATATATATATATATATATATATATATATATATATATATATATATATATATATATATATATATATAAATATATATATATATATATATATCATCACTAACTCTATAATTTAAAAAGGGGATTTTTTTATTTTTTGATTTCTTGAATAATAATTTAAACTTAGTTTGGTTATGACTTATATTTTATTATCAAAGTTATTTCTAATAGTTCTTTTATAATATCAAAAAAAACAAAATGGTGAAGTTCAGAAATAAATGTAAGTATAGAAGTTTTGTGAATTTTTTAAAACCCAAAGAATTACAAATGGTGAAGTTTAGTAATTATATATCTTCTTTTATAATTTATCTTCTTTTATCTTCTTCTTTATCTTCTTTTATTTTGAAAGAAAAGTCACAAAAACTGAAAAAGTTTTGGCCTTGACCAGTAAAGGTTGGCTTACGAAAAACTTGGGTTACAAATCCAGTTGGGACACTGGAAATGTGGATATCCAATAATGAGATGGAGGAATTGAGCTCCTTTTCGCATGTAAATTTAATATTAGGATGTATATGATTGCCATATTGCAAGAATTTATCGCAGGACTCCTCTGTATTGAACATAATGTATTTATCACCGACAAAGCAGCGGTAAAGTAAGGGTTCAATGCTTCCAAGTTTCAGGCTGAATAATTGTTCCTCAAACCAGGACATAAAGATATCTGGAAAGTGCCATCAAAACCCTAATATTCCGGTCTTTTAATATTTGTTCATCCTACTCCGGATTTCACCAACAAGTCGTATTTCTGACTAACTATTTCAAATGAAACGGTGTTCCTATGTCTCTGACTGAAAAAAAATACGGCCTAATTTTGAAACAATATTTACCATCCCAAATTTAAATTCCCTACTGTTTTCAAAGATATCCGGTACATAATCTTTCCTGATCTGTTTTTTTTTAATAAATTTTTTTCAAAAGAAATTACATCTCTATTAAATAAATTCTTTTTCCAAACCAATTTTAAGTTAATTTTCATAAATAGACACCACATAGGATTATACTTTAATTGTAAGGACAGAATCCCGCCTGAAGCGAAGTGCTCCGTTATTTACGAGTTTACTTGCTCCAATTGTAAACTGGGGAGATACATAGGCAGTTCGGTGCACTCGCTGAGGGTGAGGTTCGGTTTCCATTTAGTTGTTATCTACAGGACAGAGAAGGTTCTCTCTACGAAAGAATTCTCACCTGTCAGGCTTTACTCTATTAATTGTAAAACTGAAATCACAACGGACGTTTTTAAAATCTTAAAAACCACCCCTGATCCCATATCATTAAGGATTCTTGAATCCATGTATATTAAATATCTTTATCCTTCCTTATATTCCGATTCTTCTTCTCACCCACTACTTCTACTCAAAACAAAAATATTCCTAACCCCCTAACCTTCCCATTCTTCTTACGCTCCTCGCCCTTTCTCCCCAGTTATCTTCTAAATGCTGATTGTTTAAGGTTGGTTTATCCTGATGTGTTTCCTGTGTTTCCCCAATCGTTAATTTTTAACTCGCAACATAATAATCCAAAAATATCAATTACCTGTAATACTTTCCATAAATTCATCATTTTGATTATCTGTTTAACTCTAACTTAAATTGTTTTTCTATTCTGCGAATTGTATTTTCCAGTACCCGAAGATGGGTGAAAAGTTCACCCGAAACAGTGTATCAAGAAAATGAAATGAATTTCCCTTTATACGTCCTTTCGTTAATCCTTCAAATTAAATTGAAGCTCCATAGGAGAAGCCCTAACCAATATATATATATATATATATATATATATATATATATATATATATATATATATATATATATATATATATATATATATATATATATATATATATATATAGAGAGAGAGAGAGAGAGAGAGAGAGAGAGAGAGAGAGAGAGAGAGAGAGAGTGTGTGTGTCACGAGGAAAAGTAGTACCTCAAAGGACATTGCTGACCATACCGTGGATGTGATATTTTGAGAAGGCTTTAACCTATAGCATAAGAGAAAGCATAGCATAGATGAGGACTCTCCCTACACACCTCTCCCACCCCCTTTTGCGGGCTAGAAAGCGGAAAAGATACCTGATTGTGCTGTGAAAATGACCACCATCATGAATTTTTTAAAGAAATGTTGAAACCTATCTATTTGCTTCTAAACTATACGTATACTATAATCTATATCAAGGTGGTGCCATATAGGTCAAGTCGTGGATTATGTCGTCAGGTTGAGATTTGAACTGTTCGACCGACGAACTATTTACCACTACTGTTCGTAGATGATTCCACGTTCCGCAGATTTTATACGAGAAGAATATGTCGTAAATGCTAGTAAGGAATTGCGGTAATTCCAGTTTGTAACTGTGGTTATGTGTAGCATTTGCGTTCAACGTGAATAGTCTCATGTGATCTACGTTTTCAACTCGTATTATTTTAAAAGTAGAGAGAGGTGACGCCCCCTTGTCGCGGGAAGAGAGCTTGTGCGTACCCTTGACTTTTCGAGTTATGTCAGCGGGGGTACCTATCTTCTGGCACCCCTGGCAGGGTTTCCCTTGTCGATTTGGTCGGAAATTAGGTTCCAGACTAAGTGCGTCTTTGTCTTTTTTTATCCTACTCTATCCTTCATCTTTCTTTAAAAATTAATCCTATTTCTTCTACTTATACAAAAAGAAAAAAACAACAAAAAAACAACCCCTATACCTATCATGTCACTCTTAGTCTTTTTTCATCTATCTACATATAAGGACCTGGCAGCTACCTCACGCGTCAGAAGAGAGGCTTTGGAACCTCTATAAACAACGCCAATCGACGCTCACTGGTTGCGAGAGACTAGGACTTGAGGGGGTCTTAGGCGTTGGGGCACGATGAATGGGATGAGGGTAGTGCCCCGGTAACCCCTTTCCTGGCGCATAATTATTGACCATTCCCAGTGACCGTTGACGGGTGCCTCTGGTAGCATTGGTCCGTGGGGACGGCCCTTTGTTCCCATGTTGGTTGCCAGGCCAACAAAAAGCCTTGGGTCGAGTCTCTTGGTGTGGCGGGATATACACTGAACGCTGCTCCGAGATCTTGGCCGTCGTGAAGGGAACTAGTAGGAGTTTAGTACGGGGTGTGCTCCGTTGTTCACCTGGTGAGAAATCGATGGCCCCCTTCGGGGACCGTCAGTGCTGCTTGGTTGGGAGCCACGGCATGCCGAGGTTTGACGACTCGGTTGGACGAACAGCAGCACAAGGAGCGTGCCTTCTGAAAGATCCGAAAACTCTCCGATCGATAGGCGGGAGCGACTCACGCGGGGCGAACTCACCTCCCCCTTTCTTTTTTATTGAGTGGTCACAAAGTATTCAGAGATATAAAGTGTTCAGCATGACTGGAAAGAAAGGACCTGGTGCGTTAAAGTATACCTGCTCGACATGCCAAAAGGACAAGTGGTGCGTAGATTTTCCGGAGGGGTGTTTCTCAAAATGCCACCCTGGAAGTATTTGCACGGACTGCGTCCTAAGGGCAGAACTTCAGGAGCTTAAGGAACTTTTTAAATCTTCTGAGGAAAAAACACGACGGCTGGAAGAAAAGGTGAAAATCCTCGAGTCTGAGCATGTGACTCAAATCCGTCATCTCGAAGCCATCATCGCAGAGATTAAAGCCACCAATGGACAGCAACAGCAACAAGAAACTCCCAACGACGCGGATGGCTCCTCTGTTGGGCCCTCATGCACCGCGTCGATAGAGATAGGCCAACCATCCGACGTCCCAGATCCAGCAGCTGCTGGGGTTACTCAGGGCGTCAAAAAGAAGAAAAGGAAGAGTAAGAAAGGAAAAACAGAAGAGAAAGTAGAAACGGAAGAAAAAACGAAGAAGAAAAAGAAGAAAAAACCCCAAAAAGTGGGGAAGAAAGAGGAATCGAAAGAGCCCATACTGAAAGGGAAGCCTCTGTCCTCTGAACCCAAATGCGCGAGGGTCATCGTGATCGGTGACTCCCAAGCGCGGGATCTACAACCCTTGCTAGCGGCCCGCCTTCGCACCAGTGTGAAGGTAAGCTGCCTTCCAGGAAAGGGGAACGGAGAAATAAGGGTGGAGGCTGAGAAATCTCAGATCTCTGAGAACTCAGTAGTTGCCCTCATGGCAAGTGGCAACGATCTCTACCTACGAGGAGGCAATGTAGGCGCCAGCGGGAAGATCCTGACCACGGTTATGGGAGGAGTTGACGACTGTGGGCTAAAAACCCGCAGACGTGTCGTGGTCGGGATACTCCCAAGACGAGGTCCATCCCGCAATGCTCACGCGAGGAACGTCTCCATAAACCAACGCCTGGGAGATCTTTGTACGGCGGAAGGAGTCTTTTTTGTAGACCCCTACCGCACCTTTTACGGGAGAAATGACCTGTACAAAAGGGACGGAGTGCATCTTTCCTTTAAAGGGAAAGCTGCACTCGCAAACATGATCCAGGATGTTGTGGAGCGGACCCAAAGAAGTGTCAGACCCCGAGTAAAGGAGGACGTTCGCCAGTACACCCGTGTTACTCCAGGAACGACCTTTTCTGAAGTCACAAAGAGTGGAGTGATCCCGCCACAGAGAAAGAAAGCGGGAAACGGAAGAGCGTAGGGAGTCCTACAGTCGGGGACTCCCTAAAAGTTCTTCTGTTTAATGCGAGGTCTATCAGAAACAAGTTTCTAGAACTTCGTGGCCTCGTAGCAACAGGAGAACCGGAGATGGTGGCCATAACGGAGTCGTGGATAAAAACCTCAAGCCGAGATTTTGAAGGTGAATTCACGATTCCCGGTTACCAGCTCTTCTTGAAAGATAGGCCAGACAGAGAGGGTGGCGGTGTGATGTTGTATGTCAAGGATACTCTCAACTCGACGGATTGCAACATCGTATCCGACCATGAACTACTAGGTGTTGACCTAGAGATAGATCCTGCCAAATACAGGACCCTGGTGCTTTATAGACCTCCTGCCCAACTCGTTGAAAAGGACAGAGATCTGTACCAGCTACTAGGAGAACTTGTGAAAGACAGAGTGTGTATCGTCATGGATGATTTCAACACACAAGTTGACTGGGAAACCAGAGAACCCTGTGGCGAGAACGCACTACTCCTGAAGTTCACGAACAACGAGTTCCTCACTCAATGGGTGAGAGAGCCAACGAGAGGAGACAATATCCTCGACTTGGTTTTCACCTCTGAGGATGACATCGTTGAGGACCTCTCTGTTGGCGAAGAGCTCGTTTGCAGTGACCACCGACTAATTAGATTTGTAGTCAAAGTCCCCAAGGCAGAGCCTGCAACTAGTAAATCAAGGAAACTGGATTTGAGAAGAGCAGACTTTGCAGGTCTACGCGCGGGACTGACTGACGCGAGGCTAGAAGAGTGCGATGCTGTTGAAGACTCTTGGAACAGTTTCAAAACCACATTCATGAGTCTCTTCAATCGCGTTTTATCCCTCTGAGATGCCCCCGTCGGTCTTCTGTTCAACCAAAGTGGTTTAATCGAGAAATCGGGCAACTGCTTAGGGAGAAGAGAAATGTGTACCGGCAATCGAAGATCTCGGGTGACTTTGACGAATACCGGAGGCTAGCCAGGAGAGTGAAGTCCAGCATAAGGGCGGCTAAGCGGTCTGAGAAACTCCGAGTGGCGAGACTCTGTAAAGAGAATCCCAAGGAGTTTTTTGGATATGTGAACAGCCGTAAACCAATCCGTCGAACGATTGGCCCTTTGAGGAATGAGGAGGGGACATTAAAGCATTCAGATGCAGAAAATGCCAACCTCCTCAACGACAAATTCTCTTCAGTGTTTACTGAAGAGTGTGGTCCCATTCCCCAGCCGACGGATTCCTACTCGGGGGAAAAGCTGGAGGCAATGGACTTCACCGAAGGAGAAATAAAGAAAAAGATCGCTGACCTAAAGACGAATAAGTCCCCTGGACCGGACGGGTTTCTACCTAAAGTGTTGAAAGAAGTGTGCGATGAAGTATCACGACATCTGTGCGCTATCTTTAACATGTCAATCCGGACCAAATGCGTTCCTAGAGACTGGCGTGAGGCGGAGGTGACTCCTATCTTCAAGAAAGGAGACCGTAACCAACCGTCGAACTACCGACCTATCAGTCTGACTTCGATAGTCGGTAAACTCATGGAAAGCATCATGTTGGACAAAGTGACGTCGTATTTAGAGTCAAACCTGCTACTGAGGAGTTCCCAGCACGGCTTCCGAAGGCAACGGTCATGCCTGACGAACCTTGTGGAATTCTTCCACTTCGTTTTCAGTGAGCACGATCGGGACAAGGCGGTGGATGTGGTCTACCTAGACTTTCAGAAAGCCTTTGATAAGGTACCACACCGCCGCCTTCTCCGGAAAGTGCGAGCGCTTGGCATAGACGGAAAGGTGGCCGGCTGGATCGAGAACTGGCTAAGTGGCAGACGGCAACGGGTGGTGGTAAATGGACAGTCTTCTGAGTGGGTGCCCGTTACTAGCGGGGTGCCTCAAGGTTCTGTCCTGGGACCACTACTATTCATCATCTACGTCAACGACATGGACGGTGACATGGTTGCCAAGATTTCCAAATTTGCCGACGATACCAAGTTTGGTATGAACGTTGCAAAGGATGGAAATACTGCCCGCCTGCAGGAAGATCTTGGGAAGATTGGGGAGTGGTCGGACACGTGGCAAATGCCTTTTAACGTGGGGAAATGCAAAGTGATGCATATCGGCCACAGAAACCCCCAATCTCAGTATATCCTTAAGGGCACTGCTCTTGAATCGAGTGACACTGAGAAGGACTTGGGTGTAACAATCACTAGTGACCTCAAGTTCTCGAAACAGTGCATTGAGTCGGATAAAAAGGCCCAAATGATGCTAGGCTATATTAAGCGCCAGTTTGGTTATCGGAACCAGGAGATTGTACTGTGCCTGTACAACTCACTTGTCCGACCGCACCTGGAGTATGCCGTACAATTTTGGAGTCCTTCATTGCGAAAGGACATCGCGAGATTGGAACGCGTACAAGCCAGGGCAACCAAGCTGATTCCTTCTATCCGACATAAAAGTTATGAGGATAGACTAAGGGAATTAGATCTGTTCTCGCTGGAAACCCGTAGACAGCGTGGTCAGCTCATCGAAGTTTTCAAAATACTTCGAGGGTTCGACAATGTTGACTACCGGGATATTTTCACACTGAGTGAGAACAGAACGCGCAATCACGGCTTCAAACTTGAACTGAAGCGTTACAACCGCAATCTGTGTGGAAATTTTTTCACTTACAGTATCTGCGGTATGTGGAACGCACTTCCAGTGGAAGTTGTGAACAGTGAATCTGTTGACCAGTTCAAGTCAAGACTAGACAAAGTCTTGAAAAGTGGCCGTTTAGGGATGCAAAACAATTGAGCAGCCTTGTGCCCGCTCGATTGCTAGTCCAAAGGTACCCTCTTTGAATGGTCCGTAAGGTCTCCTAGGGTACCTTCTTTCCTTGTTGTTACTCCTTGTTGTTACAGTTCTCGTAGCCGCCGCTGAAAGCTTTTATATCTCTTGTAATGGATCAATTTAGTGGTCCGGGCCTGTACCCTTTCCAGTTGTTCAATTTCGTTCCGCAGGGATGGGGACTAGAATTGAACGACGTATTCAAGGTGTGACCTGGCAAGAGAGTTGTAGAAGGCGACAACAATCTGCTTATTTCGGAAGCGAAAATGCCTCTTTATGTACCCCAACATTCTTTTGTCTCCTTGTAGGTATTGTTTGGAGAACTTCACGTCACTGCTAATTAGTACGCCTAAATCTTTCTCAATGTCAGTGGTATCTAGCTGTTTTCCTAGCAAGGAGTAGTTTTCCCGAGGGTTAGCATGGCTGATGTGAATTACCTTGCTTTGAGTAATTTCAGGAGTCACCTTGCGAAACTGGAGAGTTGTCTCTGTTGGTAGATTCAATTTTTTAAATTAAAAAATACCGTTTGATCCATTGTTCTTAAATCCCATAATACTAACAATGATATAGTAATCGTAAGAATAGTTTTGGAGTTAATATTTATGACACTAATACACATCAGGGGAAATCTAACGGAAACAAAACAACCGAGGTAGAAAGCAACCAATATTTAATTTCAATTTATTCTATATATTATTAATTTATGATATATATGATAAATGAAATGCATAAAGGATAATCTTTTCCTGATGCATTTAGGAAGAAAACACCTTTAGCGATTACGATACCAGATACATCATGAGGCCGCTAACGCGATACCGATAATCAATACAAATGTATCGCCGATACATGTATCTAGATACTACTCATCACTGACTATTGTCACCCCCTCGCTTTCTGACATACTCGAATAAAGAGGTACATCACATTTTCTTAAGAGCTACTTGGAGGTTTTTATTTCCCGTAGTCCGCCCCTTCCGTCCCTATTTGGAAAGGGGTGAATTCACAATTTACACTGACTACCATTCATTGTTCGGCGCTAGTTCTGCTGTAGTACATTTTCAGTGCACTCTCAAGTTCATTCTCGTCACTTGTATTTCATCATACAGCTTACGAGTAACTTCGCTATGTCCCTGGCTCTTCAAATATCGCATCACGCCAATCTCGGCCACGCAGCTCTCTCGTCCCTCTCCTGTCGATTATTGAACTCTAGCGTTAGTTATAGAGTAGAACTTAGGCACTCAACCACTGCGAGACTCTCTTCAACGTCTCCTCCTAGCAATGGGAGTGCCAGACAGTTTTTTCAGGTGTATCTTGGTCGACTTTCCTTTGCCCGACTGTCCTCCCACCGAGCGTACGCCAAGTTGCGAACATCTCTCCATGGCTCTGGAGCCGCCAGCGTACGCACCTCTGAATCCATATTGGAAACTCGTGATCGTACTTTCTGTTCCAAACATTTCTGAAGCCTCTCCCTTTCCAATAGGATGTCTAAATTTTACAAATGCATTTTTAGTAAAAATTTATATTACCCATGCTAGTATATTTGAAATATTATGCTTGTTCCAAATACGAAAAACCTAAACTTTTCACACCACACAAAATGGATCGTTTAATTCTTTAGCACTTGTAATAAATACCCTTATCATCGGAAATTATTATTTTTGTATTCATAATATATTATGATACAATATATTTATGTTACCTGCTATAGAACAAATACTGCACAAAATTATCACAAGAATAACTATATGGTGAGATGGAGTACGGCATAGTCAAACGGAAACCCCACTTCACGCTGTGCGATAATATGCGATATCAAATGTGATTCATTGCCAGATTGACTCTCGCTTTGGGTTAAATTTGCTTCGCTGCCATATGTTGTCTTGCCGCTTGGTTCCTATTAAACGTCAAATTGTTTACCCTGCCTCAAGGACCTGAGGGTTAAAAAAATATTGCATTACAAAAACCAAACAATGAATCAAAGTGCAATTTCAGGGTCATTTGAGCCAGTTAAATCTTAACTAAACTAAGCTTTTAATAACTTTGCTGTTGACATGGACTAAAAAAAATAAATAAACCAGACATTTAGTCATTAACCGCGACAAGAGGATGAGAACGGTGTCTTGAAGCTAAAAAAATGCCATTAGGATATGTAATTAAGCGGTGTTTTATTGATAAGGTTCTATCAATCGTTCCTTGCACTCATCTCATCCGATTTATTCGGAAGTAGCGCCTTTGCTTCGGCACTTCCTAGACTCAAAATGCTTTCGACACTTGGGTCTTGTTTTCTTTAAAGGCATTTTGACATTTGAGTCTCGTCTTTGTAATTTAACTTGCAGGATAACTGCAGGTGGATCGGTGACATGTCAAAGCATCGACATAATTTCACAGATGACAAAAGCCACAAGGGCCTATCAAAGGTCATCCGCCTCCGTCAAAACCCACCCACAAAAAGCACAATCACCAGGGGAAGACAAAATCAAAGTCCCCCACAATATAATATAACAGATGACAAAAGCCACAAGGGCTCATCATAGGTCATCCAAGTCAAATGGCCTCTTTTTTTTTTTTTAAGGCACCCAAACTCCCAAGAAAACTACATCCAGAGGATTGCGTCCAGAAACAAGGGTATCACCAATCAAGGCTTGTCAAGAACTAAATCATGCAGCTATAGATATATACAAACAATATTAATATATACAAAACTTAGGAGCCATCACAACCTTCCCTCCCCATAAACTCATCCAACCCACACTTTGCCTCCATACTCAAAGATACAGAAGTTTCCTGGGTAGAGGCTTGCTAGCCTATTAGACCAGGCTAAAAACTATGTGGATTAATGTTGGTTGGATGTTTTGCACGGTTGAGACTTATTGATTTTTCCTTTATGATCATACTTCTGCTCTTGATGGCTCCACATTTTATCTAGTTCCCTCTCAAACTTTTCTACATTGAGTGCACTAACTAACTCTTCTATTAAGACTTCCAATTTTCTGAGCATAATGGTGCTGATGTTCCACTAAGATCTCTGGGAAAATTGAGACGGCAATAGCACCACCTACTTTAGGCTGTTTATACCCCAAATCATCATTTTTAGGATAATTTTAAAATGGGGGGGGGGGCTTCACCCTTATACCTCTGTTTAATTATAGAGGGTTGTACCATCATCCACCCCCATAATTTTTAAATAAACTAGTAATATTCCTAATTTAAAAGCAGTAAACGTGTAGATTAGCAACAAAAAGTAGTTCCTTTAAACTATCTAGCTAAATATATTTAAATGTATTAAAAAAGGTAATAAAAATAGTAAAATGGGGACAAATATATTGACAAATAAAAATGACTAAATGAGGATAAAAAAAGATAAGTTAAAAACAAAATAAAAATTCAGTTCAGTCATTTCTATCGTCAGACCCCACCCCAATCCCCATTATAATTTGCAAAATGATTAAAGGTGCAGAAATGATTTGGTTAAATCATTCACTTCTGTAAATGTTAGATCATTATTTTATTTTACAATTAGGATTATATACTGGGGGCCTGTGTCCCCCAGACTCCTCCAATTGATTGAAACTCAGGAGCATTGTAGGGTGGTCTCCCCATTGTATTTACCCCAACATGAGCAGTCTCATTAAATTTAGTCCAAAAATGTGAAACATATTGGAACACGGATGAAATAGTTTACGTCCCATCATTCGAGCCACCAATCTACATATTTACCTTAAAAGCAACATTAGATTCATATTCAAAAACCAATTCCTAAAGGTAAATATTGCGAGTATGTGCGGATGCGATTCTAGCTTATTTTGAGGGTCTGCTCATTATTGGGGACGGCTCATCGGGGGAATGGGCCTACGATGATCCTGAGATTTCAATAATTTTTTGGGGGGTCTGGGGGGGTACAGCCCCCAGTATATAATCGGAAATTGCCATAAACTTTGTTCACATAGATTTCAGCTCAGAAAAAGTAGCTAGCAAAAATAGCCCAAAATAAGCTAGGACTCAGATCCGGCCATACTCTACACAATTACCTTGTTAAATGGGTAAACATGAAGATTGGCGACGCGTCCGAAAAAGTATATTTTTTTGTGTGTATGTTTCATTCACTAGCACATGCATATTCGTGCATTTTTGGTTAAATAAAAATGTTAGAATATTAATCTATAAGCAATTATGGGTAATTGTGTAGACGATGGCCGGATCCTAGGCCTAGCTTATTTTGGGCTACTTCTCATTATTACTTTTTTAGAGATGAAATTGAAGAATTTTATGGCAATTTTTGCTTTTATACTGGGGGGCTGTGCCCCCAGACCCCCCAAAGGATTGAAACTCGGGGTCATCGCAGTCACATCCCCGCGACGAGCCGACGCTTCGTTGTTACTTTTTTAGAGATGAAATCAAACAAGTTTATGGCAATTTTTGCTTCTATACTGGGGGGCTGTGCCCCCCACACTCCCCTCAAAAGGATTGAAACTCAGGTTCATCGCAGTTACATTCACGCGATGAGCTGTCCCCAACAACGAGCCAATGCTCAAAATAATCGTTAGTACTTACATGGGTGGATTTTGCCGTCAGCATCAATACATAATTTATCACCCCGAAACACCCAATTTTTGTTCATTCTGAGCTGTGCAGAACAATTAGGACACTCGCGCGTTGATTTGAATACCCACCCCATGGGCTTCAAGAAACGCAACACATTTAGTGTTGTCAGTTAAAAATGCACAATTAGGACACTCGTGTAATGATTTGAATACCCCATGGGCTTCGAGAAATGCAACACATTTATCGTTGTCGGTTAAAACAGCACCTAAATGGTGATAATGTAACAAACAAACTGCGCACGAAAATGAAATTTGACAAATGAACAGAAAACTGCGTGGGAGGGTGTTTAAATATGAGACGCTCGGATGGAAAGGTATTTGCTTTTTTCCGTACCGGAATTGAGTATTTGTGTTTTGAAAGTGAGCATTTGTGTTTCTTGAACTACACATATATAGTAATTAAAACACTAATACTGAGTACATCCTTTTGGAACAATAATCAAAATGAAGGTCGTAAAAAAACCTTTTAAAAAAATCAAAGAAGAGAAATAAATACGGAAGAGAAAAAATGAAAAAGTCATTTTTTTGGCCAGAATTAAGACATGAGACTTCATTAACAACACTGAAATATGGTTTAATCGAGCATTAAACAATGGAAAATTAAGTAACAAGTAATTAAAAAGACTAAATAATGTCAGGCATAGGGTAGGTAGGATATATAGAAAAAAAATAAGGGGGAAAAAACATCTAAAATAAAAGAAAAAACGAGTTTTGATCAATATAAAAAGAACAAAAAGCCTTGAAACAAATAGAGCTTTCTGATTGGTCATTGATGAAACTGAATCCAGATTTGTGATTGGCCAGTGCAATAGCAGAAAAACACTGAAAAGTAGCCCCCAAAATAAGCTAGAGTCGCATCCAGCCATCATCGCAACATTTGCCCAATTATGATTATATACTGGGGGCTGTACCCCCAGATCCCCCAATTGATTGAAACTCAGGATCATCATAGCAGGGTTCCTCCCGCAGTGATAACCCCCTCCCCCTGAGAAGTCCCCTTGAATTTACTCCAAAAAGGTGAAACATATTGGAACAGGGGGATGAAATACTTTGCGTCCCATCATTCGCGCCGACGATCTTCATATTTACCACCAAATGTCATTAAGCCTCTAGTTTTGGTATGGAGGGTAACAAAAATAATACCATCCCTGAAGCACCTTGAATATGAAGATAGACTGAGGGTATTAAATATGTTTTCATTTGAAAGAAGGTGTGTGAGGGGGGGAGATATGATTGAGCTTTTTAAGATCTTTTCTGGGATGGATAAATTGGATTTCAGCAAGTTATTTGAGTTAGAAGGTAGTAATAGAACTAGAGACCACCACTTAAAGATTAAAAAACAGAGGTGCAGACTGGATGTTAGAAAATATTTGTTCACTAACAGAGTGGTGGATTATTGGAATAGTTTGCCACCTGAGACTAGACAGCCCAAACTTGAATGTTTTCAAGCGCAGATTGGATGATTATATGGGAATGGAGGGTTAATTTCTTACTTTTTGGTATGGCGATATGTTTCTTGACTCATTCCTTTGTATGCAGTTTCTTTTTATTGTATATTTTGGGGGACTTTGATTTTGTTTTTGACAGACCCCTATGGAGGCTTTAAATTATATATTGTAGATGCATGGTTGGACATAATCCTATGGATTGTCAAATTGTATTTTGTAGATGCATGATCTGACAAAATCCTATGGATGCATTATGTGGGTGGGATTTGATGGATATGTATGACCTTTGATAGGCCCTTGTGGCTTTTGTCATCCGTGAAATTATGTTATGTTAACTATCTACTTCACATCCTTTACTTATTTCCCTGATCATTAGCTCATCAATACAGTCTGTCTGTCTGGGTGGTCTGTAAAATGCTCCCAAGTGTATTATCCTATTTTTACTGACCCTAATATCTATCCACAGTGACTCAACTTCTTCTTGCTTTATAGAATTACAGTAAACCCTCGATATAATGAACCTCAATATAACAAATTTTGGATATAACAAACTAAATTTCCTTGCCGAACTCGATCGGGTTTAAGAGGCAAGCATTACGACCAGCCTGAGTGAGTGTTGGTGTGTCACATGTCTCCTACACTGCAAGGTTTGTATCAATACTATGTTGTGTAGTCCACTTAACTTTATTAGTAATTACATACATATTACATATGCATAATGAACTTGCTTCATTATTTCCATTGCTTTTAATGCCCATCAGGTTTAACAAACTTTCGGCTTTAACAAATGACCCCCCCCCCCAACCCCTGCCCCATATAGTTTGTTATATCGAGGGTTTACTGTATTTAGATTTGAAGAAATGCTATTTCTGATATAAATAATCAACCCACCAGCCATCCTATCTCTCCTTTGACTAATGTACATATCATAACCCTGTATTTCAAATTCACTCACATTGTCATTAAATTATTTTCATTAACCCATGATTCTATTACACCATATTATATCTATATCTTAATCAATAATATAACTAAATAACTCATCTTTCTTATTTCTAAGACTATGAGCATTGGTATAAAGACAACTCAGCCCTCCTATCCCTGAAGCACCTCTTTTAGAATGTATACCTTCTACTCTATCTCCTCTGCATCTCTTTCCTTTCCCTGCCCCACCCTGTACTCTTATATTTCCCTGACCACTATCAGTAACTAGTTTCCTGCCTGCAAAGACCCAATGCACTATCTAACTCCTGCCACAACATGCAACCCCAGCCCGGCTTAGATGTAGTCCATCCAATGCATACAATGCCTTATTCCCATAAATCCATTCCAAACATCTACAAACACTAATCCCGACTCAATTACCACTTATTTCACTTTCTGCCACAACCACATCAGACAAATCACTTTCAACCTCTTCCTCTCTCAGCACATCGAATCTGTTAGTCAACCTAACAGGTTCCATGTCCCTCTTACTCACAGACCTAACCTATCTATTCTATCCATATTCACCCACCATTCATCTTCACTCACATCAGTCACTTCTTTCTCTCCAGTCCCTAGTCTAGGCCTATCTTCCACCCTCCTGGTCCCAGCCGCATTCTTCATACATTCACATCCCTTCTCACTTCATTTATCAACTCACTTAATCTCTTGCACTCATCACGCAACTGACTCACTTCCTCTACCAAAGCTACATTTGCACTAGTCACATAACAAACCGGGCATTCAGATACATTTACTCTTCTTTCAACACCACAAAATCACAAACTACATACACACTGCTTACATCAAAAGGCACACTCACATCATCCAAAGCAAGAGCCTTACTGAGAAACTTTTCAAAATATAATTAAAAATTCCTTTAGTATTATGTCTAACACTCAAAGTTAACTATCTTCCTGTACCTAAATATATTACACCGAAAAATCAAAAATGAAAAAATGTCACTGAATAGAGAGCTCTCCGAGAACACATCCGATCTCTACCGGACACACTCGTATTATCGCATATTAGTTCATATACATAGTCAATTCAATCAGTAATTTTTGCCACCGACTCAGATTTTCTTGCAAATTACTGTACTTGTAGACATCAATGAGAAAAAAATAATGGTATGTGTCTCACCTCTGTAGGTCAAATGGTTTCTGAGGTATGACCCCTCAAAGTTGGGTCAAAAAGGTCATTTTTGCAAAAAGTGAAAAGTTTCAAAGTCCAATATCAAGGAGACTATTGCACCTACATAGTTCATTGTGATACCATTTTAAAGCTAATAAAATTCCCTACAACTTTTATTAATCCATATATTTCCTTACAAGATAAAAAAAAAAGTTGACCTTTGACAGGTCACTTGATGTAGAAATTGATTTTTTGTAACTTTCCCTAAAAATTTGTACATATGTATAGCAAAGTGTTCATAAAGAATTTTCTTTGAGAAATGTTTATTTTAAGAGCTACAACTTACCCCAAAAAGTGACAATTTTGTTGTTTGACGTGTACTGTTAAATACACTATTGTAATCACTATCTACGGTACTTATACCAGTACCCTTGCTTTTTTATAAATATCTAATGTATGCTTTAATAAAATACTGCTCTATATGCATATTATATTAAAGTAGTATTTAGGACGACACATTGAAATTGGATGATAAGCAATTTACTATGTATATGAAATAATATGCAATAAGACTTTATAATTCTGAAATGAGTCTTGAAGATTCAAATATGGTTTGAATACACTGAAAATATATACCAGTATACTGTGTATATATATATATGTTTCAATATTACTCTATTTGCAGGCATTTGTCAAATAGAGTAATATATATATATATATATATATATGTTTCAATATTACTCTATTTGCGGGCATTTGTCATAGTGGTAGCTTTCTTCATTTCCAATTTTGTCAATGTATAGGTTTGGCCCATAATGATTGTTGGGCTAACAATCATTAACACATCACTAGGATCAAGAAGAAGCTCATCAGGTGGTGCAGGATACACAAACTAGTTGGCAGGGCCATGTGAGTGAAGGAAGCTCAACTGAATTTCATTGCTCTCGTGCTTGACCTCCAGGACACATGCAAGATACCAGTGTTCATCATAGATAGCTAAACAGAACCCTTTTATAGATGCCAATGGAATTGTGCTGCTTTGAAGAATAGTGGTTCTGTCCAATCTTGTGATAGTTGAAGTCGAATATGCACTAACTTCCAAGACTTCCTCACTGACCGCCTTAAACCTTTTCCTTTACTGGGGCAAGAAAAATTACTTATTAGTAGTAGTATTTCACTAAATTACTAAGTGACTTTGTGAATTTAATAACTAAATGGCTTTGTCACCAGGTTCAGCATTAACTCCTCTTCTTTGGAGGCTTGTTCTGGCGGCTAGCCTCTTCACAGTTCCACCGATGCCATCGCAGGGTCCTTTACCATGGCTCATTGCAAAGAAATGCTATTCTGCTTCAATATCAAAATCATTCTTGTGATAGCAAAGGTTAATGAAGTTTTGCGATTCTTATATTGGGCAGCACACCCGTCACTGAAGTAAAATATTTCTGTGATTTTATGAGATGACTGCAAAATTTATTAGCCTTGTTTGAAAAGGTCAACTGTGATGACATCATGCTGATTACAGTCAGAAATTGCTACAAAACTTTGGTGTTGTAACTCATTGTTTTTACAGTAGTAAACAACAAATGAATGTAGTGATGCTTGGCAATTATTCCAATGAAATGACTGGGCTGCATCTTGCACAATAAAAGAATAATTCTCTGAAAAGTTCCTCACAATTACAAATTCACCTTCACTTAGTTCTTGCTTCTTTTCTTGTAAAAAAACTACTTTGAGCTTTGGCAATGAAATCATGTTGCAGGAGATCTGTTAATTGTTCATGGAAATATAGAATAAAATCTTCTGCTGTTAATTTTTTATATTTTAAAGTTGATATGTCTGTTGTAACATTCAAAATAGCACTTTTCTCGAGGCGGTTTTCAGTGGAGAAGGGCGAGGCAAGGTCTATAATTTGAAATATGATTAGTATTTAGGCTATCATTTAGTACACATACACACAGAATGTGTGCCACTGGCTCCTGGCAAAACACATTCTTTTGGTCTCAGCTCTTCAAACTTTGAGAATCTAATCTTTAGTTCTGGATACTTGCCTTTGAAGTCTTCATATACCTCTTTCAGATTGCTAAGTACAAGAAATTTTTGCTTTCTTTCACAACACCCATCAGCTTCTTTTACTGAGATGTAGTCTTTTAAACTTAGCAGTTCTCTACTGATGTCTGGTGATTTATAGAAGTCTCTAACTTTAGTAGCAATGTTCCTGTCCAGCCGTTTCCCCAACTTTGGATTTGTCGTAGATAGTACCCCCTTCTCTTTTGCCAAATGTTTTGCTTGCTGAACCATCTATTGTTAGCAATTAAAAGTGTTTATTATTTTTTGTCTGGTCCAGGTTTTTGGTAGGATTGAGAGGATGGTCAATTTAAGTTTTAGCAGTTGAAAAATTTCTGTATTAACGTTGTAGTGGGCCGAAAAATTTAGACTAACCCCAATCGATCCAACCCGCTTCCTACACTAATCCGGACGTGAGAAATCGAAGGAGAATGAAACGGATTGTATGTACAGTCCTTTACTTAATAAAAAAAATACAATATTTACAAAAAAATATGGGTAAATATGCACCCAATGAGCCTATTTATATATATACTAAAACAATCCTATCTTGGAACCCAATCAATCAAAAAAAATATATATTAATACTAAGAGTCAGCATATACAAAAGGGGACAACCAAAACAAGAGACAACAAAAAGAGGAGTTTTCTTACATGGTACCACGGTTTACAATTTGCCGGCCTCCCCGGGGCAAAATCTTGTCGGCAGTCACTCTTGTGACAAAATTAGGTGTGCGGGGCTTATGGTGCCTGCCACCTCGGAGCTTAGTTTTCTTTAAGATCCAGTCAAGTACTATTAGAAGACTTCTTATATCTTCTTTAAATATTTCCAAAATATTTTTGTTAAAGTCGCTCTTGCAAAATGCAGGCAATGTTTTTGTTTGTTTTTGTTTTTTTATTCTGGTACTTGAACGCTGTCTCATAAAATCTTTAACATTTAGTAGCTAATAAAAAAAACATGAGATGTTAAATAACCTTATTCATACAACATGAAATCAAATATATATGTACAAAAGAAAATATAATAAAAAACCCATTCCCACTCACACACACATTCTTACAGAAGGAGGGCGAGTGTATTGGGAAAAAGGGTGGGAGAATGGCCCCTTCACACACTCACATTCGCTCCACCACACCCCTCCTTCCTTAAGCCATTCGACCACAGTCACTCACAATACACTCTCAATCCTTACTCACAGTACCTTTTATACTCAATCACATCCTTCTGCACCCATTCACACTCGTCTACTGGTCCCTGGCTACGCGTAGCAATCAGTCGGGGTTGTTCATCAGTCTTCCTGTCAGTCTCATCATCACTATTAATCATCTTGTCAACCATACTCTTAGCCCTCATTACCAGTTCTCCCATCTCACGACAGAATTCTTTCATACTCTTCCGTTCAGAACCTTCACTATTCATACCCCCATTCATCAGCTCCTCACTCACAGCTCTCATCCAACTCAAGGTACATTCTTGCGAAACAGACAGGTCACTCACATCCCCCGTATTCTCAACAGGCATACCAGAAACCCCTTCGACTGGTTCCCACCAGAAACCTGAAAAATCAGCCACTTCATCATTCACTACATCAAATTCGCCCAGACTGTT
Source organism: Ceratothoa steindachneri (assembly GCA_963969495.1). Classification (NCBI taxonomy): domain Eukaryota; kingdom Metazoa; phylum Arthropoda; class Malacostraca; order Isopoda; family Cymothoidae; genus Ceratothoa; species Ceratothoa steindachneri. The sequence continues at coordinate 94,425,783 of OZ018319.1, forward strand.
ACCATTTGTAAAACCCGAAAAATCAGCCACACTAGGTTCATTCTGCCCAAACACACTATCATTCATACTGTTCCCAAAACCAGAAAAATCAGGCACAGGCAGCTCACTCACTCGTCTACTTATACCAGCCAAATCACTTACCTGTTTACGCAAAAACTCAATCTCCATTTCAAGATCCCCCATACCAGAAAGATTCTGCTCGGACTTACTTTCATTCATACTTGCATTCTTCCTGTCACTCTTCTTTGTACTCTTTCTACTCCTTGAGACTAAGACTAGCTCTTTCCCAGACAGATCCATACTATCACATTCAATCTCATCATCATGCACTTTACCTCTCTCTCTACACAGTTCATACACTGGATGACTCACCAGGTAGTCAGGAGGTTCTCTCCATCTCCTTAACTGACTCTGACTCTCAGTCATACCGTCATTCAAACTCTCCAAAACATATGTCACCCCATTTTCCCAAACTCTCACAACTCTATAAGGTCCATCAAACTTCTCACTCATCTTTGACACATTCAACCTACCCTTCACTTCTTTCACCTTCAATACTTTTGCACCTAATTCAAATGAACGGAACCTTTCATGTGCCTCACGCCATACACTCTGCTCACTTTCACTCAAACGAAACCTATCTTTCACTCGCCTTTCAAAATTTATCACAAACTGACATGGGGACATTCCAGTTGCGCTATGCACAGTTGAATTATACGCCCACAACACTCTCCCCAGACATACATCCCAGTCATTCATTGTCGTACTCATCATTCTCAACATCTCACACAAGGTTCTTATAGTACGTTCAGCCAATCCATTTGAAGACGGTACATACGGAGTTGTTCTCACATGCTCCACACCATTCTCTCTCAACATTTGCTCAAACACTTCTCCTACAGATTCAGGCCCATTATCACTCAGACATCTTCTAGGCTTCCATACACACATAGGAAAAAACAACTGCTCAACCACACGCGCAACAGTCACACTCCTTTTATCTCTCACAGGCGCTGCATACACAAACCTACTTTTATGATCAACCATAACAACCATACCAACATTCCCAGCGCTCGTACGCGGCAAAGACACACAACCAATCACTACCAATTCAAACGGTTCTTTCGCATCAACTTTCAACATCGGTGGTTTCACTTGCACACCTTGCACCTTTCGCTTCTGACACCTTTCACACGTAGTTGCAACATCATTCACAACAGTTCTCAGAAACGGATGGAACACACGTTCCTTCATACACTCCCACAGCTTAAACTTACCCATATGCCCATAATTATCATGCACAACCTTCACCAGACCAATCATACCAACTAAGGACATCACAGGTACATACATATCATCACCACCCTTCACATGCCTCACAAAATATACAATATCCATACAAACAACAAAATCCTTAGCATACCTTTTAAAATCACTTAAACACTCTGGCCATTCATTCAAATCAACACGCATCATTACACACTTCTTCAACTCACTAACAAAAGGACACATCTCTTGCATCTCTAGAATATCATCATCACTTAAAATCTCATTCTCATCATCCATGACCAACTCAATCATGCCACAAAATTTGACAACATTCTTCGCACACTCATTCAACTTCATCACCTCACATTCACCTTTCATAAGACGATCCTTATCAGCATCCAAAGACAAATCATTCAATCTCATAAAGTCTACACCAAGCAAGAAACAACACGGCATTTGCTCATCTTTCAGAATCACAAAGTCATGCTTCACATTCACACCATTACCCAAACTCACTTTCAGACTAACCTGTTCCCATGCCACTATCATGCCATTCCCTAACCCACTTATCCGTAACTTCACAGGTTTATGCTCGCAACATCTAAACTCTTCATACTTACTCAGAATATTCTCATTCACTAAAGACACTTGCGCTCCAGTATCAATCAAACCACAGAAAAACCTTTCACCAACTTTCACTCTCGCTTCCATCATATCAGGTCCACCATGTTCGCAATACACAGAAGGAACAAGCACACCAACATCAGCACTGATATCCACACTGTCATTAACTCCCATATCATCACTGACCACACGACGCTCATCTTCATCCAGACAATCCTTCTTCTCTCTTATATACGAACACTTTTCAATCACCCAATTGTAGTGCACACTGCTCAAACATTGCAGATGTACCACATTAGGATTCAAACCCTTCATCTTCTCATCCTTGTACACAATCGGCCTCTCACCACCAAAGTGCACATAAACAATCACTCCATACAAACGACTCACTACAATCAACACTTCCTGAAATGGCGGGACCCCTTGCATACACATCGTTCTCAATTCTTTTATGAAGTTCCGCACCTTTGCCATACCAATGCTTTCCGGCTTCCTACACACTTCATTCATTACCTCCTTCCTTAAATCATCCACACTATCAGGCACTCTCACGTCTACTCGATCACTCTTCAAATCTCGCAAACCATTCCATACACTCTCAAACAAGGAATCACCACCACCCTTACTCTCTTCTCCATTCATAATCCCTTTCGGCAAATAGTTAGGATCACTCACTCCACACACATTTTCATCATTCGTACCAGGATACCTTGAAATCAAATCAGCCAGGCACATACTCAATCACATAGTCAAAGTCACTCAAATCTTTCAAAGTCCTTGCAATCCTACTATCAGCCCACTTCATACGCTGCAGATACAGAAGAGGTTGATGATCTGTTTTGATCACAAACCTCACACCATACAAAAATGGATGCAACACTTTCAAACAATATCTTGTTGCAGCCAAACTCTCTTTCCACAGTTGAATACTTTCGCTCTGCCGCATTCTTAGCCTTGGATACATACCCAATTATTCGCCTGACATTCTCTGCATTCAAACGCTGCTCTTGCATCAGAAAACCTCCCATACAATACCCACTCGCATCTGTATACAATTCAAGCATTTTAGCATTTACACTATAATCTGGGTACGCCAATTCAACATCTTCAGCTGCTGCCTCTTTCAGTCTCTCATATGCCTCATTCATCTTATCATTCCACTTGACAACCGTACTACCTTTCTTGCCCATCCACTCAGTCAGAGGCTTACTCACACCAGAACAATCACGTATAAACTTTCGCTGGAACTCAATCAAACCCCAAAACGACTCCAGTTGCCTCACAGTCACCGGTTTAGGAAACATTCACACCTTCTCAACATACTTCGGTGATTTTCGCAACCCATTCTCACTCACCATATGCCCAAGGAATTCCACTTCTTTCGCAAACCATTCACACTTCGCCACTTTCACCTTCACACCAACACTCTCCAATGTTCTCAACACATCATTCACCAATCTCATATGCTCCTCAAAAGTCTCAGTCATAATCAAAATATCATCTATAAATGCAATCACATTCTTATTCGCAAACTTACTCAACACAACATTCATTGCCCGCTGGAAGGCTCCGGGAGCATTAGCCAACCCGAAGCTGAGGTTCCGGAACTGGTAATGCCTCTTTGTGGAAGAGAAGGCAGTTACCGGCCGGCTCTCCTCAGCAATAGGCATCTGGTAATACCCCCGTACCAGATCCAGCTTCGTAAACCACTCCATCTCATGCATACTATATACACACTCAGATACCACACACATCGGAAACCTTTTTTCACAGTCCTTTCATTCACCTTTCGATAATCCACACACAGACGCAATCTTCCATCCGGCTTACGTACAGGCACAATTGGACTATTCCATGCACTCTCACTCTCTTCAATCACTCCCAATTGCTCCAATTCCAAACACTGCTCCTCAATCTCATCAGCAACCGGACGTGGGAAATGCCTCGGCCGCTGATAGATTGGGGAGTCCTCCTTCAGGACAATCTTGAATTCCGGGAGCTTTGCAACCCCAAAATCCAGATCACCCTTACTGAGGGCTCCCTTTCGTTCAAATATCATTCGATACACATCCTCCCTTTCATACTCAGTCAAACATCCATCCAATTTCACCATGTCCTTCACCTCATTATACATCCATTCACATGTCTTTTCATTCGCAATATTCACCCTGATATCCGTGCTATCATCTATACCTACCTCAGTGACAGTGGAGAGGTGTCCTAGTACATCTCTGACTTGGATACCCCTCACCTGTCCCTTCACCCTGGGGTCCGCCTGCACACATACAAAAGGATCATTCATTCTCATCAAGCCATCAAACACACAAGCAACACGCCTTACCTTATAATATGCATACTTTCCATCCAATATCACGGTGTTCTCACCCACATTTAAACTAACATCCTTACTCCAACTCACTCTAACCGCCACCCTTTCACCCTTCACAAGTCTTACATTCTCCATAGCAGTCACCTCAATACCAGTAAACACACTCCTCAAAACACTACCATCTTTCCCTACATATAACTTATACACCCCATTTTTACCAATCTTTCTCTCAATCTGATCACTTGCAGGATGCACAACCATACGATTCATTTTCATAAAATCATAGCCCAAAATCACACCATACTCACTACTCACTTTATCAATCACCGAGAATTCACATTCATTCATCATCATACCATGCATTCGAACAGCTGACCTTATCATTCCAATCACAGGGACTCTCCTATTACCAATACCTACCAAACTACCCTTGCACTCAGACAGGAGGGCTTTCTCGCTAACCTTGTCATACACATCTTTATACACCAAGCTCGCCTTGCATCCAGAATCTATTAAAGCCAAACACTCAATTGCATTCAATTCCACCTTCACACTCAGACACTCATACTTCCTACCAGACAGCACTTTCACACTAGACAGACTTACCAACACATTACTCACACTCATGCACCCAGAGGATACTTCACCAGGTACCCTCTTACAATTCAGTTTCCCGCTTCAGACTTTCCATTCACACCTTGCGCTCTCAGTCTAATCCAACACTTTTCACTTGAATGTCCTTCCATCGCACAATAGCTACATACATTCCTCTGGTCACGACACATCCTCGCATAATGACCAGCCTTTCCACAATTACCACAAGCATACTTCACACTCCCCCCAGCAGTTGCTCCACCATTCAACCTCGGACAATCTTTCTTCAAATGGCCTATTTCTTTACACTCAAAGCACTCTTTCACACTTTCCTGGCAATCCTTTATCATATGCCCTTTCTTACCACAACCAAAACATGCACCAGACGTCCACCTACATTCTGCCAACATATGTCCTTTCCTTCCACACCGATGACATTCCACAATCTTTCTCCCACCATTCGATCTCTCGTTTGCTGGGACATACCTCGGTTTCTCTCTCATATATCCGTTCCCACGCTTGAAATTCATCTGTCCCCTTCCATTAGACCACCCTCCATTTACCCATCCATTCTGCCGGCCCAGGAAGTTCGACATCACTCCAGCTGGTGCAGCCTTCAGGGCATCCCTGTAGCTGACATACTGCTGGGGTGGATGAAAGCTCCTGGGCTTCTTAGCCCCAACATTCACACTGTACCATCCATCCTCTTCTAGATCGCTTTCATCATCAAATCGTCCATCTTCCAACAGCTCCAACACATCCTCCCACATCAACCGTTCACCTGTCAGTCTCATTCTCTCCTTTCTCTTTCCACTCAGCCATTCACTCACCTTTCGCGGGATCGTGTCCAAAAACTTCCTCATCAGTGGTTTACCTTCATTTACATCATCATCACCATACCTCTTTCTTGCCATACTCTCAAGCCTATGTGCATACATGTTCACACTTTCACTTTTTCCCATTCGAGCCTTCTCAAATTCATTTACCCTTTTATACTTCACACTCTCTTTCATTCGTTTCACCTGTCCAATCATCCGCTTCTTCACCACATCGTACCTTGGTTCCCCCACACTTGTAATCACGTGGAAAAACTCCAATACTTTTCCCTCCAAACATTCCCCCAAAACATTCATCCAGTATCCCTTATTCTCCGGGTACTTGAGCTTACAATATCGCTCAAATTCCCCGAAGAATTCTTCCACACTTTTCCCACCATGTAACCTAAATCTATCTATCTTTGGCACTTCCCTTATCAAAATACCCTTTCCCACATTCACTTCACTCTCACTTGAGCTGCCTTCACTCTCACTCATATCAATCATACCATCACTCTCTCCTTCATCCGAGTACAATGAGTCCACACTCTTGCCTCTTACCTTCCTATCCTTCCCCTTTGCACCACTCTTCCTTCTTCTCTTGCGTTCAACTCTCTTCCATTCTCTGTCCTTCCTATCACTCATAATCACCCTATCCTCTCTAGACTCGCACACACTCCCATTGATCCCATTAGTCTTATCCCCTTCAGTCGGAGCAGGGGTCAAGGTCGAGGGTCCTGGGGCCGGTCCTGACCCCTTCATCATGTCCTTCATCCGTTGGTCGACCTGCTTCTGTCTCTCGTCCATTTCTTTCCTCATCCTGTCTGTCTTCTCATCCATACTCATCACATCACTCTTCAATCCATCAATCACGTTCCTCAACATCATACATTCCTCCTCTTTCTGCCTCAATTCCAGCCTCAGTCTCAAAATCTCATCATGGAGGCCCTGTTCCACAGAAGCCATCCTCCCAGGTTAGTAACAGCGATAGACAAAGGTGAAAAACAACCAAACTACCTGCCACGCTAATTGGGTATGGACTGTAATCCAATCCCATCACGCTCCCGGTTTCGAAGTCTCACGTCCCTATTCGGGCGCCAAATGTAGCGGGCCGAAAAATTTAGACTAACCCCAATCGATCCAACCTGCTTCCTACACTAATCTGGATGTGAGAAATCGAAGGAGAATGAAACGGATTGTATGTACAGTCCTTTACTTAACAAAAAAATATAATATTTACAAAAAATATGGGTAAATATGCACCCAATGAGCCTATTTATATATATACTAAAACAATCCTATCTTGGAACCCAATCAATCAAAAAAAATATATATTAATACTAAGAGTCAGCATATACAAAAGGGGACAACCAAAACAAGAGACAACAAAAAGAGGAGTTTTCTTACGTGGTACCACGGTTTACGATTTGCCGGCCTCCCCGGGGGAAAATCTTGTCGGCAGTCACTCTTGTGACAAAATTGGGTGTGCGGGGCTTATGGTGCCTGCCACCTCGGAGCTTAGTTTTCTTTAAGATCCAGTCAAGTACTATTAGAAGACTTCTTATATCTTCTTTAAATATTTCCAAAATATTTTTGTTAAAGTCGCTCTTGCAAAATGCAGGCAATGTTTTTGTTTGTTTTTGTTTTTTTATTCTGGTACTTGAACGCTGTCTCATAAAATCTTTAACATTTAGTAGCTAATAAAAAAAACATGAGATGTTAAATAACCTTATTCATACAACATGAAATCAAATACATATGTACAAAAGAAAATATAATAAAAAACCCATTCCCACTCACACACACATTCTTACAGAAGGAGGGCGAGTGTATTGGGAAAAAGGGTGGGAGAATGGCCCCTTCACACACTCACATTCGCTCCATCACAACGTCTGAGTCATCTCCAAAAGAAATTTCTGTACTACCTACTCTTTCAAATTTTCTTTTCAAATTGCTTCTTACTTGAATGAATTTCGTCTTTCTGTACTGCTTGCTTTGTGATGCTTTAGCTTTTTGCAATGGGGACTGCTGTTGTGACCAAAGATGTATTGAGGTTTTGAAGTTCATACTCCTTTTCTAATTCAATATCACATTGTGATGGAGTGAACTTTTGAGATTCAGTGTGTGAAGATGAAGCCTTTAACAATAAATTGCGACAGGTAGGACATACTTTATGCTGTGCCATCCGATTGCAAGCAAGATTGCTTTCTATTAATTTTTCAGGTATGAAACGAAGTCCTTCAGTAATTTTTTTCTTGTGTCTTTGAAAAGGGTCACAGCAATAATGCCCTACATTCAATGAGCCTAGATCCATGGTACCTGGAAAAAAATAAAAAGGGCCACATTAGTCTGATGAAATATGTATAATATAGTTTAGTTGCTCATGCACTAATCCCAATGCATAATATTACAAACTTTTATTCACCTTCTGCTTCCTAGTTAATTATCTTTGAGTTATTAGTCCAGGATAAAAAATTATCAATTTTTTAGAATAACTTTAGATGTAATTTTAATGAATAACTAGATTGAAAAGAAATGCCAGGAATTGGGAAAATAAAGTTACTAATGTGTCTAATAGTGACATCATTTCACCAGGCATAATAAATAATCATAAGGCAACACAGATACTTGATTGGTAGAATGTTAGGATTAAATGTATATAATTTGCAATATACATAAATATGAAATGAAACTGGAAATAGTTTAAGGTATAAAGGTAAGAAGAAGAAAAAAACTGAATACAAAGAGGTCTTACCAAGCTAAGATGGTGATGCTCCTCACTAAGTCACACTCTTACATTGACTGAGAGAGAGTAGAGCTATAGATTAAAGTTTACTATCCTGGGCATCCCATTGACAAGTCAATTCATGTTTCAACTGGTATTATTGGAGCACAACAGCTACTGAACTTATCTATATTTTGTTTTGTTCATTCAAATTTGTTTTATATATTATATGAATAATTCCTGTAAGAATATGGAGAATGTTATAAATTATATATTATTTTTTTCCTAATAATTACCAAACATAATTTTCTTAGTATTTAGATTAAAATTTTACTAAACATCAATGTGATTAACAAAGTGGATATCATTCATGAAAATAAAACTTAAAATAGAGGTCACTTGTATAGGTCTTGGTAACTACCATAGCTAGGCTTAGATGGGAGAAGGGGATGTTTTTAGGAGACATCCCCACCATCCTGTTCATGAACAATATTTTATGCCTTCCTTCGTAGACAGTGTAGCGGGCTGAAAATCTATCCTCTAACCCCAAATGATCCAACCCACTTCCTACACTAATTCGGAGGTGAGAAATGAAATGGATTGTATGTACAGTCCTTTATTTACAAGAAAAAAATATGGGGTAAATATTTGAGATCTCGTTACTTATTTATAGACACAAAAAATATGGATAGATAATTTTGCTATATATATATACAATAAAAAAAAATCCTATGTTCGAATACTACCTCACAATTATTTATAAACTAACAAGATAAATGAGCGATAAATTAACAAATAAAAAGAAAAGGCCTTATGTATCACCATGGATTTTTTTAGATATTTAGGTCCCCCGGGTGAAAAGTCCTGCCGGCTGCCACTCGTGTGGGCACAATTGCTGGACTGTTTGCAAAAAAAAGGCTGGTGCCTCCGAGCTCAGTATAATGATATCTGGTCGTGCCTTGAGGCTATCAAAGCCATCTATGTCCTGGCGGGACTTACAATAACTTAATTGCATTATATTCAAACTACACTCTCAGCCACTCTTTATGAATGGTGGCGATTAAATTTTGGAGTATTTAATAGAGTGGCTTATCGATCAAACAAACAGTTAAATAGTTTGTTAAAATAATTTTAGCAAAGAAACTATTTACAAAGAGACAAAAACATTTTAAACAAAACATGAAATTCCTAATAAATAATTTCTCTTATAGTTTGTAATTAATTTCTGCAATAATCCTTAAATTTACTAACTAATTTTTGAGTCAGTCTTAAAGCAAATTTAATTGTTGCTAAGTCATATTTTATTTAACTTGTAGTACTTTCTACTAATATTTTGTAACTGGTCACCTTTAAAATAATGTCTTGTTGGCCTTTTCAAGTTTTCTTCATACATATTAACTTTGTAAACTTATTCTAGCCTGAAGATGAAAACTTGTAGTTTTTGAAACGTAGTGAAAAATTAAAAGATGCTACATCCGTTTCTCGTGGCTCTGGGATTTATCCTCAATATTAAATGCAGGCTTCACGGCCGAGCTCCATATGGATATATATATATATATATATATATATAAAATAAAAAAACAACATTCCCATTCACACGCACACATTCTTACAGAGGGAAAGGGTATTGGAAAAGGGGTGGGATAATGGCCCTTCACACACATACACACACACACACACACACACACACACACACACACACACACACACACACACACACACACACACACACATACATACATTCGCTCCACCACAACAACACTATGCCACACTGTTTTTCTATCTGGAGAAGGTCTATGATACCTCACGGCTATGCGGTATCATGGAGACTCTTCACATGATGAGGGCAAGGGGACGCCTCCCAATGTTTATATCTGAATTTTTACGAGATCGTCGATTCCATATACAGGTGGAGGGAGTCCTCTCTGGCCTGATGGAGTAGCAATAGGGTGTCCTGCAGGAAAGTGTCCTCAGTATCACACTCTTTGCCCTAAGCATAAACGGCATCATCTCGGTGCTGCTGGAAGATGTTCTTGTTAAGCTCTACTTGGACAACCTTTCAATCTCTTTTGGCATGGCCCAAATGCCAACTCCTGAGCTCTACTCCAACAGGCAGCATTGAACTGTGTCTTTCACTATGCTGAAGCACATAGGTTTTGGTTTTCCTTGGCCTAGACTAAGGTGGTACACTTCTGCCACCATCCATGGCTCTACCCTGACCCAGACTTGTTTCTCAATTGGGATATGCCTGGAAGTGGTTGAATAGCACTTTCCTTGGTCTTGTATTTGACGACACCTCACCTGAGGCTCATATTCGCAGCCTTATGGTCTCTGGTACCTGCGCCATGGATATTCATCATTCCGTGATGTTCAGTGCTTGGGGTACTGATAGGGCTACTGCGTTACATGTCGAGGCTGGGGAGATGCCACTCGCTCCATGCTATGCACAGTGTATTATTTGCCTGTACACATGAGCCCTTCACCTCCCTCAGTCGCCAACAGCTCTCATGGCATCCATAAGCCCTTTGGGTTTAGGAAACTCCCTCGAGAACTAGGTATCACTCTTGCGCAAATGGTGCCCCTGGTTCTGCCCAGGATGCCACCATTGAGGGTACTACCTTTGGCTATTTATTGCCACCCTTCTGCTCCCAAAGCTTCTACAGTGCCAGGAGTATTATGTTCAACCATTTTGGAGCACACCCTATGTCATGCTGGAACTGTGCGAGTGCATACAGATGGCTCCAACTCCCAAGAGGGGGTCGGCTTCCATGCTGTATCCCCTCTGTTTGAAGTCAGCGGAGCTGTGCCTGGTGCTGCATCTGTCTTCATGGCCGAGCTTGTGGTAATACACCACTCAGTACGGGAGATTACGCAACGTGCCTGGTTCAGAGACCGGATTGTGATCTATAGCGACTCACAAAGCGCCCTAGTGCTCTTGAGGCATTGCAATCTCCGCATCTCCTGGTTTGTGATATCTGTGATGCCATAGTTTTGGTAAGCCGGGCGGATGTCGAGATTATCTTCTGCTGGGTTCCTGAACATGTAGGAATTGTGGGTACTGAGCCTGCCAAAGAGTCTGCGAGGACTGGGCAACCGGACCAGCATTTCGCTCTTCACACTGCCTATATGGCAGGTATATGGGCAGCTCTCTGGGCTGCTTGGCAAAAAAGATGATAACTTAAAGTTGCGTGCCATTGTGCTGCGACTGTTTCCATGGACCTACCCTCCAATGCCGCAAAGACTTCAGGTTGCCTTTGTCCTACTGTGAAGACTGCATTGTCCCCCCAGACTGTTCGGCACATTCGTGTTGAATGTCCTAGTGTGGGCGATCTTCCTGCATGTTACCTGTCCTGGTACTGGCATGAGCAGGTTCACTACTGCTTATCTCTTGTACTCAGGATGGTTTTGTGCACATTGACTTTTGGAGTTCTTCCAACACTGAAGCCTGCTTCCTGCTTGTTGCCTTTTTTTTTTGTATTTTTTGTTTTGTTTGTTATTCTAAAGTAGCCTAGTACTAGGCTGTTGTGGTGACTGGCGACTTATCCCCAAGTAGGAAGTCAGCAGATGGGTTTGTACCCCCTCCCCCCCGCCAACCCTGCTCTGGCTTATCTGCTGCATAAAATCTACACAGCGAGTCCCCACCAGATGTCTGCCTAATAAATGTAAATTATTAGAGGTTGTGCCTTTATTTAAAAAAGGGCCTCATCACTATCCCCTGAACTATTGGCTCCCCCTCCTTCCTTCAGTGTGACCATTTCCCGTAAGGCGAAATGACCAGGTGCCTCCACTGAGTCGTTAGACTCACAGTGTAGCGGGCCGAAAATCTAGACTAAACCCAATCGATTCAACCCGCTTCCTACACTAATTCAGACATGAGAAATCGAAGGAGAATGAAACGGAACGTATATACAGTCCCTTTACTTACAAAAAAGATACAATAATAATTACAAAATATGGGGTAAATATGCACACAACGAGCCTATGTATAAATAAAACAATCCTATCTTGGAATCCTACAAATCAAAAATATATATACAAATACTAAAGAACAAACCTATTTTAAAATCCTACCAGTCGAAAATACAAAAGAAGAGACAACAAATACAAAAAAGAAGACCACAAAAAGAGGAGTTATCTTACGTGGTACCACGCCTTACAATTTGCCAGCCTTCCCGGGGGGAAATCTTGCCGGCAGTCACTTTTGTGACAAAAATTGGGTGTGTGCGTCTTATGAGGCCTGGCGCCTCCAAGCTCAGTTTTCTTTACGATCCAGTCACTTCTTTAGGCTATTAAAGCCCTCCGCAATGAACTACTATTAGAAGACTTATCAAATTTTATTTAAATTTCTTCAAAATGTTTCTATTCCAGTTACTCTTACAAAATGCAGGTAATGTTTATTTATTTCTTTACTTGAGTGCTGTCTCAGAAAAATATTTAACATTTAGTAGCTGAGAAAGAAAAAAAAACATTTTAATACAACAGGAAATCAAATACATATGTACAAAAGAAAATATAATAAAAAAACCCCATTTCCACTCACCCACACATTCTTACTCAGGGAGGAAGAAGGTATTGGGAAAAGGGATGTGAGAATGGCCTTTCATACACACTCTACATTTGCTTCACCACAACAGGAAGTTGGTCCTAAGGCCATCTTCTGGGGTTTATAAAGCTGCTCCCTGATAGGAGGAAAGCAACTAAGGAGCTTCTGCTCCTTCACCCATGCCCAGTGGTGGGCTGAGTGGCTTGGAGATGGTAGATCCTCGAAAAGAGCCCCCATCCCCCTGAGGTTTCAAGACGGAGGGAGGAAAAGACTTGCATGGCGAGCCCAACCTCCCCCAGTAAGTAGTTGAAGGTGACAGCTCCTTCAGTGCATTGTCTGGCCAACAGCGCCTGGGGTTCTGCCTCCGGGAAGCTTACAGCCATTCCCGTGAGGGTCTTCTCTTCGAAGAAGGCCACTGCAGCTCCTCCGAGCTAGGCCTGGAGAGCATATTCCTTCAATGGAATTGCCGTTGGCTCCAGGTCAACTGGGAGGAGCTGCGGAGGTTCATCTCCTCCCATTCCCTGTTAGCTATCCTTTTGCAGGAGGCCATGATGGGCGCATGCCCCATGCCCACCCTCCCGGGTAATAAGGGTTTTGCGACCCCGGGATGGGGACCGGGTGTGAGGATGTGTGATTTACACCCGGCATGATGTCTCCCTTCTTCTCTTCGCTTTAGATACCTCCTTTCAGGCAGTAGCTGTGCACCTCTAGCAGAGGTGTGGAAGAGAGTCAAAATGATTCAGGGCAAGTTCTCGCAAGATGCCCCCTCCCGTTCTCCAGGAAAATAGGACCGCAAACTCGGACCCAGCATCCGTGGCAGAATCCTTTGCGATCGCTTTTCTGCATTCTGCTCTCCCAGCATTCATGCATGTTGTGATGTTGCCTACTGGACTTTACCTCCAGAGGCTGAGAACCTTTCATCGACAGGTTTACTCTGAATGAGTTGCGTTCCACTTTTGCTTCATGTGCGGACACCGCCCATGGTCTGGACAATGTCCCGTATGCCATACTTCGACACCTGGTTGAATGATGCATGGCCTTTCTGTTAGATTTGTTCAACAGGATCTGTGTGCAGGGTCTCCTCCCAGATTCCTGGCGAATTGCTACTGTGCTCACCTTTTCAAACCAGGGAGAGATCAGTCTACTCTGGCCAGTTTCCACCCAATCTCTCTAACCTCTTGCATGTGCAAGTTGATGGAGAAATTGGTAAATGTTAGACTAGCCTTTTTTCTGGACAGTGGAGGCCATCTGTCTTCTGTACAGTGTGGCTTCTGCAAGTTCCACTCCACATCCTATGCTCTGCTCTGACTCGAAAATGGCGTCTGCAAGTCCTTCCTTCATAGACAGCACTACGCCACTGTCTTTTTTGATCTGGAGAAGGCCTATGATACCGCATGGCGATACGGTATCATGGAGAGACTCCACACAATGGGGGTGAGGGGATGCCTCCCAATGTTTATATCTTAATTTTTGCGAGATTGTCGGTTCCACGTATGGGCCGGGGGAGGCCCTCTCCGCCCCAATGGAGCAGAAAGAGGGTGTCCCACAGGAAAGTGTCCTCAGTGTCACACTCTTTGCCTTGAGCATCAACGGCATCACCTCGGTGCTGCTGGAAAATGTTCTCGCTACTCTATGTGGACGTCCTTTCAATTTCTTTTAGCGCGGCCCATATACCAACTCTGGGGCATTGACTCCAACATGCATTGAACCATGTCTCTCGCTATGCTGAAGCGCACAGGTTTCGATTTTCCTTGGCCAAGACTAAGGTGGTTCACTTCTGTCACCATCCACGGCTCCACCCTGACCCAGACATGTTTCCTAATGGGGTACGCCTGGAAGTGGTTGAATCACACCATTTACTTGGTCTTGTATTTAACTTACGCCTCACCTGGGAGGCTCATATTTGCAGCCTTAGGGTCTCTTGTACCTCTGCCATGGATATTTTCTGTTCTGTGACGTTCAGCGCTTGGGGCACTGATAGGGCTACCGCCTTACTTTTTTATCGATCCTTTGTTTGTTTGAAGCTCGACTACGCATACAAGTGCATATTGTGGAAGGTGTACTCGGTCCACCACACCGGCCTTCACCTGGCGACCGGTGCCTTCCGCACTTCCCTTATTGAGAGCCTACTAGTTGATCTGGGGAGATGCCACTCACTCTATGCCATGCACAGTGCATTATTCACTTGTACATGCGAGCACGGCATCTCCCTCAGCCGGCAACAGCTCTCACTGCATCCGGAGCTGATTTTGACGGTTCCTATGCCACTGAGAGACGCCAGTCATACCCTAAGCCCTTTGGGTTTAGGGCTAGGAAACTCCTTCGAGAGCTAGCTATAGCTCTCACATAGCTCTCAGGCCTGTGGCCCCCCTGGTTCTGCCCAGGATGACACCCTGAAGGGTACCACCTTTGGCTATTTGTTGCCAGGCCTCTGCTCCCACAATTTATATAGTAAACAGTTTGAACAAGAGAGCTCATAGAATTTTTGCAAATATTTCTGTCCTCCCTGCCAGGCGGAAAAGGCTATTCTCAACTCTTTTCTTTCTAGCATAATATGAATTAAGCTTTATTAAAATAATTAAATAAAATTACATAATTTACTTTTTTTCATTTGAAAAATGGAAAAAAATTTCAGCTATATATTCAAACACCAATGGAATGTGCAAAATTAGAAAGTCCCATTATAATCGTAGGCCAGGTTTCAAACAATTTTCTTTGTCTTTTTGAATGGTGACTATTTAAAAAAAATAATTACTCTTTATTCCAAGGAAAATAAGATAAAAATGATAACAAAAATATAATTATATCATGGACACATTTTATTAAATTTAAGATTTTAAAAACCTTTCTGATATTTTTTAAAACAGGGATAAACACACAGAAGAACATCACATTCTTTACAAATAAAATTTGTTTGCCGAGTTTTCTTTCGCCTGTTTTGTTTCAGCACAAATGTAACATCTTGATTTTATAGGCTTTTATAAAATGCCTCACAATGAGACGCAATGGTTTATTGCCTATTTGACCATTTAGTCCTTGATTAAATTTATGATATTGTTCAATCATCATGGTCACAACAGTTTTGAAAAGTCAAGAAGTGACTTATTGAGACCTTGTCTATAATTGTACACAAAATAGGCACCACCTAACAGATTTTCTCAAACATTCAATTCCACTCAATACCATATCACTCTATCTACAAGATGCATTTTCTTATTATACTCAATTACAGCTTTAGGTTTCCATACAACATTTCTATCTTTATCATTTTTACCACTATCACACATTTGTTCATGTACAGTTGTAAGAACATATACACTCTGTTTATCACACCATTTTATACATAGAATGTTATTGCACTGTGCAAGTGTCAATTCATCTTTCTTCATTTTCTAAAAAATTGGGCACATTTTTTTTTATTTTAACAAACTGTTCCACAAGTGTCTTGTGTGTTTATTGAATAATTTATCAACAAGAGCAGGGATAGTGTATGAGTTGTCCCTTATTTACATAAGTTTGAAGAAGTGTCATAAAAACATCCACTAATGCTTAACTGGGGGGGGGGGGGCTCAATAATAATTTCAGTCCCCTTTCAGATATAAATAATTATATCTAGTACATAACCTGTCTTGCAATCACACAACATAAATATTTTTATTCCAAATTTATGTCTTTTAGATGGGCTGTATTGGCGAAAATGCAGTCTTCCTTGCCATGGAAGAAGACTTCCATCTATGTAGAGATCTTGAAATGGGCTGAAATTTTTTTTAAAATTATTTTTCAGGAGTGTTAGTGTTATCACTAAAATGCAATAATCTGTATCTGAAGGAAGTGATCCCTCCCCATCACTCTTTTGTCCATAGATTTCGTCTTTTGACCACTAACGTTTATTTTGGTTTTCTTCATATGCCACATCAGAAGAATTATACAAAGAAATACCCAAATTTCCTCTGCATTTGTTTCCTTGAAATTGGGATAGGTTTTTTTTTTGTATTTTCTCCAATGAAGAATGTGATGATCAAACCTGAATGTGTGGAATTGAATGCTTGCAGGGAAGGAGAAAAGTTTGGCCTTGAAATCAATTCTCATGCCAATATGTATGAATTGCTGTCAGGTTCTTGACATGTTCATTTCCATCTCCATTCTTCTGTCTCATTCGTATTTGACATATTTTCCTTATCTAAATTATTAAAATGGCTCTCAGAACTTTCCAATGATAAACTGGAAGGTTATTCATCGTCACTTGATAGGCTATTTAGATTGTAAGACTCTACATTCTCAAGAAGTTGACTTGCTTCCATGATACATTTGGCATATAAATCAGGCTCACAAAATTATTGTTCTTAATGCCTCTACATTTTGGAGGTAACCAACTGAACAAAGCTAAAATATTGCTATTTAATATATGGCAACATATAGCAGCTAGTTGTTATAAAGACATACTTGCAGAATATTACACACATTGACTAATTAGAGAGAGAAAGAGAAGGCAGAAACCATATTTGGAGCAGTTAACTGCTGTTTCTGAGAGACACCATATATGGAGCAACTGCAGCCAAAGTGTTAAAGAACATAAGATTGATTTAAATAGCATTTTGGGGTATGGCTTAATATGTCTGAGGTCAAGAAACTCAGCATAAAAAAAACAATGCACAGTATTTCAACCTGATGGCACAATGCAATAATTCTTTTATACTATTTCAATGATAAGAAGCAATATTAAAAGATTTAGTAGCCTAAAACATATGTAAAATAAAAATTATCGTTAAAAACCAACATGTGAGAATAAATTAGGCATCTCATGACAATTCAAGATGGCATCATGGAAAAATTATTGACTGAGAAAATAATCAGAGCAGGTTTAAGGTGCTAATAAAAAAACTTAAAAAAAAAGAAGAAAAATGCTAGTGGTAATTTTGAATAGGAGTGGCGCACATGTTTAGGCTGCCAAAGCCAGCATTTTTGTTCCATATTGTTGTAATAGTGTCCTAGTAGTAATGTTTTGATGTTAGAGAGGGTCTATCATGTTATAAAGCCACAAATATACAATATTTCAATCTGATAATTAAACACAATAATCCTTATATGATTGCATCTTAAAATGCTATGAGTCAAACTAATGCTCGTTTGTACATGTATTTCACTATTCATTTGAGAGTCAGACTAAGTTACATACACATCTTGAAATGCCATGTAATGGTTTAAGTTATGCTCCCACATTTATTTTTAAAGTTGATATTAGTTAACTTTTAGTTCCAAATGAAATTATAGTAAAAATACCAAAAGTAAAGTTAAATTTTCAGAACATCCCCACCTTGATTTTTTGGGCATAAAGTGTATTTTTCTGATGTTTTTTAGGCTTCCCATCTAGTTATCTTCACATTTATATGTGCACAGCTACCACTCAAACTAAGCAATTTTTGGTGAACCTAACTCATCCTAAAAAGGTTAGGTTTGGTAAGGTAAGTTTAATGATTTCTGATTGTCATTGTCTCGGCTAATTGTTTATTTTCACTGAACATTGGTTACTTTTTGTGGGAACTTATGATGTGGTAATTTGATGGTAAGTCTAAAAACATCAGAAAAAAATATATTATGGTGGGGATGTTTTGGAAATTTACTGTAAACATGAGAGCAAGTGTAATTTAGTCCAACTCTCAAACAAATAGTGAAGCGTAGACTTGAGTGTTAGCATTTCAATTTAAGGTGGCATTGTAGAAGAATTATTGGGTTGAAATATTGTCTATGACACAATTGCAGCCTACACACAACACAAGCAGTCCCCAATCTTACAATTTCACATCCAGTACAAGACTCACATTCACCTTAGCCATCCACCTTTCTCACAACTCAATGCACTGTCATTTTTATCTAATTATATTAAAAATAATAAAGTAATTGGCATATATAAAAAGGAATAAATCAACTCATGAAAGTAAAAGCAGCATACTAAATCACCCTTTAAAGAAGACTGACTCACTATATAAATTAACTTTGATATCTAACAAGATGATACCTAAGTATCACAATCAAACAACAGTAAATACTTTTATATTCCCAAAGGGAACAAATGTATTATTCGCACAAATAGTCAAATCAAATTATCCCTGTAAACTTATGATGAATATCAAATCTGTCAGGAACTTCTTCAAATGCAACCTTCCTGGAGAAAGCCATTTTGCTTCAGTATTTAGAGAAGAGAATCTGAACAGTTTAATTTATAATAGTTCTAAGTAAGAGGAGAAGGTGTTGAATACCATTAATATAGATAGGGAAATCATTAAAGGGTTTATAATTGAGTTGAATACCTCCTTTTCATGAAGGAAGGATCTGCATTCTGAGGACATGAAGGTCGTTCCTTAATTGGAGTTGATGTATGCTGGCGGCACACTGAATATGGAGAACAAGTTAGCTAAACACAAGATCACTATAGATGACATATCTGTACAGGGGTAAGTCTAAGGAAAATGAGTATACTCAATGCTGATGATCAAAAGATACTTGTCCCAGGAAGATGAAAGAAGGGGTCCCTTAAAATGAATGAACTGAGAGCTCAAATGAGCTCTTGTCTCTCCAGATGAGGGCACTAAGACTTAAGGCTACAGCACATGTTGCATGCCGATGCACTACTCCAAACTACTTCTAGAGAGTAGGGCAAATTTCTTGTCAGCACAAAATGAATCAGTCATACAACACCTCAAGGGCAGAAAAGCCGATATAAATTGGTGAGATTATGTGCAACAGTGGGAATAACAGCGGTGCAAACCTATGTGAAAGAATGTCAGTGACAGAGTTATGGGATCCAGATGTATACACAGTCTCGTATTGGAAAGGCATGAGTTCCAAATCTTACCAGGCAATTTTCTCACTCTTGATTTTGCTCTGATGCTCGAATTTGAACATGTAGGAGGCTGAATACTGTGATTAGGGTAAACTCTCTTTTCATTTTCCACGCTGTATTCCCTCTGATTTAAGTGCTCTCAGGGCTTGTAATCTCCATACCCTCTGGTTCACTGCATCCTTGATGCCACATTTGCCACGAGCCGGGTGGATGTTGAGATTATCTTCCGCTGGGTCCCTGGACATGTGGGAATTGCAGGGAATGAGGTAGCCAAAGAGTCTGTGAAGATTAGGTGACCAGACCAGGTTTTGCTTTTACTCACACCGATTACATGGCAGGAATCAGGGTAGAGAAGATGGGAGATGGCCAAGGGGAACTTATTGATCTGCATCTGTTCCCATGCCACCCCAATGCTGTGACAGTTTCAGGTCACTTTGACAAAATCACTCTTGGGACAAAGCTTTATTTGATGGAGCATTAGCCTTCACTTTAGTGTGATAACTGTATTGTTTCCCAGACTGTTTGGCACATTCTTGTTGAACGTCCCAGTCTGGGTGATCTTCCTACATGTTACCTGTCCTTGTTTGGGATGAGTGGGGTCACTACCGCTTGTCCCTTGTACTCAGGACAGTTTTGTGTACACAGACTTGTGGATTATGTGACATTTTAGAGGAGCTCTAGCCACCCAGTGCAATGATAAGCTCAGTGCATCTACCAATTTGTAGAAAGATCTCTATGTGCACTGATGTTTATGTCCACTCATGCCAGGATCAAACCCAGTACTGTGATGTTAGAAAACTAACACTGTATACACTTGGCTTGCAAGAGACCTATTTTAACTTTCACAGCCAATATACGTTTTCTTTCCTCCAGGTGGTAATAATTTTCATTCAAAATGAATGATTGGGGTGTATATTTGGGTTGAAACTTTCTTTTACTTCTCTAGCTATGTAACCCTGCCTCCAAAAAATGCTCTAAAAATATTAATAAATAGAAACATTAGAAGAGTGCTAGGCTTTGGGAGTAAATGATATGAGCTATTTTATATAAAACAAATGAATAACTGGAACAAGGTAAAATTAATTTCTAATTTTGCCATACACTAAGAATAGAAGTGTAGTAATGATTTGAGATTGGGGATTTATCATCTATCTTTGCCTAGATTATGATCAGAAATGCATTCCTTTTGTCACCAATAATATTATACTCAAAACTTTGAGCCTATTTTATACACTTAAAGAAAACAAATATCAAGCAAGATGTGACTATAACATTTTTTGCAAGCAAAGTCCGATTGGAAACTTTCAAATATCAAATGCATGAAAAAGTAAAAATAATGAGAGTAGCTACAAGTGTAGATGATTATGCTGCTGCTATATTTCCTACTGAATTAAAGAAAATAATTTAAGAAATGGTTATGATAAGCATCAAATATTCAATCTAGACAAAACTGGTTTGGGCATGGGAAAATTCTTTGCTTAGATGCAAAGCTGAAGGGGAAATTGAATTAAAGCTGGTGCTTAATTTGATCCAACAATCAACCCAACAGCTTTTAAAGGCTGCAATTTTTTTTTCCAGTAATTTGTTAATCAAATAAAAAGGCATGTGTCACTAAAGCATTGTTTGAAGCTTTCAAAGCTCTTTTGAATAATGAACTTGACCATCATACCTCAATTAATTTAATGATCTAAATAGTAATGTGAAACATTATATTTTTACTGCCATCATTGGATCATATGAAGATATTCCGCCCGAAAGTACCCAACTGAAGATCCACCCATCCCCAGTTGTGCTCATATGAAGATCCTGCCCCCCAACATTTTAATATAAATAAACTAAATAAGGAATAAATAATAAAATATTATTCAGATAACTCTTTTGTTACACTAAATATTGCAGGAGATTTGTGTACATAGGTTCTTAAAAAAAGAATTATTACACTAAATATTGGAAGAAAATATGAGTACATAGGTTATCGAAACCATTCCTGAAGAAACGGTCATGCCACATAAATTCTTGATAAGAATTCAAGAAGTCCCACCTGCATCCTCGCATCATGCTGATATGTGCTTTATGTTTGTTCCAGTACGATTCTATGCCTGAGTGTGGACACCAGTTTGCAGATCCACAAAATTGAGTGAATGGTTCTCTGTCCTGTGTATGAAGCCAAGTCCTTGTATATTAATGTATGCCTTCCACTCATCTGTGTGGATTATCAATCCCCGTTGCACTATTGCTTGTATTATAAGGAGAAGTGTGGCAGCATACCTTTTGTCCACAATTTCCATGTATCCTGTTCCTGGTGAGGTGCTGGTATCGACCATTCCAAACACCCACATAGGAGTGTGAGGTTCTCTGCCCCGATGATGCTTTGGTTTGTGAGAAAAACTTGATTCATCGATATGCACAACTGTTCCTGGACCACCAAGTTGCACTGGGTTAGCCTGAAGATATCTACTGCACACTTCCCGGAAAAAATGTAGCAGTCGATCATGGTCTTCTCAGAAACACAAACTTGACTGCTTGCCCTTGATTCACCAATACATTCACTCCACATATAGATTGCATGAATGCAGGTCTGAAGTGTTAATCTAGAGTTGGAAAAAAATGATCCAGTCCTTATAGATACTGTAGTTTTATACTTGGCACAATCTTTGGTCTGGTATTTCCAAGAATAGCCATCATTGGATTTGGCATACTTCATCCAATTCATTTTACTATCACAAGAGGGACATTTCACTTTACTTTTCAGCATTCTGTGTTACTTAAGCCAATTAATAACTGACAGAGAATCTTCAGTTAGCAAGGGCAGCACAACAGTCTTGAAAGAATCATGTCCATGGTGCTCTTGATACTGAGTACCTCCGTAAGGGGCGCAACGATTTGCCATCCTGGCTGCCGTGATGACCTGGACTCAGCACCCCGTCGGACCCCAGCTTAGCCTCTTCTCCTTCTTTGAGACAGCCTGAATTTCTCCCGTACTTTTCGCTTTTCATACAACCTCTCCCACAACTTTCTCTGTTCAGCCTCTAATTTCACAGGGTAGATGCTGACCTTCTTCTCAGCCAACCGTCCCGGATCGGGGCTGAGGGGGGAGGGGACAATACTCCCTAACCCCTGAGCTCCGGTCCGGGATGTTTTTTTTAACAACCTGCTTCATTCCCACCCATACCTTCCTCGCATCCCTTTTCATTTCCTCTTCACACTCATCAATTTTATGCCGTGTCCAAGGTGGAGCCGCTATGCTGATGGACTGCCAGGCCACCAGGTGGGAGGGGTGGTCCTGAATAGCAGCACCTGGCTTTGCCAGGCCTGTACACACCCCTTGCAGTGCGGGCTACTGCGAGGGGTGATGATCTATTGTTTCCTGTATAAAATACAGGGTCTCCATTCTCAACAATAAACAAATTAAAAAAACAACCCTCAACTTCCCCTGTTCCATTGACGGAGCCGCCCTCGGGCAGCTCCGCTGAAAAAAATGGAGGCCCCGGTCCCTGTGCTTGCGCAGGGGACCCTCCATATTTCTCTAACTGGAGAGGAGGCTTACTCCTCTCCTAGGGGACTCCCCCTCCCCCCCTTTTGTGGAGGTGGTTTCAGGCACCTCCACACACCTGACTAGTGACAATGATGCCAACGGGACCTGCGATGTCTTGGGGAGGTGGGGAACTGGAGGCCCTCCCTGAGGTAGACATGGTGCTTGAGGCAACCCAGCCTCAGACAGTAGGGCCTTCCATGGGGGGAAATCCGGAATTTGGGCCAAGCACCAAACCCGAATCTGCTCCTATGCAAGGTCCTCCTCAAATGGCTAGGGTTTCAGAGTCAGTACAAGGAGA
The DNA here is from genome assembly GCA_963969495.1 of Ceratothoa steindachneri. Taxonomy (NCBI): domain Eukaryota; kingdom Metazoa; phylum Arthropoda; class Malacostraca; order Isopoda; family Cymothoidae; genus Ceratothoa; species Ceratothoa steindachneri. The sequence goes on from OZ018319.1 coordinate 94,449,356, forward strand.
GGGATCTCCTCCGACCGGTGCCCCTATGACTGCCAGGACCTTCTCTATTTTGGAGAAGGACCTGGCTGAGCCGTTGCATCCGGCCTGGGGGCTCCTACCAGCGGAGGGGAGAAGCGGGTTCATTGCCCGCTCTCCTCTCCTAAAAAGAAAAAAAATAAGAAAAAGACTAAGAAGACTCGGGGCTCGTCTCTATCTGCTGGGACGGATAGGTCTGCTGCCACTTTGGTAGGAGACCAAGCCAAGATCGGCACATCCGGCCCCTCTGCTCCCCCCGGGTGCGGAGCCCCTGACTATGACTAAGACCAAAAGTGCACAGAGCGGAGCCTCGATAACATCGAGGCCCCTCATTCAGAGGTTACCTGGCATTTTTTACCCTGCTGGCTTCAAACGCTTCCTCGTTATTCGCTCCACTGATGGCACCATGTTGGCCAAGGGCAACATGATCCATCAGAGGAGAGCATTAGCTAGTGTAATTGGTAGAGAGCCGAAGGTAACCCGTTTCTCAGATGGGAGCCTTCTGGCAAATGCGGCAAATCCCACTGACGCAGCCAAGATAAGTGCTCTTTGGACACTTGATGGCACCCTGGTGAGTGTGACGCAGTACTCTACCATGAACTTTGTGAAATGAGTAGTTTATGCGAGGGAACTGGTTAACTACTCCATAGAGGACATCAACTTAGAGCTGGCCGACCATGGGGCAGTCAAGGTCGAATGTGTGATGAGAAAACATGGTGGGGCCTTGAGTCCCACCCCTACACTCTTCATCACGTTCTACTGTACAAGCTTCCTGAGTCGGTGCGTGCCAGTTGGTACCGCTACCGCGTGAAGGCATTTGTGCCACTGCTGCAGCGGTGCTATTACTGTCACTTCATTGGCCATACAAATCATTCTTGTCAACGTGCAAAGTCAGGGTCACCTGAAGTCTGTGTAAATTGCTCCAAGGCCGCACACAACGTCTAAATCGTGTGTTGCCAAGTGTGTCAACTGCGGAGAGCCGCACCCCTCTTCTTCGAAGCAAGGTGGTGCATATCTCCTTGAGAAAGAAATCCTGGCGGTTCGGCCTGGGACGTCTTATCCCTCAATGGCTCTTGGCCTATCCAGGTCAACGATCACGGTTGTTTCCACGCCCATTTGGAGCCCTTCTGCGGGCTCTACTCAACCCGGGCGCTCCCTTGGTAAAGCTGGCGGCAAAAAGGGTTCACACCCAGCCCCGGCTAAAACCAAGGATTCCCCTCCTTCCCCCAGCGTGACCGTTTCCCGTAAGGCGAAATGGCTACGTGCCTTCACCGAGTCGTTAGACTCACAGGAGGCAACACCCCTGAAGTTGGTTGCCAGGCCATCTTCCAGGGTTCCTAAAGCTGTCCCCCGAAAGGAGCTTCGGCTCCTTCACCCACGCCTAGTGGTGGGCTGAGTAGCTCGGAGATGGTGGTTCCTCGAAAAGAGGGCCCCCCCGCCTCCTAAGCCGCAACCCCCGCCTAAGGTTTCGAGGCGGAGGTAGGAAAAGACTCGCATGGCGAAGCCAATCTTCCATAATAAGTCCTCGAAGGTGACAGCGCCTTCCACGCTTTGTCTGGCCAACAGCTCCCGTGGTTCTGCCTCCGGGAAGCGTACAGCCTTTCCCGTGAGGGTCTTCCGTTCAAAGAGGGCCCCCGCGTCTCCTCTGAGCTAGGCCTAGAGTGCATATTTCTTGAATGGAATTACCGTGGACTCTGGGCCGACTGGGAGGAGCTGCGGAGGCTCGTCTCGTCCTGTTCCCCGTTAGCTATTTTTCTGCAGGAGACTCCACCACCACAAGATGCCTGGGCTGGGGGATTCGTGGTTTACACCCGGCATGATGTCTCCGTTCTTCCTTTCACTTTTTATTTGTTTCTTAATGGGGTGCGCCTGGATGTGGTTGAATCGCACCGTTTCCTTGGTCTTGTATTCGACCGACGCCTCACCTGGGAGGCTCATATTCGCAGCCTTAGGGTTTCTTGTACCCGCGCCATGGATATTCTCCGTTCCGTGACGTTCAGCGCTTGGGGCGCTGATAGGGCTACTGCCTTACTTTTTTATCAATCCTTTGTTCGCTCGAAGCTCGACTACGGATGCGAGTTTTATGCATCCGCAGCCGAGCGTTTATTGCCGAAGGTGGATTCGATCCACCACACAGGCCTTCGCCTTGCGACCGGTGCCTTCCGCACTTCCCCCATTGAGAGCCTGTTGGTCGATGCTGGGGAGATGCCACTCGCTCTGCGCCGCGTGCAGTGCATCACTCGCCTGTATGCGCGAGCCCGGCGCCTCCCTCAGTCGCCAACAGCTCTCACTGCATCCGCAGCTGATCTCGATGGTGCCTATGCCGCCGAGAGACGCCAGTCATACCCTAAGCCCTTTGGGTGTAGGGCCAGGAAACTCCTTCGAGAGGTAGATATAGCTTTGGGCCGATGGCGCCCCTGGTTCTGCCCAGGACGCCACCCTGGAGGGTACCACATTTGGCTATTTGTCGCCACGCCTCTGCTCCCAAAGCTTGTACTGCGCCGGGAGTATTGCGTTCGACCTTTTGGGAGCACACATCGTGTCACTCTGGTACCGTGCCAGTGTATACGGATGGCTCCAAGTTCCAAGAGGGGGTCGGCTTCCACGCCGTATCCCCTCTGTTTGAAGTCAGCGGGGCTCTACCAGGCGCTGCGTCTGTCTTCACGGCCGAGCTGGTGGCAATACACCACTCGGTACGGGAGATTACGCGACGTGCCCGGTTCGGAGACCGGATTGTGATCTATAGCGACTCACAAAGCGCCCTGAGTGCTCTCGGGGCATTGGAATCTCCGCATCCCCTGGTTCGCCAAATCCTTGACGCCACGGTTTTGGCGAGCCGGTCAGATGTCGAGATTTTCTTGTGCTGGGTTCCTGGACATGTAGGAATTGCAGGGAATGAGGGCGCCAAAGAGTCCGCGAGGACTCTGCGACCGGACCAGCGTTTCGCTCTTCCTCACACTGACTACATGGCAGGAATACGGGCAGCTCTTCGGACTGCTTGGCAAAGAAGATGGGAGACGGTCGAAGGGAACTTAAAGTTGCGTGCCATTGCGCCGCGACTGTTCCCATGGACCTATCCCCCAATGCCGCGGCGGCCTCAGGTTGCTTTCTGTCATCTCCGAATCGGGCACACTCGTGTGACGCATCGCTATTTGATGGAGCGCTCGCCTGCGCCCTATTGCAACGACTGCGTCGTCCCCCAGTCTGGGTGATCTTCGCGCACGACACCTGTCCCAGTACCTGGATGGGCGGGGTCGCTACCGCCTGTCCCTTGTACTCGGGACGAGTGCGTGCACTTTGACTGGTGGACTTGTTGACGTTTTGGAGGAGGCCGGCCTTCTCCCTTTCATTTAACCAGGTTCAATTGTTGTTTTTTTTTTGTTATTGTTTTTGTTATTGCTTTGTTATTGTTATTTCTTTTTATTGTTGTTTTCTGTTCAATTTTTTAAAGTAGCCTAGAACTAGGCTGTTTGTTTACGGCGACTTATGCCTAAGTCGGCAGTCGCCAGATAGCCCCTTAATTAAAAAAAAAAAATTCACTCATTAAAGGGGCGTGTGAAACAAGTCACATGAGAAACTTGAGGGCTATTTCAGGCATTGGCTGTGCAGCTTCATCTGGATAGGAGGTTTACTATCATTTCTGCGTACATTCCACCGTCAGCTGACTTCGATTCGGTGGACTTCCGCCGAGTCGTGGCACGTTTGCCGAGGCCCTGTCTCTTGCTTGGAGATCTGAATGGCAGGCGTCCTCTTTGGAGAGATTACTCAATAAATACCATGGGACAAGTCCTTGCTGATCTGATCGAAGAGCTTGAGATAGGTGTCCTAAATGTGGATGAGTTTACGCATCACTGCCCGAGAACCGCTTCATTTTCTTGCCTTGATCTATCTCTGTGCTCTTCGGATGCACAACCTGATTTTTGATTTGGGGGTGGTCGATGACCTCCATGGTAGTGATCACTTTCCCATTAAATATAATTTTCAGCGTAACTGCCACCTGAGAGACCACCTCGGTGGTGCTTGCCGCGTGCACGGTGGCCTGCATTTCAGGAAATGACTGAATTCTCTATCTCAGTCGAGGAGTTTAGGTCGGTAGATGAGGCCGTTGAGTTCTCCGGCACCCTCATCGCCACGGGCCTGTCTACTATTCCCAGAACGTCTGGCCATTTTGCACACTGACCACTCCCTTGGTGGTCGGCCGATTGTGAGACGGCCCTCAAACAGAAGCGTTATGCCTACATGTGCTATAGGCGCCGCCCGAACGATTTGACTGTTGGTGAATTTTGTCGGGCTAGGGCTAGTTCCGGTATATTTCGAAGCACGCCCGCCGCTCTTCTTGGCGGGCATACATGTCTTCACTTAACGGGAAGACCCCTTTAGCTGAGGTGTGGAAGCGAGTCAAAAGGATTCGGGGCAAGTTGTTGCAGGACCTCCCTCCCGTTCTCCAGGAGAATGTGACTGCAATCTCGGACCCTGCGGCGTCCCCAAGTTCCACTCCACGTCGGATGCTCTGCTCCGACTGGAAAACCTCGTCTGCGAGGCCTTCCTTCGTAGATAGCACTACGCCACAGTCTTTTTCGATCTGGAGAAGGCCTTTGATACCGCATGGCGATACGGTATCATTGAGACTCTCCACACGGTGGGGGGTGAGGGGACACCTCCCAATGTTTATATCTGAATTTTTGTGATATCTTCGATTCCTCGTACGGGTGGGGAGAGCCCTCTCTGGCCCAATGAAGCAGGAAGAGGGTGTCCCGCAGGGGAGTGTCCTCAGTGTCATACGCTTTGCCCTAAGCATCAATGGCATCACCTCTGTGCTGCTGGAAGATTTTCTTGCTACGCTCTACGTGGATGACCTTTCGATTTCTTTTGGCGTGACCCAGATGCCAACTCGGGAGCGTCGACTCCAACAGGCTTTGATCCGCTTCTCTCGCTATGACAAATCGCACAAGTTTCGGTTTTCTTTGGCCAATACTACTGTGATGCACTTCTGCCCCCATCCACGGCTCCACCCAGACCCAGACTTGTTTCTTAATGAGGTATGCCTGGAAGTGGTTGAATCTTACCTTTTCCTTGGTCTTGTATTTGACCGACGCCTCACCTGGTAGGCTCATATTTGGAGCCTTAGGTTCTGTTGTACCCGCGCCATGCATATTCTCTGTTTCATGAACTTCAGCGCTTGGTGTGCTGATAGGGCTACTGACTTACTCTTTTATCAACCCTTTGTTCATTCGAAGCTCGACTACAGATGCGAGTTTTATGCATCCGCAGCCGAGCTTTTATTGCGGAAGGTGGACCTGATCCACCCCCCTGGGCTTTGCCATGTGGACGGTGCCTTGCGCACTTCTCCTTAGAGCCTGTTGGTCGATTCTGGGGAGATGTCACCTGCTCTACGCCTCATACAGTGCATCACTCTCGCCTGTACCTGCGAGCTTGCTGCCTTCCTCAGTCGCCAACAGCTCTCACTGCATTCGCAGCTGATCTCGACAGTGTCTTATGCCGCCGAGAGATGCCAGTCATGCCCTAATCCCTTTGGGTTTAGGGCCAAGAAGCTCCTTCGAGAGCTAGGTATAGCTCTCGGCCCGGTGGCGTCCCTGGTTCTGCCCAGGACGCCACCTTGAAGGGTACCACATTTGGCTATTTGTCGCCATGCCTCTGTGCTCCCAAAGCTTGTACAGCGCCTGGGAGTATTGTGTTTGACCTTTTAGGAGCACACCTCATGTCACGCTGGAACCGTGCCATTGTATACGGATGGCTCCAAGTCCCAAGAGGGGGTTGGCTTCCACGCCGTATCCCCTCTGTTTGAAGTCAGCGGGGCTCTGCCAGGCGCTTCGTGTCTTCACAGCCGAGCTGGTGCCAATACACCACTCGGTATGGGAGATTACGCGATGTTCCCGGTTCGGAGACCGTATTGTGATCTATAGCGACTCACAAAGTGCTCTGAGGGCATTGGAATCTCCGCATCCCCTGGTTCGTGATATCCGTGATGCCACAATTTTGCAAGCTGGGCTGATGTCGAGATTATCTTCTGCTGGGTTCCTGGACATGTAGGAATTGCAGGGAATGAGCATGCCGATCTGGGCGCCAAAGAATCCGCGAGTACTCTACGTCTGGACCACCGTTTCGCTCTTACTCATACTGACTATATGGCTGGAATATAGGCAGCTCTTCGGACTGCTTGGCAAAGAAGATGGGAGACGGTCGAAGGGAACTTTAAGTTGTGTGCCATTGCGCCGCGACTGTTCCCATGGACCTATCCCCCAATGCCACGACGTCTTCAGGTCGCTTTCTATCTTCTCCTAATCGGACACACTCATGTGATGCATCACTATTTGATGGAGCACTCGCCTGCACCCTATTGGGATGACTGCGTCGTCCCCCAGACTGTTCGGCACATTATTGTATAATGTCCCAGTCTGGGTGATCTTCGTGCATGTTACCTGTCTCAGTACAGGGATGGGTGGGGTCGCTACCGCCTCTTCCTTGTACTTGGGCGAGTGCGTGCACATTGACTGGTGGACTTGTTGACTTTTGGTGGGAGGCCGGAGGCCGGCCTTCTCCCTATTATTTAACCAGTTTTTTTTGTTTTGTTTTGTTTTATTTCTTTTGTTTTTTTCCCCTTATAGGTCGCATGCTCATGTGCTGGGTGGACCTCTCCCCACGCAGGAGCTTGCTTACTTCTTGCTTCCTTTCTTCATTTTTTTGGGGGTGTTGTTTTTTATCTTTTTGAGTTTGATTTTTAAGTAGCCTAGTACTAGGCCGGTTTTTAATACGGCGACTAATGCCCAAGTAGGCAGTCGCCAGATGAGCTCTTTAAAAAAAAAAAAATGATACTGAGTATATGAGCAAAATGTGACTATATATATATATATATACCAATACAAATCTGCTCATTATTATTATTATTTTTAATCCAAAGCATTCAATATTCATCTATTTCTGAACTTCACCATTTTGTTGTGTCAAACTTTATATGAATTCTTTGAATAAAATTGTTATCTTTTTGCATCTTTCTAAAATCAAGATATCCTTATTATTATTATTAGTGGTCAAGTTCAGGATATTTATAAAAAATGATTATATGAAGATCCTCCCCCTCAGGCTAAATCATATGAATATCCTCCCCCCAAACTTACTCTGGGGGGAGGATCTTCATATGATCCTCATCATTAATACATCCAATGGGCCAGACAACATTTGCTGCATTCAAGGTGCTTATATATATATTTTTTAATATCACTTATCTAGTGCCTGCCTCTGAGTGTGCAAAATGCCACTCCACACAAGTAATTTAGTTTAAAACTGTAGAATAAGCAATCATTAGATGAATTTTGGAAACAATTTAATACAGATGGGATGATTAATCAGAATCGGGAATCATAAGAATCGTTAATCGGCATTGGCATTGGAATCGCTAAAAATCTTCACAGTGTTTTTTTAATTTTCTTCTTACTTACCAAATAGCTGAATCAAAATTTAAAACATTGTTTATTTCCCGTTAGTGTCAATCAAGTTATGTATCTATTCATCTGTTCTATTATTCAGTGAAATTATAACATTTATTAGTTATTTATTAATAGATTTAGATTAGTCGACAAGAATGCTTCACTATCTAATATTAATTAATATTGAAGATCTGACTGTATAAGAAAGGATTTTATGTTTAATTGTTTATATGCATGAAATGAAGGCCTGCTCAGTGCTCAGGCGTCATTTAGAATAGCTGATGCAATTCTAAGATGTTAGAGCTTTGTTCAGCAGCGCCGCCAAAGTTGGCACATTCGTACAAATTTGGTACCTTTTTGCCGTAAAGAAACACTTCTGATACCATGCTTCATACAAATTTGGTACCTTTTTGGCACTAAGAAACACTTTTTGATACTATTTTACTATTCACTTGGTTGTGATGACTGATAATTCAAAACTTCCAGCATAAGGCACCATATGGCACAATGTTCATCTTACATTTATTTGTTTACTATATTCTATTTAGTTTATGTAACAACTAACTTTATTAATTATTATGTAATTATGAAGTATTATTATTACACAGAAGGAATTATGAATCAATATTCTATTTTGTGAAGGAATTGAAATTGGCATCAGAATTGTAACTTATAACTGGAATCGGAATCTCAAATTTTTTTAGAATCATCCCATCTCTACAATTTAACATTAAACAAGCAGTTGCACGCATTCATAAATCATGGGAAGAAGTGGCACTTATCTGCAAGGAAGTGGTCTGGCAGAAAAAACTAATACTTTAATTGATTTTAGATTAGTTTTTTAAAAATAAATGCCTTAAATTTTAAAATTTATGCTGAATAAAATATAATGTATTTCTCTGAAGAAAATAAATACTATAAAATTAAAATGAATTTAAATTGTTTTTTATTTTCCAAAGATTCATTATATATTGTCAAGATTAATGCATTGAGGATCAATTAAACACACTTATCAAAGGATTACTCTACTGTCTTGATACATCCACTCCTGATTTTGGTGTCAGTAAATCCAAAGAAGGCTTTTACTTAAAAGAAACAATATTAATTATTATTTTAGTCACTTAACCATTTAATTTTAGCTCCTTAGTCATTTGAAGCAAATGTATTAATCAATTTTTATTGTCAGCTACACTTACAAATTTGTAATAACTAGAGAAATGGTATCTTATATTCAATTGTTATTATCACTTTATTGTCCACATATTATTTTTTTTTTATCTTATTTTCATAATTTTGGAATAGACTAAATTCTATTAATCTTTTAGGTATTTATGACATTGATACTTATGCAATAGAACTTGCAAATCTCTATTTTGTGGTATTAATGGATATTAATATTTAAATTCATTTAATTTCACCTACAAGAAATTCCATAAAACTACTATTTGTATTGTTGCATGTAATTTTAATCTTTAGTCTTAATCCAATTAGTTTTATCTCTTCAAAATGACTGCAACTTTTGATCCCCATGATAAACTCAGGTAAGTTTATATCAGGTTACTCTTACTTTACTTATAGACTTGATAGTAAGATGTGCTAGGATATTTATATATGTTTCTAGTATGTTAATTATGAATACCATTTTCTTGTTACTCAATTTATTTACATTGGTACCTCTCTTAACAATGGCATTTGTTTTACAAAACATCTTGTTTGCCAAAAATTTATTGTGAATAACTAATTTGGTACAAATAAAAATATTGGACCCCTAAAACCTTAATAATCTTATAATTAATATATAATATACTAATTACTTTCAAATGATAGGGGTTTTCCCACTGATCTGTACTCATTTAAGATGCCTTTATTTCTCAATGGGGATCTTACTAATTAATGTTAGATCTAAAATAGAGGTATAGATTGCGGTGAATTGAGGGCACCAAAGAGTGTGAGTTCTGGGTGGCCAGATCCGTGCTTCACTCTTCTTCACACTGACTATATACCAGATATCAGGTCAGCCTGGATGGGCTGACCCCCCAATTACTCGCCAGCTTCAGGCAGCTTTTGTCATCTTCAAATTGGGCACATTGTGGGATGCCCTGCCATCTGATGGTACGCTTCCCTGCATTTTACTGCGCCCTGTGGAGTGGTGATTTGCCTTCCTGGCTACCGTGCTTACGGGACTCAGCACCCCTCCGGTCCTAACTTAGCCTCTTCTCCTTTCAGACAGACAGCCTGTGTTTCTCCACTATTTCCTCACTTCCCCTACAACCTCTCACACAACTTTCTCTGGTCAGCCTCCATTCTCACAGGGTAGATGCTGACCTTCTTCTCAGCCAACTATCCTGGATCGGGGCTGAGGGGGAGGGGGACAATGTTCCCTCACCACTGAGCTCCAGTTGGGGATAGTGTTTTTTTAAGAACCTTCTTCATCTCGACCCATACCTTCCTCACATCCCCTTTCCTTCTCATTTCATGCTCTATCAATTTTACACCCTGCTCAAGGTGGAGCCGCCATGCTAAATAGCTGCCAGGTCACCAGGTGGGAGGGGTGGCCTTTAATGGTGGCACCTGGTTCTGCCAGCCCCGTACGCTAACCCCTTGCAGAGCGGGCTAATGCGAGGGGTGATTAGCATTTGCTTCCCACAGAAACTAAAGTCCCCTTGCCCGCTGATATAAAACCCCCAAATAAAACTTGTTCCCTTTTCCCCTCACCGATGACGGAGCCGCCTTTGGGCAGCTCCACAGAAAAAATTGAGTTCCGCACCTTGGATCTTGCAGAGGATCCTCCAAATCTCTCTAACTGGAGAGGAGGTTTACTCCTCTCCTTCGCCTATGGGTGCAGGGGACTCCCCATCACCCCCTTGTCTGGAGGTGCCTTCGGGCGCCTCCTTCTTTACAGCGGCAGTCCCTGCCTTACTTTCGAAGGGGACTGCTAAGAAAGCCAGCAGGCAGCCCATAGCCGACCACTTCCCATTGAAGTGGCTCGGTATTCCTAGTTATTCGCTCCACTGATGGCAGCATGCTGGCTAAGGGCAACATGATCCATTAGAGAAGAGCTTTAGCTAGTATGATTGGAGAAGAGTGGAAGGTGACCCGTTTCTCGGTTGGGAGCCCTTTGGTGAATGTTTTGAATCCCTCCGAGGCGGCCATGATTAGTGCCCTTCGGACACTTGATGGCACGCCTGTGAGTGTGTCGCCGCACACTACCATGAACTTTGTGAAAGGAGTAGTTTATACAAAGGAACTTGTGGACTACTCCTTAGAAGACATCACCTTAGAGCTGTGCCTAGGGAAGGGCCTCGAGACCCACCCCTACACTCTTCATTATGTTCGACTGTGACAAGCTCCCTGAATCGGTGTATTCCGGTTGGTATCACTACTGCAGAAAGGCATTCGTGCCACTGCAGCAGAGGTGCTATTAATGCCACCGCTTCAGCCATACTAATCGCTCCTGTCGACCTGCAAAGTTGGGGTTACCCAAAATCTGTGTAAGTTGCTCCAAGGCTACACATGATAAGTGCAAATCATGTGTGGCCAGGTGTGTCATGTGGAGAGCCGGACCCTGCTTCTTCAAAGCAATGTGGTATGTATCTTTTTGAGAAGGAAATCCTTGGCCATTCAGGCTCAGGATCGTCTCTCATTTTGTGAGGTTAAGGACTTGCTCCTGACGCGCTCAGCGTTACCTGCAACGTCCTATGTCTCAATGTTGAAAAAGACACCCGCTGCTCCTGGCCCCTCCAGGCCCACGAGTACGGTCTTTTCCGCACCTATTCGGAACCCTTCTGCAGGTTCTACCAAACCTAGGCGCTCCCCTGGTAAAGCTGGAAGCACAAAGGGTCCACACCCAGCCCCGGCTAAAACTAGGGCTTTCCCCCCTCTTCCCCCAGCTTGACTGTTTCCCGTAATGGGAAAAAGCAACGCGCCTCCACTGAGTCGTTAAACTCACAGGAGGCAACACCCCTTGAACTTGGTTGCCAAGCCATTTTCAGGGGTTCCTAAAGTTGTCCCCTGAAAGGAGGACAGCAACAAAGGGGCTTTGGCTCCTTCACCCATGCCCAGTGGTGGGTTGGGTGGCTCAGAGATGGTAGATCCTCGAAAAGAGGGCCCACTGCCTTGGAAGCCGCCCTGGCTGCCTAAGGTTTCAAGGCGGAGGGAGGAAAAGACTTGCATGGTAAGCTCAAGCACCCCAATAAGTCCTCAAAGTGACAGCGCCAACAGCATCCGGGGTTCTGCATCCAGGAAGTGTATGGCAATTCCCGTGAGGGTCTTCTCATTAAAGACAGCCCCCACATCTCCTGCGAGCTAGACCTAGAGAGACTCCTGGCCAACTGGGAGGAGCTGCAGAGGCTCATCTCCTCCCATTCCCCGTTAGCTATCTTTTTGCAGGAGACCATGCGGGGTGCATGCCCCCTGCCCAACAAAGGGTCTACACGAGGCCCCGTCTAAAACTACCCTATAAGAGGCGTGGCGATTTGCCTTCTTGCTGCCGTGCTGATGGGACTCAGTGCCCCATCCGGCCCCAGCTTAGCATCTTCTCCTTTCAGACAGCCTGTATTAGTCTCTACTTCCTCACTTCCCCTACAACCTCTCCCACAACTTTCTCTGGTCGGCCTCTATTTTCACAGGGTAAATGCTGACATTCTCAGCCAAATATCATGTATCGGGGATGAGGGGGAAGGAGACAATGTTCCCTAACCCCTGAGCTCTGGTCTGGGCCTTGAATGGCGGCACCTGGCACTGCCAGCCCAGTATGCACCCCTTGCAGAGCGGGCTACTGCAAAGGGTGATGAGCGTTTCCTTCCCGCAGAGTTTGGCTGGGCTTCTCCCCTTTATTTAAGAAGGTTCTATTTTTTTTGCTTTGTTGTTGTTTTCTTTGTAGGTTGTATGCTCCTGCACCGGGGTGAGGGGGACCTCCCCCTGATGCCAGAGATTGCTTCCTAATTGTTAAGTTTTTCACATTTTTATCATTGTTATGTTTTCATATTTTTATTTTAAAGTAGCCTAGTTCTAGGCTGTCGTGTTTCCGGCGACTTATGCCCTAGTGGGCAGTTGCCAGATGGGCTCTATAAAAAAAAAAAATGCTTCCCGCAAAAAGAATAGGGTCCCCATGCCCGATGATGGAAATCATCCTCACAATCGACAGAGCTGACTTCGAGCAGCTCCACATAAAAAATGGAGGTTCCTCCCCTGTGCTCTCCCAGGGGACCCTTCACATATCTCTAACTGGAGAGGAGGCTTACTCCTCTTGTTCGCCTACAGATGTATTGGTTTCCCCCTCATCCCCTTGTCTGGAGGTGCCTTTGGGCACCTCCCTCTTTCCAGTGGCAGGCCCCCCCCCTCCCTTTACTTTCCAAGGTGACTGCCAAGGAAGCCAGCAGGCAGCCCATAGCCGGCTGCTCCCCATTGAAGCGGCTTGGTAGGGCAAACCCCCTTATGGGAGAGAGGGAAGCCAGGCTCCATCTGTTGCTTCCCTCAAGACCTGCTGGCTAGAATATTAAACCTGCCAAGGAAGCCAAGACAAGACTCATAATACTGCTGCCAATAGGACCTGTGATGTCCTGGGAAGGGATGGCCAACTGGAGGCCAACACTCGAGATAGACATGGATTGAGGCAACTCAGCCTCAGCTTTAGCGAATCCGGGCATGGCGCCAAGCACCGAACCTGACTCCCATCCCTTGCAAGATCCTCCCCAAATGGCTAGGGTTTCCAAGGCAGTACAAGGAGGAGAGGGATTTCCTCCGATTGGTGCCCATAAGACTGCCAGAACCTTCTCCATCTCGGAGAAGGACCTTACTAAGGCTGGTCCATGTGCCCTGGGGGCTCCTGCTGGCGTAGGAGAGAAGAGGGTTCATCCCCTGCCATCCTTTCCTAAAAAGTAAAAAAAAAACAAAAAGGGGGGGGGGCTCTGCTCCATCCGCGGGGGCTGCAGGGATGGATGGGTCTGCTGCCACTTTGGTAACTGACCAAGCTAAGATCGACACATCTGGCCCCTCTGCCCTCCTGGGTGTAGTACCCCTACCTATGACCAAAAGTGCTAGTGCGTAGAGCCCCTAACTATGACCAAAAGTGCTAGTGCGTAGAGCAGATCCTCGATTACATCGGGGCCCCTCATTCAGAGATTACCTGGCATTTTCGAGTCCGCTGGCTTCAAACGCCATCTCATTATTCGTTTCACTGATGGCACCATGTTGGCTAATGGTAACGGATGCATCAGAGGAGAGCTTTAGCTAGTGTGATTGGTAGAGAGCTGAAGGTGGCCCGTTTCTCAAATGGGAGCCTTTTGGTGAATGCGTCAAATCTCTCTGAAGTGGCCATGATTAGTGCCCTTTGGACACTTGATGGCATGCCTGTGAGTGTGATGCTGCACTCTACCATGAACTTCGTGAAAGGAGTAGTTAATGCGAGGGAACCTGTGGACTAGTCCATGGAGGACATCATCTTAGAGTTGGTCGACCATGGGGCGGTCAAGGTTGAATGTGTGATGAGAAAACAGGGAGGGGCCTTGAGACCCACCCCTACACTCTTCATCATGTTCAACTGTGACAGGCTTCCTGAGTCGGTGCGTGCCTCTTGGTATCGCTACCGCGTGAAGGCATTCATGCCACTGCCACCAAGGTGCTATTACTGCCACTACTTCAGCTATACTAATTGCTCCTGTCAACATGCGAAGTCGAGGTTACCCGAAACCTGTGTAAGTTGCTCCTCAAATGGCTCCAAAGCCACACACGATAAGTACAAATCGTGTGTAGCCAAGTGTGTGAATTTCGGAGAGCCACGCCTTGCTTCTTCGAAGCAATGTGGTACATATCTCCTTGAGAAGAAATTCCTGGCCATTTAGGCTCAGGATTGTCTCATTTTGCTAGGCTAGGGACTTTGTCCTGGCGCATCCGGCGCTACTTGGGACGTCCTATGCCTCGATATTGAAAAAGACACCCTCTGCTCCTGGCCCCTCCAGGCCAACGAGCATGGTTGTTTCCGCACCCATTTGAAGCCCTTCTGCGGGTTCTACTTATACGGGTGCTCCCCTGGAAAAGCTGGCGGCACAAAGGGTTCATACACAGCCCCGGCTAAAACCAGAACTCCCCCACTCCGTCCCCCAGCGGGACTGTTCTCCGTAAGGCGAAATGGTTACACGCCTCAACTGGCAACACCCCTGAAGTTGGTCATCTTCCGGGGTTCCTAAAGCTGTTGCCTGAAAGGAGGATAGTAACAAAGGAGCTTTGGCTCCTTCGCCCATACCTAGTGGTAGGCTGAGTGGCTCGGAGATGGTCGATCCTCCAAAGCTGCAACGCCTGCCTAAAGTTTCGAGGTGGATGGAGGAAAAGACTCGCATGGCGAGCCCAACCTTCCCCAATAAGTCCTTGAAGGTGACAGCGCCTTCAGTGCCTTGTCCACCCAACAGCGCCCAGGGTTCTCCATCTGGGAAGCATACGGTCATTCTCGTGAGGTTCTTCTATTCGAAGAGGGCCCGCGCGTCTCATCTGAGCTAGGCCTGGAGGGCATATTCCTTCAATGGACTTGCTGTGGACTCCGGGCCAACTGGGAGCAGATGCGGAGGCTCATCTCATCCTGTTCCCTGCTAGCTATTTTTCTGCAGGAGACCATGCTAGGCGGGTGCCCCCTGCCCACCCTCCTGGGGTATAAGGGTTTTGCAACCCCACAACTACGGGATGGGGGCTGGGCTGGGGGATGCGCGGTTTACACCCTGCATGATGACTCCGTTCTTCTCACTTTAGATACCTCCTTTCAGGCAGTGGCTGTGCAGCTTCACCTGGATAGGCGGTATACTATCATTTCTGCTTACATTCCACCATCAGCTGACTTTGACGCGGGGTCTGTGGCACGGTTGCTGAGGCCCTTTCTCTTGCTTGGAGTTCTGAATGGCAGACATCCTCTCTGGGAAGATTACTCAATAAATACCAGGGGACAAGTCCTTGCCGATCTGATCGAAGAGCTTGAGATAGGTGTCCTAAATGTGGATGAGTTTATGCATCACTGCCCGAGAACCGCTTCATTTACTTGCCTTGATATATCTTTGTGCTCTTCGGATGCACAGCTTGATTTTGATTGGGAGGTGGTTGATGACCTCCATGGTGGTGATCACTTTCCCATTCAAATATCATTTTCAGGGCAACTGCCGCCTGAGAGCCCACCTCAGTGGTGCTTGGCACGGGCGCGGTGGCCTGTATTTCAGGAAATGACTGAATTCTCTATCTCAGTCAAGTTTAGGTTGGTATATGAGGCTGTTGAGTTCTCCAGCAACCTCATCGCTGTGTGCCTGACTACTATTCCCAGAACTTATGGCCATTTTACACCCCGACCACTCCCGTGGTGGTTGGCTGAGTGTGAAGCGGCTCTCAAACAGAAACGTTATGCCTACATAGGCTATAAGCACTGCCCGAACGATGTCACTGTCGGTGAATTTCATCGGGATAGGGCTAGGTTCCGATATATTTCAAAGCACACCTGCCGGTCTTCTTGGTGGGTATACGTGTCTTCACTTAACGGAACACCCCTCTAGCAGAGAGGTGGAGGAGAATTAAAAGGAATCGGGGCAAGTTCTTGCAGGATCCCCCTCCCATTCTCCAGGAGAATGGGACCGCAATCTTGGACCCCGCATCCGTGGCGGAATCCTTCGCGACTGCTTCTCCGCATTCTCTAGCATTCAATGCACGTTTTGATGTCGCTGAAGGCCGCCGATTGGATTTTACCTCGAGAGGCGGAGAACCCTTCAATGACAGGTTTAGCCTGAATGAGTTGCGTTCAGCTCTTGCTTCGTGTGTGGACACCGGCCATGGTCTGGACGATGTCCCGTACACCATGCTTCGACACCTGGGTGAGCGAGGCATGGCCTTTCTCTTAGATTTGTTCAACACGATCTAGGTGGAGGGTCTCCTCCCAGATCCTGGCGAATCGCTACTTTGCTCGTCTTTCGCAAACCGGGGAGAGATCTCTCTACTCTGGCCAGTTTCCGCCCAATCTTTCTACTCTGGCCAGTTTCCGCCCAATCTCTCTAATCTCTTGCATGTGCAAGTTGATGGAGAAATTGGTAAATGTTAGATTAGCTTTTTTTCTGGACACTGGAGGCCATCTGTCTTCTGCACAGTGGGCTTCCGCAAGTTCCATTCCACGCTGGATGCTCTGCTCTGACTGGAAAATGCCATCTGCGAGGCCTTCCTTCATAGACAGCATTACGCCATGGTGTTTTTCAATCTGGAGAAGGCCTATGATACCGCATGGCGATACTTTATCATGGAGACTCTCCACACGATGGGGGCGATCCTTTGTTCATTCAAAGCTCGACTACGGATGCGACCTTTATGCATCTGCAGCCGAGCGTGTATTGCGGAAGGTGGACTCGATCCTCCACACCGCACTTTCCCCATTGAGCCCCTACTAGTTGATGCTGGGGAGATACCACTCGCTCTACACCGTGTACAGTGCATCATTCGCCTGTATGCACGAGCCCGGCGCCTCTCTCAGTCGCCAACAGCTCTCACTGCATCCGCAGCTGATTTCGACGGTGCCTATGCCGCCGAGAGACGCCAGTCATACCCTAAGCCCTTTGGGTTTAGGGCCAGGAAACTCATTCGAGAGCTAGGTATAGCTCTCGGGCCGTTGGCTTCCCTGGTTCTGCCCAGGATGTCACACTGGACGGTCCCACATTTGGCTATTTGTCGCCACACCTCTGCTCCCAAAGCTTATACAGTGCCGGGAGTATTGCGTTCCACTTTTTGGAGCATACCTCGTGTCACACTGGAAACGTGCCAGTGTATATGGATGGCTCCAAGTCTGAAGAGGGGGTTGGCTTCCATGCCGTATCTCTTCTGTTTGAAGTCAGCGGGGCTCTGTCAGCCACTGCGTCTGCCTTCATGGCTGAGCTGGTGGCAATACACCACTCGGTACGGGAGATTACGCGATGTGCCCGGTTCGGGGACCTCATTGTGGTCTATAGCGACTCACAAAGTGCTCTGAGTGCTCTCTGGGTATTGGAATCTCCACCTCCCCTGGTTCGCTATATCCATGACGCCATGGTTTTTGAAAGCCGGGCGGATGTCGAGATTATCTTCTGCAGGGTTCCTGGACATGTAAGAATTGCAGGGAATGAGCACGCCGATGAGGGCGCCAAAGTGTCCACGATGACTCAGCGACTGGCAGCTCTTCGGGCTGCTTAGCAAAGAAGATGGGAGACGGTCGAAGGGAACTTCAAATTGTGCGCTATTGCGCCGCAACTGTTCCCATGGACCTAGGCCCCAATGCTGCGAAGGCTTCAGGTTGCTTTATGTTGTCTCTGAATTATGCACACTCGCGGGACGCACTGTCATTTGATGGAGCGCTCGCCAGCGCCCTACTGTGAGACTGTTGTCCCCCAGACTGCTTGGCACATTCTTGTTGAATGTCCCAGTCTGGGTGATCTTCGCGCATGTTATCTGTCCCGGTACCGGGATGGGCGGAGTCGCTATCGCCTGTCCCTTGTACTCAGGGTTGTACATTGATTGGTGGACTTGTAGAATTTTTGTGGGAGGCTTGCCTTCTCCCTTTTATTTAACCATTTTTTTTGTTTCATTTTGTTTGTTTTTGTTTTTGTATTTTTTCCCTTTTAGGTCGCACGTTCCTGCACCGGGGGACCTCCCCCCAACACAGGAGCTTGCTTCCTGCTCGTTGCCTTTTCCATTTTAAAAATTTTTGGTGTTAGGTTTGTCTTTTTTTGTGTGTGTTTTTGAATTTGATTTTAAAGTAGCATAGTACTAGACATGTTTTTAATACGGCGACTAATGCCCAAGTAGGCAGTCGCCAGATTAGCTTTAAAAAAAAAAGTGTGCACGTTACTTGTCCCGGTACTGGGATGGGTGAGATTGCTACCACCTGTTCTTTTTACTCAGGACGGATACATGCATACTAACCTGTGGACTTTTAGACTTTTTGGAGGAAGCTCGGCCTTCTCCCCGTTATATAATATTCAACCTCGGATCACAGTCTTCTTCGGCGAGGGAGTGCCAGCCTTTCCCTGTCGATGGAGCTCGCTCTATATTTGTGTTTTTCCTTTGCTTTTTGCTTGTATTTTTGTTTTTGTTTGTTTGTTTTTTATTTGGCTTTTAATATAGCCTAGATTTAGGCTAGCTTGAATATGGCGACTTATGCCCTAGAAGGCATTCACCAGATGAGAGAGAGAGAAGAAAAAAAAGCTGCAGGGTCTACTGCCCTTGAAATCTGTGAAGTCCTTGAAAAGCCCTTGGATTTATTTTTTGCCCTTCAAGTCTTTGAAAAGTCCTTGAATTTGATGAAAAAGGTAGATGGTTCTCGAATTTAAAAAATAAATCAATGAGTGATTGTTCAAATGATTTTTCAAATTCACTATTTATATTCTTTTTAATGTCTATTAGGAAAATAGTAATATTTAAGTTAATCTACTCACTAATGTGAGTGAACATATGTATACTTTGGATGCATTGTATTTTATGATGGATGCTTGCTATACTTCTGTGACTGTCGCTTAGATACCTTGTTCTTGTTTTTTTGCACTGGTGAGTTGATTTTGGTTATTCTTTGCTTATAACCCATTTTTCCCTTAAATACCTCACCTTCATCAATGTCCCATTATGCTTATTGCACTTTTTTTAATTTAAAGAAAAAACAATGGCTAAAACCTGTCCTTGATTATTTTTAAAAAGTCCTTGAAAACCTTGAAAATTCCTTGAATTCAAAATCACCAAACAGGTAGACACCTTGAGCTGTTGCATGCTGTGTGAATTTTGTAGCACCCCTTTATGCTAGCACTCCATGCAACAGCTCTGAAGGGGAAGTTCTACTGCAACTTCACCTCATGCGGAATACATCCAAGTGGGATGGCCCCACTCTAGGATTGCATCCAGGTGAGGAAGTTGTGTCATATCCACTTGGGAATGACTGACTCCTTTTATCTCTTGCTCTACAGTGTGGCTAGAGATTAAAAAACACAGCCTTGCCTTCTGGGCACTTACAGGGGAGATGCCATTCACTTTGTTGCCCCACAGTGCATGATGTGCTTGTATATATGAATTGAGTGTCTTGCCCTGTCCCATGGCTAGCATTTCATCCATAGCCAATCTATATGTTGCTCTGACATACCAATAAAGCCCTAAATCTTTTTAGTTGAGAGTAAATAAACTCCTTTGAGAGTTTATTTAGCTCTCAGACCAGTGAGAGTGATGGGTCTTCTCAAGACACCACCCTGGAGGATACAATCTTTGAATGGTTGTTGCCTTGAAGCTTCCATAGCATTGGGAACATAGCATTTGCATTTTTGGACATGCATCTTGCCACATTTGAGTTGTGTCAGTGTACACTGGTGGCTAGAAGTTTGAAAGGTGGGTTGGATCCCCATCTTTGTCTGAAGCCATCTAAGCTCCTTGCATGAAAGTGCTTGGTATGGGAGATAACATGCTTAGAAAATGTCACCAAAGTTGCAACCTGGCTGTTCTGGCCCTTCTGAAAGATGTCTTTATGTTGTTTGAAGATCCATTGAGAACAACCATCAGTTAAAAACTTCTGAAGTGGTAGGAAGATTCTAAGTCACCCCCAAACACCAGAATTTCCTGCACTGCATTGGATAGTATTGTTGTGTAGCCAGGAGGAAGCCTCTTTCAACTATGACCAATTTTAAAATAAGGAATAAGTGAGCTGAAAAAATGAGTGCCAAGCATTTGGAATTATGAGTTAGCATGATTTTTTTTTGTGACTAATCAAGATTTGCTCAATTTTCAGACAGTGGATGGGTATTGACATAAACAAGTTACAACCAATGGTGAAATATGGGGGCTTTTTTGTTAATGTGTGGGGAGTAATTAGGAATGGTGGAAGGTCAAGTTGGTTGTTTGACCAGTATAATCCCTCTTTAAAAAATATTAACTTGGAAAAATACATTTTCATTTCTAAAGAGGAATTCTACCAGTGTTTTTAAAATGATCAGCTTGAAAAAGAAAGTTGTTTATTCATGCAAGATGGGAATCCCGGTCATCCAGCAAAAAGGACAAAAGAATGGGAGGAGCAAAGCAGCATCAAATGACTGCCTTAGCTAAGTCAGTCCCCTGATATGAATTCCATAGAACATGTGTGGGGAATACTAGATGTCTTTAAGGAAATAAGTGAAAAAAACTAGAGACATAATCAGAATTACTGAATGTTATGGCAAACAGTCAGAAATACTGCAAGCTATAATCTCAGAAATGAATTCTTGAGCTATGGCTTACCTGAGTGGAAACACTACTTCCACTTACAGCAAAGTTAGGCCAAAATGGGTGTAGCAAGTTGCCAATTAGAGACCCTTATTGGATCACCATGGCAGCTTTCATATTCTTTAGATAGCCATGGCTTGGATCCCACATCAAACTGTAGGTCCACACTGAGAAATAAGTCATCTTAAATAAGTGCTTCTCTGTGGTAAAAGCTCTACCAAATTCCTCTTGCTTTTTCTAGGCAAGTTGCAGCTTTTAAATGCTTCTAAAGGGAAGTCCACAATCTATTAATAATGTATTTTCATTGTTTAAGATGTATTGATTCTTTAAATTTAAAAAAAAAAGGTATTTCCATAATTAACTGGGTGTCCATTTGCTTTTGGAGTATCCCTCTATGTCACTTCTTGGTTGAATGTCCCTATCTGGGACAGCTTTGTGCTCAGGAAGTTTGTTCACTGTACTTGTCCCTACCCTGTGAAGAGGGTTGTTATCACTTGCCACTAGTGCTAGAGTTGTGCTCCTGTACACAATATTGTGGTGGGGTAGTTCTACAGGGGGTGCCCTCCTCTATAGTATTTGATTTTTTAAAAAATTGTTGGTTGCATGTTTAGGTGCTTAGGAGAGGTGGGCTGTCTCTGGATTACATGGGTTTATGTATCTCTTGATTTTTTATTAGTTTTTTATATAGTTTCTTTACAATAATTTGTTGCTTTTTCAGCAATTTTTCTCTCACTCATAGCTTTACACTGAAATAAAAAAAAAGTATATGGTAACCCATATATGTTAGACCCATGCATAATTGGGGCCGAGTGTATTAAGTTTGGTAATTTGTTGAGCTTTTTATTTCTAAACTCTGTCTTTGTAACAACTCTTTAATTCAATTTTGTTTTAATGTTTTAGCTGGTATTTTGGTCAAATGTCCCGTCAGGAGGCTACAGATCTTCTGATGAATGAAAGGGAAGGAGGAATATTTCTTGTCCGGGACTCATCAACCATCGTTGGAGATTATGTTCTTTGTGTCAGGTAATGAAAATGTATTTTTAGTCTATGAGGTATTCTTTATGATAAAGTTTACATTTTAATTGGCTATGTATGGCTTTACCAAGTAGAAGCTTTTTTCCTCCCTTTTTTGAGCAAAGTTAAGCCATATTAAGTGTGATTAGTTTTGGAAGGGAAGTCTGATTTAGGTCTACTTTGTAGTACAATGACCTTAAAGCTTGTATCCCATAAGTAAGGTTTCAAAGAACAAGTGCAAATTGCTGGTACAACCTGTACTAAAACAATGATCTTAATATTGTTTTATCGCTTAGTAACTTTTTACCATATATTTATGACGGGACTCAGCACCCCGTCCAACCCCAACTTAGCCTCTTCTCCTTCCTTCAGACACTTGTGTTTCCTCCCCTGTTTCCTTGCTTTTCATACAACCTCTCCCACAACTTTCTCTGGTCAGCCTCTAATTTCACAGTGTAGATGCTGACCTTCTTCTCAGCCAACTATCCTGGATCAGGGCTGAAGGGGGAGGGTACAATGTTCCCTAACCCCTGAACTCCGGTTTGGGATGGTGGGTTTTTAACAACCTGCTTCATCCCCACCCATACCTTCCTCACTTCACCATCTATTTTTTTTTTACACCGTGCCCAAGGAGAGCCGCCATGATGAAGGGCTGACAGGTCACCAGGCGGGAGGGGTGGCCTTAAATGGCGGCACCTGGCTCTGCTAGGCCCATATGCACCCCTTGCAGAGCTGGCTACTGCGAAAGGTGATGAGCGATTGCTTCCCGTATTAAAAATAGGGTCACCATGCCCAATTATGTTGAAATAAAAAAATCTTCCCTCAGTTTCCCCTGTTCCATTGTTGAAGCAGCTCCACAGAAAAAATGGAGTTCCCCCCTGTGCATGCGCAGGAGACCCTCCAAATTTCTCTAACCGGAGAGGAGGCTTACTCCTCTCCTTTGCCTACAGGTGTAGAGGACTCCCCCTTCTCTGGTGGTGCTTTCAGGCACCACCCTCTTCTCAGCCGCAGTCCGCCCCTTTCTTTCCAAGGGGACTGCCAAGAAAGCCAGCAGGCAGCTCATAGCCAACTGCTCCGCATTGAAGTGGCTCAGTAGGGCAAACCCCCTTAGGGGGGAAAAAGGAACCCAAGCCTCTTCGGTTGCTTCTCTCAAAAGACGTGCTGGCTAGAATTTTAAACCTAGTGGGGATTCAAGTCCTGTGCCTCCCCAGACATGACTAATTATGCTGCTGCCAATAGGACCTGTGATGTCCGGCAGGGGATGGGGGGGGGATGGCCAACTGGCGGCCCCCTCTGAGATATACATGGTCCTTGAGGCAACCCAGCCTAAAACAGTAGGTCCTTCCATGGGAGCGAATCCAGACTCGGGAACCAAGCACTGAACTCGAGTCCGCCCCTATGCAAGGTCCTCCTCAAATGGCTAGGGGTTCCAAGGCAGTACAAGGAAGGGGAGGGATCTCATTCGACCGGTGCCCCTGCGACTGCCAGGACTATCTCCATCTGGAGAAGGACCTGGCTGAGGCTGGTCCATCTGGTCTGGGGGTTCCTGCCAGCGGAGGGGAGAAGTGGGTTCATTCCCCGACCTCATCTCCTAAAAAGAAAGGAAGAAAAAAAAGATGGGGGGGGGAGCTCCTCTCTATCCGCAGGGCCTGCAGGGAGGGATGGGTCTGCTACTTCGGTAAGCGACCAGGCCAAGATTGGAACATCCGGCCCCTCTGCACCCCCGGTTGCGGATCCCTGGACTAAGACCAAAAGGGAGCAAGGCAGAGCCTCGATAACATCAGGGACCCTCATTCAGAGGTTACCTGCCTTTTTTTTTATCCCGCTGGCTTCAAACGCTTCTTAGTTATTCACTCCACTGATGGCAGCATGTTGGCCAAAGGCAACATGATCCATCAGAGGAGAGCTTTAGCTAGGGTATTTGGTAGAGAGCCGAAGGTGAACTGTTTCTCGGATGGGAGCCTTCTGGCAAATGCAGCGGATCCCTCAGAGGCGGCCAAGATAAGTACTCTTTGGACACTTGATGGCACCCCATTGAGTGTGATGTCGCACTCTACCATGAACTTTGTGAAAAGAGTAGTTTATGCGAGGGAACTCATTGACTACTCCATAGAGAACATCACCTTAGAGCTGGCCAACCATGGGGCGGTCTAGGTCGAACATCTGATGAGAAAATAGGGAGAGGCCTCGAGACCAACCCCCTACACTCTTCGTCATGTTCTGCTGTGACAAGCTCCCTGAGTCGGTGCGTGCCAGTTGGTATCGCTACCGCGCGAAGGCATTTGTGCCACTGCCGCAGAGGTGCTAGTACTGTCACCACTTCGGACATATGAATCGCTCATGTAGATGTGCAAATTTGGGGTCTCCCAAAGTCTGTGTAAATTGCTCCAAGGCTGCGCACGATAAGTCAAAATCGTATGTGGCCAAGTGTGTCAATTGCGGAGAGCCACACCTCGCTTCTTCAAAACAATGTGGTGCATATCCTTGAGAAAGAAATCCTGGCCATTCAAGCCCAGGATTGACTCTCATTCCGCGAAGCTAAGGACTTGGTTCTGGTGCACCTGGCTCTGCCTGGGACGTCTTATGCCTCAATGGTTAGAAAGACACCCTCTGCTCCGGGCCCTTCCTGGCCAACGAGCACGGTTGTTTCCGCGCCCATTCGGAGCCCTTCTGCGGGTTCTACTCAACCCGGGCACTCCCCTGATAAAGCTGGCACAAATGGTTCACACCCAGCCCCGGCTAAAACCACGGCTCCCCCGTCTTCAACCAGCATGACCGTTTCCCATAAGGCGAAATGGCCATGCACTTCCACCCAGTCGTTAGACTCACAGGAGTCAACACTCCTGAAGTTGGGTGCCAGGCAATCTTCCAGGGTTCCAAAAGCTTTCCCCCGAAAGCAGGACCGCAACAAAGGAGCTTCGGTTCCTTCGCCCACGCATAGTGGTGGGCTGAGTGACTCGGAGACGGTGGTTCCTCGAAAAGAGGGCCCCCCCGCCTCCGAAGCCGCAACGCCTGCCTAAGGTTTCGAGGCGGAGGGAAGAAAAGACTCATGGCGAGCCCAACCTCCCCCCAATAAGTCCTCGAAGGCGATAGCGCCTTCAGCGCTTTGTCCGGCCAAAAGCGCCCTGGGTTCTGCGTCCGGGAAGCTTACGGCCATTCCCGTGAGGGTCTTATGTTCGAAGAGGGCCCTCACGTCTCCTCCGAGCTAGGCCTGGAGGGCATATTCCTTCAATGGAATTGCCGTGGACTCCGGGGCAACTGGGAGGAGCTGCGGAGGCTTGTCTCGTCCCGTTCCCCATTAGCTACTTTACTGCAGGACCCCATACTAGGCGTGTACCCCCTGCCCACCCTCCCGGAGTATAAGGGTCTAGTGACCCCACCGCCGCGGGATGGCCTGGCTGGGTGATGCGCGGTTTACACCCGGCATGATGTCTCCGTTCTTCCTTTCACTTTAGATACCTCCTTTCAGGCAGTGGCTGTGCAGCTTTACCTGGATAGGAGGTATACTATAATTTCTGCATACATTCCACCCTCAGCTGACTTCGACGCGGGGTACACCCGGCGCGTCGTGGCACGGTTGCCGAGGCCCTTTCTCTTGCTTGGAGATCTGAACGGCAGGCATCCTCTCTCAGGAGATTACTAAATAAATCCCAGGGGACAAGTCCTTGGCGATCTGATCGAAGAGCTTAAGATAGGTTTCTTAAATGTAGATGGGTTTATGCATCACTACCCGAGAACTGCTTCATTTTCTTGGCTTGACCTATCTTTGCTCTTCGGATGCACAGCCTGATTTTGATTGGGGGGTGGTTGATTACCTCCATGGTAGTGATCACTTTCCCATTCAAATATCATTTTCAGGGCAACTGCCGCCCGAGAGCCCACCTCGGTGGTGCTTGGCACGGGCGCGGTGGCCTGCATTTCAGGAAATGACTGAATTCTCTATCTCAGTCAAGGAGTTTAGGTCGGTAGATGAGGCCGTTGAGTTCTTCTCCGGCAACCTCATCGCCGTGGGCCTGATTACTATTCCTAGGACATCTGGCCGTTTTGCACGCCGACCACTCCCATGGTGGTCGGCCGAGTGTGAGACGGCCCTCAAACAGAAGCGTTATGCCTACATGCGGTATAAGCGCCGCCCGAACGATTTCACTGTCGCTGAATTTCGTCGGGCTATGGTTATGTTCCGGTATATTTCGAAGCACGCCCGCCGCTCTTCTTGGCGGGCATACGTGTCTTCACTTAACGGGAAGACCCCTCTACCAGAGGTGTGGAAGCGAGTCAAAAGGATTCGGGGCAAGTTCTCGCAGGACCCCCCTCCCATTCTCCAGGAGAATGGGACCACAATCTCGCACCCCGCCTCCGTGGCGGAATCCTTCGCGACCGCTTTCTCTGCATTCTCTAGCCGGGATGCTGCTCCGCCAGCATTCAATGCACGTCGTTGTTTCGCGGAAGGACGCCGGCTGGACTTTACTTCCAGAGGCGGAGAACCCTTCAACGGCAGGTTTACTGTGAGTGAGTTGCGCTCGGCTCTTGTTTCGTTCGCAGTCACCGCCCATGGTCTTGACGATGTCCCGTACGCCATGCTTCGATACCTGGGTGAGCGAGGCATGGCCTTTATGTTAGATTTGTTCAACACAATCTAGGTGGAGGGTCTCCTCCCAGTTTCCTGGTGAATCGCTACTGTGCTCACCTTTCGCATACTGGGGAGAGATCACTCTACTCCGGCCGGTTTCCGCCCAATCTCTCTAACCTCTTGCGTGTGCAAGTTGATGGAGATATTGGTAAATGTTAGATTAGCCTTTTTCCTGGACAGCGGAGGCCATCTGTCTTCTGCACAAAGCGGCTTCCGCAAGTTCCACTCCACGTCGGATGCTCTGCTCCGACTGGAAAATGCCGTCTGCGAGGCCTTCCTTCGTAGACAGCACTACTCCACGGTGTTTTTCGATATGGAGAAGGCCTATGATACCGCATGGCGATACGGTATCATGGAGACTCTCCACACGATGGGGGTGAAGGGACACCTCCCAATGTTAATATCTGAATTTTTGCGAGATCGTCGCTTCCGCGTACGGATGGGGGGGACCCCTCTCCGGCCCTAAGGCGCAGGAATAGGGTGTCCCGCAGGGAAGTGTCCTCAGTGTCACACTCTTTGCCCTGAGCATCAACGGCATCACCTCGGTGCTGCCGGAAGATGTTCTTGCTACGCTCTACGTGGACGACCTTTCGATCTCTTGTTGCGGCCCAGATGCCAATTTTGGAGTGTCGACTCCAACAGGCATTGAACCGCGTTCTCGCTATGCCGAAGTGCCCAGGTTTCCGTTTTCTTTGGCCAAGACTAAGGTGGTACACTTTTGCCGCCATCCACGGCTCCATCCCGACCCAGATTTGTTTCTTAATGGGGTGCGCCTCGATGTGGTTGAATTGCACCGCTTCCTTGGTCTTATATTCGACCGACGCCTCACCTGGAAGGCTCATATTCGCAGCCTTAGGGTCTCTTGTACCCACGCCATGGATTTTCTCCGTTCCGTGACGTTCAGCCCTTGGGGCGCTGATAGGGCTACTACCCTACTTTTTTACCGATCCTTTTTTCGTTCGAATCTGACTACGCATGCGAGTTTTATGAATCCGCAGTCGAGCGTTTATTGCGGAAGGTGGACTCGATCCAACCCACCGGCCTTCGCCTTGCGACCAGTGCCTTCCGCACTTTCCCCATTGAGAGCCTGTTGGTCGATGCCGGAGAGATGCCACTCGCTCTGCGCCGCGTGCAGTGCATCACTCGCCTGTACGCGCGAGCCCGGCGGCTTCCTCAGTCGCCAACAGCTCTCACTGCATCCGCAGCTGATCTCGATGGTGCCTATGCCTCTGAGAGACGCCAGTCATAACCTAAGCCCTTTGGGTTTAGGGCCAGGAAACTCCTTCGGTCACTAGGTATAGCTCTCGGGCCGGTGGAGCCCTTGGTTCTGCCCAGGACGCCACCCTGGAGGGTACCACATTTGGCTATTTGTCTCCACGCCTCTGCTCCCAAAGCTTGTACAGCCCTGGGAGTATTGCGTTCGACGTTTTTGGAGCACACACCGTGTCACGCTGGAACCGTGCCAGTGTATACGGATGACTCCAAGTCGCAAGAGGGGGTCGGCTTCCACGCCGTATCCCCTCTGTTTGAAGTCAGCCGGGCTCTGACATGCGCTCCGTCTGTCTTCACGGCCGAGCTGGTAGCAATACACTACTCGGTACGGGAGATCACATGACATGCCCGGTTCGGAGACCGGATTGCGATTTATAGCGACTCACAAAGCGCCCTGAGTGCTCTCGGGACATTGGAATCTCCGCATACCCTGGTTCGCGGTATCCATGACGCAACGGTTTTGGCGAGCTTGGCGGATGTGTAGATTATCTTCTGCTGGGTTCCTGGACATGTAGGAATTGCGGGGAATGAGCGCGCCGATGAGGGCGCCAAAGAGTCTGCGAGGACTCTGCCACCGGACCAGCGTTTCGCTCTTCCTCACACCGACTACATGGCAGGAATACGGGCAGCTCTTCGGACTGCTTGGCAAAGAAGATGGGAGACGGTCGAAGGGAACTTAAAGTTGCGTGCCATTGCGCCGTGACTGTTCCCATGGACCTATCCCCCAATGTCGTGACGGCTTCAGGTCACTTTCTGTCGTCTCCGAATCGGACTTACTCGTGTGACGCATCGCTATTTGATGGAGCGCTCTCCTGCGCCCTATTGTGACGACTGCATCGTCTCCCAGACTGTTCGGCACATTCTTGTTGAATGTCCCATTCTGGGTGATCTTCGCGCACGTTACCTGTCCCGCTACCGGGATGGGCGGGGTCGCTACCGCCTGTCCCTTGTACTCGGGATGAGTGCGTACACCATGACTGGTGTACTTGTTGACTTTTGGGGGGAAGCCAGCCTGCTTCCTACTATTTAACTAGGTTTTGTGTTTTTTTCTTATTGTTTTGTTATTGTTTTGGAATTGCCGCAGACTCCAGGCCAACTGGGAGGAGCTGCTAAGGCTTGTCTACTCCCATTCCCTGTCAGCTATCTTTTTGGGTTTTATTCTGGGTTTTTTTCAAAAACAAATTCTACAAGCATTAGATTTACATAGAAAAAGAATAGCTATCTATTTTTATAAGGGTCATTCCATATGAAATCAACCAATTTTTTGGGAAATCTTAAGTCACCATCACCGATTTTGATGAAAATTGGTATACAGGTTGAATTCGACTAGAGAAAAACAATGAGACACTTCCCAGCCTTCAATTTTGAATAGCTCAAAAGTTATAACCTGTCAAAGTTGAGAAAAAATGTCAAATTTCTTGATACCAGCATTTGAAAAAAAATTATTTCTCCCTTATTATAGCACATAAAACAATGAATTATGTATTTTTTTAAGCTTAAGGGTTGCTCTAAACATTTTTAACAGCAAAATTAATTTTTGATAAAATCGTTTTTTTTGCCTTTAAAGATCAACTTTTGACCTTTAAAAAATTATATTGGTATCAATAAATTTTTGTGTAAATTTTTTTATAAATATATATGCCTTTAGACTACAATATAAGATAAATTTCATTCTGGGTTTTTCATTATATCAGGAGTTATGTTCAATTTTGTAACCATTGGTATGCCAATTTTTACCTATTTTTATGTTAGAAATTTTACCTATTAGGTGTTACTTTATAAACTATGAAAGCTAATTTAAAATTTTTTCTTTTTTTCAGAAAGTTTAATATTTAGATAAAAAAGTAATTAATAATTTGCATTACCAATTATTTGTATTTTAACAAATTATTATGGATGAGGAGAAAGCATTTTTTAAATATTAAGTATTGCTGCGATCCTTACAAAGGTCACAAAAAATTAATAAAGAAAAATCTGAGACTAATTTCAGAAGACTTTATAAGAGAATATCCAAAATTAAAAAAATTTTAAGGACCAAAAAATCTGTGATAACTGCAGAAAAAAGATAGCTGATGATGATAGTTCTTCATCTCAAAATACGAATCCAAGCCTTTCAGAAGAAAGAATGGAAATTGAGCCAATTACTGAACAGGAAGAATCACAAGAAGCATTAACTGAATTAAATAAATCATTAATAGCTATTGGAGAGTCACCAGTCAAGAAATTTAAAATGGATGTAGTAAAAAAATATAGTTCAGATGAAATGAATAAAATTCAAAAATCCATTTCAAGTAAACTCAGAACTGTAGGCTCTGCAACAAAATATCCATTACCCTTGGATCAAGACCCAGAGTCTTCTAGAACAGAATCAAGTAAAGATGGTGAAGAAATGATAAATCAACTGAAGGAGAAATTTCAAACTACTAGTAAAAGGTCTGAGCAGCTGCAAATCTTAACTGTTTTGCCAAAAAGCTGGAGCTTATCCAAAATTAAATCTGAATTTAATGTTACTAATTACATGGCCAGACAAGCTAAAAAACTAGCAATGGAAGAAGGAATAATGTCATTACCAAGCAAAAGAAAAGGTATATTTCCATCAGAAACAATTAAAGTGGTAGAAGACTTTTATAAAAATGAAGAAGTAAGCAGAATTATGCCAGGGAAAAAAGATTTCAAGAGTGTTATGTTAGAAAAGATGGACAGCAAACTCATGAACAAAAATACTTAATTTTGGGAAATTTAAAAGAAATTTATCATTTATTTAAAACAAAATACCCAGACACTAAGATTGGCTTTTCAAAATTTGCTGAGCTGAGACCCAACGAGTGTGTATTAGCTGTTGGTGCAGGAACTCACAGTGTGTGTGTTTGCACACATCATCAAAATGTTAAACTGATGATTATTTGGTACAAGGCTACCACAGTTGACAAAAGACAGTGACCTGCATTTAGATGATTACAAAACATGTCTATCACTTATTACATGTGCCCCTTTTGTGCTATTTTGATGAATGCTCAGAATGTTTTTCTAAAATAGACGAACTAAAACTATATGTTACTAAAATTTTGGATGACAATATGATTGATGAGGTAAATTAAAAGCAGTGGCTCTCAACTGATCGCTCAACTTTAGAGCTTGTTTCAAGAACTGAAGAATTTATAGACACTTTTACCTTAAGTCTTCTCAATTTAAAAAAAACATGATTTCATAGCAAAAAAGCAGGCACAATTTTGTTCAACTAAAAAAGAAGAACTAAAAGATGGTGAAATCTTAGTAGTATGCGATTTTGCTGAAAATTACTCATTCCTTCTTCAGGTTGCAGCACAAGGGTACCACTGGAATAACTCCCAAGCTACATTACATCCCTTTCTTTCCTACTACAAAGAAGCTGGGGAAACACAACACATAAGTTTTGTTGTGATTTCAAACTGCTTGAAGCATGACACTGTTGCAGTCCATTTATTTAAAAAAAAACTTATTGAATTTTTTAAAAAAGAACTCAAATTCCCAATAACAAAAATTATATATTTTTCTGATGGAGCTGCGTCACAATATAAAAACTTTAAAAACTTTATTAATTTATGTCACCATAAATCAGATTTTGGATTGGAAGCAGAATGGCATTTCTTTGCTACATCTCATGGAAAAGGACCATGCAATGGTGTAGGGGGCACAGTAAAAAGATTAGCAGCAAAAGCTAGCCTGCAAAGAGCATATAATGATCAGATAATGACTCCTCAACAGCTCTTTGATTTTGCTGAAAGACACATTAAGGGAATCAAATTTTCCTATGTCCCAAATAGTGAATACATTGAAGAAAAAAATTATTTGCAAGAAAGATTTGACCAGGCCTCTGCAATAATTGGTACCCCAAAATTACACAGTTTTGAACCAGTTAATGAAAATGAACTAAGAGTGAAAACAATATCATCTGCATCAGAATTCAAGAAAGTGAAAATATCCTATACAGAGGCAATATTATTGGAGGATGTAAAAGGATTTGTCACTGCTAAGTATGATGACAAATGGTACTTAGGGTGTGTATTGGATACCAATGTTGAGAAAATGACTGTTAAAATAACATTGCTAGAACCAGAAGGACCATCAAATTCATTTAAATATCCAAGAAAACCAGATGTATTAGTATTGCCATTAGATGACATATTGAGCATTGTTGAGCCTGTAACAGCAACAGGAAGAACTTACAAACTATCTAAAAATGAACAATTAAAATCAACAGAAATAATGCAGAAAAAAATTGATTCCTAAATTATTATAAAAAGAATAAATTCATTTTGGGAGGTTGGGTGGGACATGTGGCTTTTTTGCTGACCTATCAGGAGTGGCCCCTTAGGCGATGGGGATACCAGCAGTTATGCAGGTATCTTAACTGTTGGTAGTGGCTCTGCCACCATTGACCATAGCAAATTATAAATTAAATACATAGGTAGGAGGTAGCTTTAAAAATATTTATAATTTTAAATAAAAAATTACTGAAAGTTCATTTTTTCTTGTAGGTAGGATTTAACACATATCTATAGAATTAATGATTCTAATACACGAGTATATATTAAAAGCATTCAAATATAATACTTAGGCATCTAATAATTGATAACTAACTCTGTGAATATGACGTAACTCTGTTAATATGACAAAGATGCATATAAAAAAAATTTATTTGTGAAGATAGCAAAAAATGGCCATACCAGTGGTTACAAAATTGATCATAACTCCTGATATAATGAAAAACCCAGAATGAAATTTATCTTATATTGTAGTCTAAAGGCATATATATAAAAAAAAAAATTACACAAAAATTTATTGATACCAATATATTTTTTTTAAAGGTCAAAAAATTTTTTTTACCAAAAATTAATTTTGTTGTTAAAAATGTTTAGAGCAACCCTTAAGCGTAAAAAAAAAAATACATAATTCATTGTTTTATGTGCTATAATAAGGGAGGAATAATTTTTTTATCAAGAAATTTGACAATTTTCTCAACTTTGACAGGTTATAACTTTTGAGCTATTCAAAATTGAGGGCTGGAAAGTGTCTCATTGTTTTTCTCTCATCAAAACCAACCTGTATACCAATTTTCATCAAAATCGGTGATGGTGACTAAATGTCCTTTGTTGAATTCGGATGGAATGACCCATAATATTAATAATTACTTAGTTTAATATATTATAGAACAATAGATCACAGTAACAGATCACTGATCGAGAATTTGGGCTACCCATGTCCCATGATAGCCATAACCTGTAGAAGGAGAGATGAATTATGACTCAGTATCAGAGAAATAACCTTAATTTGATACATATTTATTGAAATTATAAACCTAAATATGAATTTTGAATAAAATAATGATAAGTATCATTTATTTCTGGAAAAAAAAGAGTATATTTTTGCAAAAAAATCAAAACCTGGGTTTTATTCTGGGTTTTTTCAAAAAACAAATGTTACAAGCTTTAGTAGAATAATGTAGAAAAAGAATAGCTATCTCTATTTTTGTAATAATTAATTAGTTTAATAATTATATTATGGTAAGAACAGATCACTGATTGAGAATTATGAGTACCCATGATTGAATGAATAGTCCTGAAAATAAATGCTGCAAAGCCCAAACGGACTAGCCTGCAGCCAAATTCAAGTACGGGTAATTTGCATGAGTGTTCTCAATACAAATAAAGACATCTGGAGAATATACAAAAATATTGCTATGAAGTTAAGATCAATAGAATAGAATTTAAAACCATCAAGGGGTGTAAAAGGATATAAAAAATAAACTATTGAAAACTCGACAAAGGATAAAAACATAGACTATAGATGGATCATCAACAATAGATACAAGAACAGAGAATATAAAATCATGAAACTATATTAAATTCTGTCTGAAAGATTAGATTCTTCTAAAAAATTAAAAATTCTAGTCACACTAAAAGAGACATGAGTCTCAGTCAAGATGCCCTGCAGAACCTGTTGGGGGGGGCCATCTGCCCAGTAATGAAAGGAAAGACCCTACTCCCAAAATTTCTCAAAAGGAGACACTCAACAAAGATGTGAAGGATGGACAGCTGCACCCTGCACAGGATGCATAAAGGTGGGGGCTGCCCATTCATCAAGTGCCCATGAGTGAGGCAGCAATGGCCTATCCTCAGTTGGCACAAGATAACCTCCAGTCTACGTGGTCTCATGGTACGTGGCCATGGGAGAACTGAAGGTTTTATGGAATGGAGCTTGGTGGGAGGAAGCTCATCCCACATCTTCTGCCATAAGCTGACTACATATCCAGTGATGAGGAGATAGACATCATCAAGTGGGACTGGGGCTGATGGGGGTGTCCCCAATGATGCTACCTCTTTGGCTGTAGCATCCGCCCTTTCATTACCTGGGATGCCCATGTGACTGTGCACCCAGCAAAAAGAAATCTTATGAATAGAAGAAAGACAAAAAAAAGCCACCGCTGGATCTTGGAAACCAGCGGGTGGCTAGAACCAAAAGCACTCAGTGTCTCCAGAGAATTAAGGGAGTCAGAGAAAATCGTAAGACAACCGATGGCATAGAAGCAATAACAAAGAGTGCAGCAAGAATGGCAACAAGTTCTGCTGTGAAAACAGACGCTGCACTTGGTAGGCAAACCAATGCTGTCTGAGATGGGAAGACAGCAGCAGCTCCAACTCCGTCTGATGACTTGAACCCGTCGGTGAACACAAAGGTGCTAGGCCGATGGTGGGAGGAGTGTTTATCATAGATGGTTCTAAAGGCTACAGGCAAAAACTGATCCTTGGACCTACCATTAAGCCCCTTGCATACCACTAGGTGGTATGAGCATGGGGGAATCTTTGGTATTGAAAGCGGAGTAACAAAATCTACCTTAGACGTCCTGTGTGCTCAGCCATGTGCAGAGAAAAGGGATGGAAATCTATCATATGAGGCCACTGTTGGCAAATTGAATGTGCACTCATATACTGACGATCACGGTAATTGCTCAAGTATAAAGAGATATTTGAGGTTAGACTTGAGCCTGTATGGGTTACCCATGATAGCCATCACCTGTAGAAGTAGAGATGAATTATTATAAGTCAGTATCAGAGAAATAACCTTAATTTGATACATATTTATTCAAATTATAAATATAAATATGAATTTTGAATAAAATAATGATAAGTAGCATTAATTTCTTGAAAAAAAAGTAAGTTTGAAAAAAACCCAAACCCTGGGTTTTATTCTAGGTTTTTTCATTTTTTTTCAAAAAATAAATAACAGAAAAAGAATAGCTCTCTATTTTTATAATAATAATTTATTAGTTTAATAATTATATTAAGGTAAGAACAGATCACTGATTAATTATTATGAGTCAGTATCAGAGAAATAACCTTAGTTTGATACATATTTATTGAAATTATATACATAAATATGAATTTTGAATAAATTTATTGATAAGTAGCATTTATTTCTTGAAAAAAATAACAAACCTGGGTTTTTTCAAATTTCATTTGAAAAAAGCCCCCCAAACCCGGGTTTTTTAGAGCTGTTTTTTTTTTTATTTGTGAATCCTGCCACTACAGAAAGGGGGTCGGGTGGGAGGCTGCGCAATTTACACCTGGCATGATGTCTCCATTCTTCTCTTTGCTTTAGATACCTCCTTTTTGGCAGTAGCTGTGCACCCGCACCTGGATAGGAGGTATACTGTTATTTCCTTGTAAATTCCACTGTCAGTTGACTTCGACGTAGGGGACTTCTGCTGCGCCGTGGCATGCATGCCAAGGCCCTTTCTCTTGCTCAGAGATCCGAACGGTAGACACCACTTCTGTGGAGACTACTCGATTAATCCTTGCTGAGCTGATCTATGAGCATGAGATAGGTGTTCTAAATGTGGATGAGTTTATGCATCACTGCCTGAGAACTGCTTCATTTTCCTATCTCAATCTATCTTTGTGCTCGCAATGGCGCCCCTGGTTCTGCCCAGGATGCCATCCTGGAGATTTCCACCTTTGACCATTTGTCACCACGCCTCTGCTCCCAAAGCGTGTACACACCGGGAGTATTGCATTCCGTCTTTTTGGAGCACACCGTGTTACACTGAAACCGTGTCAGTGTATGCAGATGGCTCCAAGTCCTCTGTTTGAAGTCAGCGGGACTATGCCAGGCACTGCGTCTCTTTTCACTGCTGAGCTGGTTGCAATACATTGCTCGGTACAGGAGATTATACGACCTGCCTGGTTTGGAAACCAGATTGTGATTTATAGCGACTCACAAAGCACCCTGAGTCCTCTCATTGCAGCGGGCCAAAAATCTAGACTAACCCCCAATCGATCCAACCCACTTCCTACACTAATCCGGACGTGAGAAATCGAAGGAGAATGAAACGGATTGTATATACAGTCCCTTTACTTACAAAAAAAAATGTAC
Organism: Ceratothoa steindachneri; assembly: GCA_963969495.1. Taxonomy (NCBI): domain Eukaryota; kingdom Metazoa; phylum Arthropoda; class Malacostraca; order Isopoda; family Cymothoidae; genus Ceratothoa; species Ceratothoa steindachneri. The sequence goes on from OZ018319.1 coordinate 94,485,362, forward strand.
AATGATAATTACAATGGAGAGGGGTGATATATTAGAGATCTCTTTCCTATTCACACACAAAAATATAGCTAAATTTCCTTTATACCTGCAATAAAAAAAATAAACAAATCCTACTTACAAATCCTATTAATTTATCCTAAGAAACATTCCAAAGAATCAACATCCCCCCCAAAAAATCCGGACTATAACAAAAAAAAGAAGGCCTCATGTAGTAAAAAGAGGGTGGGGGAGGGGGGACGTCCAGCCACCTACCACTCAAGCGAGCAAAATGCCTATGTCTTCCAAACACTTGGCGCCTCTGCGCTTGAGGGAAGATAAGTGATTCTTATCACTCTTGCGTGGCTATTCTAAGCCCTCTTTAATTAACAATACTAATAAGGCTCTTCGTTAAATTTACTTAAGACAAAGTAATATTTTGTTTGCTATATAAAGATGTGCTAGACTAAGTCCTTTCCAGAATATGGCGCCTGGAAAAAACAAAAAACATGGTAATTTATTTATACATAAAATAACCAAAAAACAAAACAAAACCATTCCCATTAACACACACAAATTCTTACAGAAGGAAGGAGTGTGTATTGGGAAAAAGGGTGGGAGAATGGCCTCTTATATACACACTCACATTCGCTCCACCCCCCCCCCCTTCCTTTAGCCATTCGACCACAGTCACTCACAATACACTCTCAATCCTTACTCACAGTACCTTTTATACTCAATCGCACCCTTCTGCACACATTCACACTCGTCTACTGGTCCCTGGCTACGCGTAGCAATCAGTTGGGGTTGTTCATCAATCGTCCTGTCAGTCTCATCGTCACTATTGATCATATTGTCCACCATACTCTTAGCCTTTTTACCAGTTCTCCCATCTCACGACAGAACTCTTTCATACTCTTCCGTTCAGAACCTTCACTCTTCATACCCCCATTCATCAGCTCCTCAGACATCTTCTAGACTTCCATACACACATAGGAAAAAATAAATGCTCAACCACACGTGCAACAGTCACACTCCTTTTATCTCTCACAGGCACTGCATACACAAACTTACTTTTATGATTAACGATAACAACCATACCAACATTCCCAGCACTCGTACACAGCAAAGACACACAATCAATCACTACCAATTCAAATGGTTCTTTCGCATCAACTTTCAACATCAGTGGTTTCACTTGCACACCTTGCACCTTTCCTTCTGACACCTTTCACACATTGTCGCTACATCATTCACAACAGTTCTCAGAAACGGATGGAACACACGCTCCTTCATACACTCCCTCAGCTTAAACTTACCCATATGCCCATAATTATCATGCACAACCTTCACCAGACCAATCATACCAACCAAGGACATCACAGGTACATACATATCATTACCACCCTTCACGTTCCTCACAAAATATATAACATCCATACAAATATCTAAATCCTTAGCATACCTTTTAAAATCACTTAAACACACTGGCCATTCATTCAAATCAACACGCGTCATTACACACCTCTTCAACTCACTAACAAAAGGACATATCTCTTGCATCTCTAGAATATCATCATCACTTAAAATCTCATTCTCATCATCCATGACCAATTCATTCATACTGCAAAACTTGACAACATTCTTTGCACACTCATTCAACCTCATCACCTCACATTCACCTTTCATAAGACACTCCTTATCAGCATCCAAAGACAAATCATTCAATCTCATAAAGTCTACACCAAGCAAGAAACAACACGGCATTTGCTCATCTTTCAGAATCATAAAGTCATGTTTCACATTCACACCATTACCCAAACTCACTTTCAGACTAACCTGTTCCCATGCCATTATCATGCCATTTCCTAATCCACTTATCCATAACTTCACAGGTTTATGCTCACAACATCTAAACTCATCATACTTACTCAGAATCCTCTCATTCATGAAAGACACTTACGCTCTAGTATCAATCAAACCACAGAAGAACCTTTCACCAACTTTCACTCTCGCTTCCATCATATCAGGTCCACCATGTTCGCAATGCACAGAAGGAACAAGCACACCAACATCCGCCCTGACATCCACACCATCATCAACTCCCATATCATCACTCACCACACACTCATATTCATCCAGACAATCATTCTTCTCTCATATATGAACACTTTTCAATCACCTAATTGTAGTGCACACCGCTCAAACATTGCAGATGTACCACATTAGGATTCAAACCCTTCATCTTCTCATCCTTGTACACAATCGGCCTCTCACCACCAAAGTGCACATAAACAATCACTCCATACAAACGACTCACTACAATCAACACTTCCTGAAATGGCGGGACCCCTTGCATACACATCGCTCTCAATTCTTTCATGAAGTTCCGCACCTTTGCCATACCAATGCTTTCAGGCTTCCTACATACTTCATTCATTACCTCCTTCCTTAAGTCATCCACACTATCGGGCACTCTCACGTCTACTCCATCACTCTCAAATCTTGCAAACCATTCCATACACTCTCAAACAAGAAAACCCCACCACCCTTACTCTCCTTTCCATTCATAATCCCTTTCGGCAAATAGTCAGGATCACTCACTCCACACACATTTTCATCATTCGTACCAGGATACCTTGAAATCAAATCAGCCAGGCACATACTCAATCACATAGTCAAAGTCACTCAAATCTTTCAAAGTCATTGCAATCCTACTATCAGCCCACTTCATACGCTGCAGATACAGAAGAGGTTGATGATCTGTTTTGATCACAAACCTCACACCATACAAAAATGGATGCAACACTTTCAAACAATATCTTGTTGCAGCCAAACTCTCTTTCCACAGTTGAATACTTTCGCTCTGCCGCATTCTTAGCCTTGGATACATACCCAATTATTCGCCTGACATTCTCTGCATTCAAACGCTGCTCTTGCATCAGAAAACCTCCCATACAATACCCACTCGCATCTGTATACAATTCAAGCATTTTAGCATTCATACTATAATCTGGGTAAGCCAATTCAACATCTTCAGCCGCTGCCTCTTTCAGTCTCTCATACTCCTCATTCATCTTATCATTCCACTTGACAACCGTACTACCTTTCTTGCGCATCCACTCAGTCAGAGGCTTACTCACACCAGAACAATCACGTATAAACTTTTGCTGGAACTCAATCAAACCCCAAAACGACTTCAGTTGCTTCACAGTCACCGGTTTAGGAAACATTCGCACCTTCTCAACATACTTCGGTGATTTTCGCAACCCATTCTCACTCACTATATGCCCAAGGAACTCAACTTCTTTCGCAAACCATTCACACTTAGCCACTTTCACCTTCACACCAACATTCTCAACACTCTCAACACATCATTCACCAATCTCATATACTCCTCAAGAGTCTCAGTCATAATCAAAATATCATCTATAAACGCAATCACATTCTTACTCGCAAACTTACTCAACACAACATTCATTGCCCGCTGGAAGGCTCCGGGAGCATTAGCCAACCCAAAGCTGAGGTTCCGGAACTGGTAATGCCTCTTTGTAGAAGAGAAGGCAGTTACCGGCCGGCTCTCCTCAGCAATGGGCATCTGGTAATACCTCCGTACCAGATCCAGCTTTGTAAACCACTCCATCCCATGCATACTATACACACACTCAGATACCACACACATCGGAAACCTTTCTTTCACAGTCCTTTCATTCACCTTTCGATAATCCACACAAAGACGCAATCTTCTATCCGGCTTACGTACTGGCACAATTGGACTATTCCGTGCACTCTCACTCTCTTCAATCACCCCCAATTGCTCTAATTCTACACACTGCTCCTCAATCTCATCAGCAACTGGACGTGTGAAATGCCTCGTCTGCCGATAGATTGGGGAGTCCTCCTTCAGGACAATCTTGAATTCCGGAAGTTTTGCAACCCCGAAATCTATATTACCCTTACTGAAGGCTCCCTTTCGTTCAAATATTATTTGATACACATCCTCCCTTTCATACTCAGTTAAACATCCATCCAATTCCACCATGCTCTTCACTTCATTATATGTCCATTCACATGTCTTTTCACCTACAACATTCACCCTGACATCCGTACTATCATCCATACCTACCTCATTGACAGTGGAGAGGTGATCCAGTACATCTCCGACTTGGATACCCCTCACCTGTCCTTTCACCCTGGGGTCCGCCTGCACACATACAAATGGATCATTCATTCTCATCAAGCCATCAAACACACAAACAACACGCCTTACCTTATAACACGCATCCTTTCCATCCAATATCACAGTGTTCTCACCCACATTCAAACTAACATCCTTACTCCAACTCACTCTAACAGACACCCTTTCACCCTTCACAAGCCTTACATTCTCCATAGCAGTCACCTCAATACAGTAAACACACTCCTCAAAACGCTACCATCTTTCCCTACATACAACTTATACACCCCATTTTTACCAATCTTTCTCTCAATCTGATCACTTGCAGGATGCACAACCATACGATTCATTTTCATAAATTCATACTCTCAAATCACACCATACTCACTACTCACCTTATCAATCACAGAGAATTCACATTCATTCATCAACATACCATGCATTCGAACAGGTGACCTTATCATTCCAATCACAGGCACTCTCCTATTACCAATACCTACCAAACTACCCTTGCACTCAGACAGGAGGGCTTTCTCGCTAACCTTGTCATACACATCTTTATACACCAAACTCGCCTTGCATCCAGAATCTATTAAAGCCAAACACTCAATTGCATTCAATTCCACCTTCACACTCAGACACTCATACTTCCTACCAGACAGCACTTTCACACTAGACAGATTTACCAACACATTACTCACACTCATGCACCCAGAGGATACTTCACCAGGTACCCTCTTACAATTCAGTTTCCCCGCTTCAGACTTTCCATTCACACCTTGCGCTCTCAGTCTAATCCAACACTTTTCACTCGAATGTCCTTCCATCGCACAATAGCTCCATACATTCCTCTGGTCACGACACATCCTCGCATAATGACCAGCCTTTCCACAATTACCACAAGCATACTTCACACTTCCCCCAGCAGTTGCTCCACCATTTAACCTCGGACAATCTTTCTTCAAATGGCCTATTTCTTTACACTTGAAGCACTCTTTCACACTTTCCTGGCAATCCTTTATCATATGCCCTTTCTTACCACACCCAAAACATGCACCAGATGTCCACCTACATTCTGCCAACATATGACCTTTCCTTCCACACCGACCACATTCCACAACCTTTCTCCCACCATTTGGTCTCTCATTTGCTGGGACATACCTCAGTTTTTCTCTCATATATCCGTTCCCACGCTTGAAATTCATCTGTCCCCTTCCATTCGACCACTCTCCATTTACCCATCCATTCTGCCGGCCCAGAAAGCCTGACATCACTCCAGCTGGTGCAGCCTTCAGGGCTTTCCTGTAGCTGACAAAGCTCCTGGGCTTCTTACCCCCAACATTCACACTGTACCATCCATCCTCTTCTAGATTGCTTTCATCATCAAATCGTCCATCTTCCAACAGCTCCGACACATCCTCCCACATCAACCGTTCACCTGTCAGTCTCATTCTCTCCTTTCTCTTTCCACCCAGCCATTCACCCACCTTTCACGGGATTGTGTCCAAAAACTTCCTCATCAGTGGTTTACATTCATTTACATCATCATCACCATACCTCTTTCTCGCCATACTCTCAAGCCTATGTGCATACATGTTCACACTTTCACTCTTCCCCATTCGAGCCTTGTCAAATTCATTCACCCTTTTATACTTCACACTCTCTTTCATTCGTTTCAGCTGCCCAATCAATCTCTCCTTCACCACATCGTACCTCGGTTCCCCCACACTTGTAATCACATGGAAAAACTCCAATACTTTTTCCTCCATACATTTCCCCCAAACATTCATCCAGAATCCCTTATTCTCCGGGTACTTGAGCTTACAATATCACTCAAATTCCCCGAAGAATTCTTCCACACTTTTCCCACCATGTAACCTAAATATATCTTATCTTTGGCACTTTCCTTATCGAAATACCCTTTCCCACATTCACTTCACTCTCACTCATATCAATCATACCATCACTCTCTCCTTCATCCGAGTACAATGAGTCCACCCTTTTGCCTCTTACCTTCCTATCCTTCCCCTTTGCACCACTCTTCCTTCTTCTCTTGCGTTCAATTCTCTTCCATTCTCCGTCCTTCCTATCACTCATAATCACCCTATCCTTTCTAGACTCGCACACACTCCCATTGATCCCATTAGTCTTATCCTCTTCAGTCGGAGCAGGGGTCAATGTCGAGAGTCCTGGGGCTGGTCCTGACCCCTTCATCATGTCATACAAGTCCTGCATCCGTTGGTCAGTCTGATCCTGTCGGTCTCCCATTTCCTTCTTCATCCTATCAGTCTTTTCATTCATCCCTTTCATTTCATTCTTCATTCCCTAAACCATTCCCCGCAATACTTCACACTCCTCTTCTTTCTTCCTCAACTCCAGTCTCAATTGCACTACTTCTTCATTCAAAGTTTCAGCTACAGCCATTGTTCCCAAGTTAGTAAAAAGATAGGAGGAGGGAAAAAATCATTCAAACTACTTGTCACGCTAATTGGGTATGGACTGCAATCCAATCCCATCACGCTCCCGGTTTCGAAGTCTCACGTCCCTATTCGGGTGCCAAATGTAGCAGGCCGAAAATCTAGACTAACCCCCAATCGATCCAACCTGCTTCCTACACTAATCCGGACGTGAGAAATTGAAGGAGAATGAAACGGATTGTATATACAGTCCCTTTACTTACAAAAAAAATGTACAATGATAATTACAATGGAGAGGGGTGATATATTAGAGATCTCTTTCCTATTCACACACAAAATATAGCTAAATTTCCTTTATACCTGCAATAAAAAAATAAACAAATTCTACTTACAAATCCTATTAATTTATCCTAAGAAACATTCCAAAGAATAAACAGCCCCCCCCAAAAAAAATCCGGACTATAACAGTCAATATATAGTTTACAAAAAAAAGGCCTCACGTGGTACAAAGAGGCTGGGGTGGGGGGGACGATCAGCCACCTGCCACTCGAGCGAGCAAAATGCCTCTGTCTTCCAAACACTTGGCGCCTCTGCGCTTGATGGAAGATAAGTGATCTTATCACTCTTGCGTGGCTATTCTAAGCCCTCTTTCATTTACAATACTAATAGGGTTCTTTGTTAGATTTACTTAAGACAAAGTAATATTTTGTTTGCTATATAAAGATGTGCTAGACTAAGTCCTTTCCAGAATATGGTGCCTGGAAAAAACAAAAAACATGGTAATTTATTTATACATAAAATAACCAAAAAACAAAACAAACCCATTCCCATTAACACACGCACATTCTTACAGAAGGAAGGAGAGTGTATTGGGAAAAAGGGTGGGAGAATGGCCCCTTATACACACACATTCGCTCCACCACATCATGGCATTGGAATCTCCGCATCCCCTGGTTCGCGATATCTGTGCTGCCACAGTTTTGGCGAGGTGGGCGGATGTCGAGATTATCTTCTGCTAGGTTCCTGGACATGTGGGAATTGCAGGGAATGAGGGCGCCAAAGAGTCCACGAGGACTGGATGCCGAGACCAGCGTTTCGCTCTTCCTCACACCGAATACATGGCAGGAATAAGGGCAGCTCTCTTTGCTGCTTGGCAAAGAAGATTGGAGACGGTTGAAGGGAACCTAAAGTTGCGTGCTATTATGCCGCGACTGTTCTCATCGACCTATCTCCCAATGCCACGATGGCTTCGAGTTGCTTTCTGTCGTCTCCAAATTCAATGCTCTGCCATTTGATTGAGCGCTTGCCTGCACTATATTGTGATGACTGTATTGTCCTCCAGACCGTTCAGCATATTCTTGTTGAATGTCCCAGTCTGGGTGATCTTCGCACATGCTACCTGTCCTGGTGCCGGATGAGCGGGGGCGCTACTCTTTGTCCCTTGTATTCGGGACGGCTTTGTGCACAGTGTCTTGTGGACTTTACAACTTTTTGAGAAGGCTGCCCTTCCCCACTTAATTTGGCTTGTTTGTTTTGGCGCATGTTCCTGCACCGGGGAGAGGCGTGCCTCCCCCCACCAATGCTGGACTGTCTATCCTTCTTGCCTTTTTGCTTTGTATTTTTATTTGCATATTTTTAATTGCTTTTTTAATTTAGCATAGTAATAGGGAGAATGGAAGAATTTAGCATAGTAATAGGGAGATTGGAAGAATGGAGATTCCCCTGACAATTGTAACTTATACATGCCACCTATGGCCAATTGAAAGTTAAAATTTCCATTTGTAGCATTTTTCTCTTAGGCTATTGGTTTCATCTATTGGATACAGTCGCCTGCTTAGTAGGGAAGATTAGCATCGCCCATGCTTGCCTGATGTAGTGTCAAGGAGACATACCATTGCTATAATAACTGCATACCATGCCTGTGTACATTGCAGTTAAATTGACAATTATTGTGTCCTATATAAGGATTTCTATGATTTGTCTATTCTTTTAAGATGTTGTTTGTATAACTGATACTGAAACACCTGCCCTTTCCTCCTTCCAACCAGCAAAGAAAACCAAAATCATCAAAACTCTGAAAAACTTTACAGCCCCAGGCCCAGACCTCATCTCAAACATACACATAAAGTACCTCTATCTCTCTCTCTCAATACGATCCTAGCCCTCACCACAATATTCAACCATTCCTATCTCCATAACCAAATCCCTACAATCTGAAAAAGTAGAAGCTAATGTTGTCCCTATGCTCCCTTCCCCCAACTATAAGCATCTTCTTACCCATCTATCTTCTTTCTATCTGCAATATCCAAAACACTAAAATGCATCACACACCACAACTTCTTTAGATTCAGACACAACCACCCTACAACCTCCCTCCTCACAAACCTAACCTAACCAAACACACCCTAGCCAATTTCAACCAAAACCCATCCCTGAAAAGAACAATCCATTGAGATGAACAAAGCAGGAACCTTGTCCTAGACACATCTGACCCAGAAAATCCTCAATACTAAGTTTTACCAAAGTGATACACAAGCCAGAGTCATACATACATACCACGTAAGGGGCATGGCAATTTGCCTTCCTTGCCGCTGTGCTGACAGGACTCAGCACCCCGTCTGACCCCAGCTTAGCCTCTTCTCCTTCCTTCACACACGTGTTTTCCCCCTTTTTCCTCACATTTCATACAACCTCTACCACAACTTTCTCTGGTCAGCCTCTAATTTCACAAGGTAGATGCTGACATTCTTCTCAGCCAACTATCACAGATCGGGGCTAGGGGGGAGGGGGATAATGATCCCTCACCCCTGAGCTCTATTTTGGGATGGTGGGTTTATAAATAACCTTTTTATTTCTAAACGCTATACATTTTACGCCGTGTCCAAGGTGGAGCCGCCATGCTGAGGGACTGCCAGGCTACCAGGTGGGAGGGGTGGCCTTGAATGGTGGCACCTGGTTCTGCCAGCCCCGTATGCACCCCTTGCCGGGTGTGCTACTGTGAGGGGTGATGAGCGATTGGTTCCCATAAAAAATAGCGTCACCATGCCCAATGATGATACAACACCCCCCCCCATCAATTTTCCCTTTTTCATCGTCGGAGCAGCCCTTGGGCAGCTCCACAGAAAAAAATAGAGGTCCCCCCACCCCTGTCTTCTTGCAGGGGACCCTCCAAATCTCTCTAAACTGAGAGGAGGCTTACTCCTCTCCTTCGCATACGGGTGTAGAGGACTCCCCCTCAGCCCCTTGTCTGGAGGTGCTTTCGGGCACCTCCCTCTTCCCAGCACCAGTTCCCCCTTTACTTTCCAAGGGGTCTGCCAAGAAAGCCAGCAGGCAGCCCATAGCCAACCACTCCCCATTGAAGCGACTCGGTAGGGCAAACCCCCTTAGGGGTGAGAGGGAAGCCAGGCCCCATCAGTCACTTCCCTCAAAAGACCTGCTGGCAAGAATATTAAACCTTGCCGGGGTCAAGGCCTGTGCCTCCCCAGACTCGACTTGTGACAGCGCTGCCAATAGGACCTGTGATGTCCTGGGGTGGGATGGCTAACTAGGGGTCCCCCCTGAGATAGACATGGTCCTTGAGGCAACCCAGCCTCAGAACGGTAGGGCCTTCCATGGGAGCGAGTCTCTGAATCGGACACACTCGTGTAATGCATCGCTATTTGATGTTGCGCTCACCTGCGCCCTATTGCGACGACTGTTCAGCACATTCTTGCCGAATGTTCCAGTCTGGGTGATCTTAGCGCACGTTACCTGTCCCAGTACCGAGATGGGCGGGGTCGCTACTGCCTGTCCCTTGTACTCGGGACGAGTGCATGCACATTGACTGGTGGACTTGTTGACTTTTTGGGGGAGGCCGGCCTTCTCCCTATTATTTAAGCAGGGTTTGTTTTTTTTTGCTTTTGTTTTTTTTTCCCTTTAGGTTGCACGCTCCTGCGCCGTGGAGATCTTCCCCTGATGCAGGAGCTGGCTTCCTTTCCCCCTTTTTTGGGTCTTTTTCGTCTCTTTAATTTTATTTTTAAGTAGCCTAGAACTAGGCCAGTTTTAATACGGCGACTAATGCCCAAGTAGGCAGTCGCCAGATGAGCTCTTAATTTTTTTTTTCCATGGGATTGAATCTGGGCTTGGCGCCAAGCACCGAACCCGAGTCTGCCCCTATGCAAGGTCCGCCTCAAACGGCTAGGGTTTCCAAGGCAGTATAAGGAGGGGAGGGACCAGTGCCCTTGCAACTGCCAGGACCTCCATCTCGGAGAAAGACCTTGCTGAGACCATTCCATCTGGCATGGGGGCTCCTGCCGGCAGATGTGAGAAGTGGGTTCATTCCCCACCCTCCTCTCCTAAAAAACCCCCCCCAGAAAAAAGACTAAAAAGACTTGGGACTCCTCTCTGTCCGTGTCCCCTCCATAAGGATCACCTTGCGTACTGAATTATGCAGTGAGCTATGTCAGTGAAGACTGATCGAGATGGTCACTACTTCCCATCAGTCGGTCTTCAGGGGTCCAACCTTGCTGAACAGGCCACTGTAGAGGAGTCAGACTAATGATCCTCACATCCTCGTGTTGAGTACCACTGTACGGGTTGCAGATTTTTTCACCGGGGGTATCGCCATAGGCCGTACTCGTTCTGGAGCTGATAGCTGCCCACAGCTTGGGTCCTAGCCTAGCCATCCTCAACTTCCATTCATGATGCTGCACTGTTTTTAAAACGACAGATGTAACGTCGGGGAGGGCTACCCTGAGGACGGTGTAAAGCGCCTTGTCTGGGGCAGCTACAGTAACATGTCCACTTCCCCAGGGTACATGTTCTTATTAACACAAATATATATGGGTAAAAACAATAAAAACTTTTCCCAAAGGGCGCAGGCTTCCGGTCCCCGTGCCATCAATGACTGTGTTCTCTGTAGACTCGATCCTTTTGGTTCTGAGGTCGACGGTGACTTTGACTATGGAAAATTTGTACTACGGAAATCAGATAATGATAATGAGTAAGGCTGATATTTTCAACGTTTATGAAGACTTTGTTGCTAAATGTGGCGAACCAGCCCAAATGTGGCCTAGAAATGATGTTTGTCTGGTAGTGGAATTGACTTCGTTTGAACAACACCAAAAAAGAAAAACACTTGATTCTCTAGCTTCACTAAATATCCCCGCTTCAGCCCACCCTACCTTTAATACCTGCAAGGGGGTTATCAGGTTAAGGGAGCTGATTGAATATGATGTGGACCAACTTGTTGATAAACTGACTCCCCAGAAAGTAAATCAGCACATACCGCATCACCCACAATGTTAATAACACCAGAGTTCCTTCAGCTACCATTATACTAACCTTCAATCGGTTGGAACCTCCTAAAAACATCAAGGCTGGCTACTTGTATATCTCCTTGAAGCCCTACATTGAGAATCCCCGTAGGTGCTTCCATTGCCAACATTTTGGGCATGTCAGCAAATACTGCAGACAGATGAGGCTATGTATCAATTGCTCTTCTGACTTCTATGGAACACCATGCTCGCGTCCCCCTTGTTGTGCCACCTGTGGTGGTGACCATCCAGCCAGCTCTAAGCAGTGCACCTTTTTCTTATATGAGAGAGAGGTTATTGCTCTCCGAAATAAATACAGAATTAGAATGAAGGATGCTAGAAGAAGAGCAAAAGAACTATACATCCAACCAGGAGTAAGTTTTGCAGATGCTCTTCGAGCAAATAGACCAGTCTGTAACAAACAAAAGAGAACATTCAGACCCTCACCTTTACACCCACAAAATGGCCACCAAGTAGCCCCAACAGAACCTCTTCCCAAGAATGATGCTTCTCCTCCCTCTCCAATCATCAGAGAAGCTCCTGCTTCACCGAAACCAAGATGCAAGAGGACTCGCCGTTCCTCAGATTCTCCTCCATCAGCATCAAACCAACCATTGCCATGTCCTGAAGAAATGGAGGCTGATTCCGAGGAAGTTTGTGTGCTTTGTGTCTCACCTTTAGACATCCACCCTCCCCCCACTGAATCTGCCTTGACTCCATCTATCAAAACAAGTCGGCCTACTACACCCACAGCACCAGCAACTGCAGAAAAAACTAAAGAGATGGTCACAGATTTAACATTGGCTGTTGGCCCCTTGGAGGAGAAACAGCCTTCTGTGCTTCCCTTAGCAACCACAGCTGACCCAACAACCAGTCCTCAGAATGACCCTGTACCATCTCTTTCGACACCACTAACCAGCATTACAGAGGACCCAATATCTTCAGAGGCACCCTTGCCAACAAAACCAACTAATACTACAGAGGACCCACTACCTTCAGAGGCATCTTTGCCAGCAAAACTAAGCAGTACTACAGAGGACCCAATATCCTCAGAGGCATCTTTGCCAGCAAAAACCACCTTGTCATATGCACAGCTGACAGATGGTTCTTTGCCCACTAATAAAAGTACCATTCCTAAAACCCTAAAGTTACCAGTGCCTCAAGTACTAATAACATCCAGAAACCTAAAAGGCTCAAAACCCCAGTTACTTTTACCAGGTACAAAGAAAAACCTAATTATTCTTAAAAGTTGAATATGCCCCCAATTATACATTGGAATTTACAAGGAATCTTCCCCAAATGGGAAGAACTCAAAATACTGCCTCACAATTACAACCCTTGTTGTATAGCATTGCAAGAAACACAATTGGGTAATCGTCAATTACCCAATATCCCCAACTATGTGGGATACTTTAAAAACCCACCAGAACTCATACATGGTTCAGCTATTTTTGTCCACAAAGACTGTTCTCACTTAGTAATCCCATTGAGAACAGATCTTCAAGCAGTAGTGATCCGTGTGTACACCAACCGTTTATACACAGTCTGCTCACTGTACCTCCCTCCTAGTGAAGTAGTTGCGCAACCTCAGATCTGGCTAACAAATTAGCCAATCTCATCACCTAACTCCCAACCCCATTCCTACTGGTTGGAGACATAAAAAAAGCCTATGATACCACTTGGAGATGTGGTATCTTGAAGCAACTGCATGACTGGGGTATCAAGGGTCACCTTCCCAGATTCATACAACAATTTCTTGCTAGAGGCACATTCCGAGTGAGAGTCGGAAATGTCATGTCGGAGGCAGTTGACCAGATAGAGGGCCTACCACAGGGAAGTGTTTTGAGCGTCACCTGCTTCTTGGTGGCCATCAACAGTATCATTACTGACCTTCCAGCAGAGACTATCAATTCTCTATGTGGATGACTTGGCAATTGCTCAACATCATCTTGGCTGCCCTTTGTCACCCGAAAATTGCAACAGGCCATTAATATCATTGCCAAGAATGCGACCGCAAAAGGCTTCCGACTATCATCCTCAGAAACAAAGGCAGTTCACTTCTACAACTACAGGCAAGTTGAGTGGGAACAGCCAACCCTATTTCTATATGACTCCCCATCTCATTTGAGCCCCACTTCAAATTTCTAGGGGTTATCTTTGACTCAAAGCTCTCTTGGGTTCCCCATATAACTGCTTTGAAAAAATCCTGCCTGAAGAGAATGGACATTATAAAACTCTTATTACATGTTTCTTGGGGAAGTGACTTCCGTACCCTGTGGCTATTGTATACAGCCTTGATCCAGTCTAAGCTGGACTACAGGTCACAGGTGTACTCTTCAGCATCACCTTCAAACCTGGATAAACTCAATTCCATCAGGAACCAGGGCATGCATTTAGCTCTGGGAGCATTCAAGTCCTCCCCAATACCTGGTCTTTATGCACAGAATGGGGTTCTCCCGCTACCCTTTCACCGCCTTAACCTTAACCTGCAGTACCTCTTCAGACTGCAACAACTTCCCCAATTACCTGTATATGAGTTCACCTACAATATTCACTCGGTAGCCTCATATGACAGGTTCCCTTTACTGACTCGCCCATTTGCCCTGTGCATGACTGAAGATACAGGTCAACTGAGGGAACTATCAGTAATCCCATATTAGATCCCAAAAGTACCACCAGTAAGGGTCTGCAGAGGAACCAAAGACCAAGTTCCTACCTTCCGTTCTATGAGGCCTCTTCCATGAACATACTGTGCGCCACAAACCAAGCACCTTTATATACACAGATGGATTGAAATCCCCTGATGGGGTAGGAGCCTCTGCTATCCTTCCCTTCCATCATGTATCTGTGTGCCTGCCTAGTGCAGCTTCTATCTTCACGGCTGAGCTTGTAGCGATACTGGCTGCATTGTATACCATCGCTTATTCACCCTCAGGATCATATACAATATTCTCCGATTCCCTCAGCTCCATAGAAGCCTTATCCAATCCATTCCCAGATCACTCATTGGTTTCAAAGATACAGAAGTGGCTTTTTTTTTATGTCCTCGCTCCACAAAATCTTATTTTGCTGGGTACCTAGCCACATAGGTATAAAAGGGAATGAGAGAGCAGACACTGTTGCCAAGACAGCAGCATCTCTAGGAACCACCACCCCTGCCCCTCTTCCTTTCCGAGATACTGTGCCACATATCATGAATATGTGGTCAACCAGTGGCAGAGAACATGGGATGAACTCCCTCCAACCAAACTGCATACCTTTAAACAGTCAGTTTGCCCTTGGCCACCCACTACAGAGCCTCAATTACATTGGGGCCCATCATTCAGAGATTACCTGGCATTTTCAAGCCTGCTGGCTTCAAATGCTTCCTTGTTATTTGCTCCAGTGATGGCACCATGTTGGCTAAGGGCAACATGATCCATCAGAGGAGAGCTTTAGCTAGTGTGATTGGTAGAGAGCCGAAGGTGACCCATTTCACAGACAGGAGCCTTTTGGTGAATGCGTCAAATCCCTCTGAGGCGGCCATGATTAGTGCCCTTCGGACACTTCATGGCATGCCTGTGAGTATGATGCCGCACTCTACCATGAACTTCATGAAAGGAATAGTTTATGCGAGGGAACTCATTGACTACCTTATAGAGGACATCACCTTAGAACTGGCTGACCATGGGGTGGTCAAGGTTGAACGTCTGATGAGAAAACAGGGAGGGGCCTCGAGACCCACCCCAACACTCTTCATATTTGACTGTGACAAGCTCCCTGAGTCTGTGCATGCCAGTTGGTATTGCTACCGCATGAAGGCATTCATGCCACTGCCGCGGAGGTGCTATTACTGTCACCGCTTCGGCTATACGAATCTCTCATGTAGACGTGCAAAGTCGGGGTCACCCAAAGTCTGTGTAAATTGCTCCAAGGCTGCACACGGTGAGTCCAAATCATGTGTGGCCAAGTGTGTCAATTGCGGAGAGCCGCACCCCGCTTCTTCGAAGGAATGTGGTGCATATCTCCTTGAGAAAGAAATCCTGGCCATTCAGGCCCAGGATCGACTCTCATTCCACGAGGCTAAGGACTTGGTCCTAGAAAGACCGGCTCTGCCTGGTACGTCTTATGCATCAATAGTTAGAAAGTCACACTCTGCTCCTGGCCCATCCAATCCAATGAGCATGGTTGTTTCCGCGCCCATTCGGAGCCCTTCTTCGGCTTCTACTCAACCCAAGCGCCCCCCCCTGGTAAAAGGGTTCACACCCAGCCCCGGCTAAAACCAGTGCTTCCCCCTCCTTTCCCAGCGTGACCGTTTCCCATAAGGCAAAATGGCCACGCACCTCCACCGAGTAGTTAGACTCACAGGAGGCAACACTCCTGAAGTTGGTCGCCAGGCCATCTTCTGGGGTTCCAAAAGCTGTCCCTTGAAAGGAGGAGAGCAACAAAGGAACTTCGGCTCCTTTACTCATGCCTAGTGGTGTGCTGAGTGCCTCGGAGATGGTCGATCCTCGAAAAGAGGGCCCCCCCCTCACCTCTGAAGCTGCAATGCCTGCATAAGGTTTTGAGGTGGAGGAAGGAAAAGACTTGCATAGCGAGCCCAACCTCCCCCTATAAGTCCTCAAAGGTGACAGCCCCTTCATTGCATTGTCCGCCGAACAACGCCCGGGTTTCTGCCTCTGGAAAGTGTACAGCCATTCGCATGAGGGTCTTCGGTTCGAAGAGGGCCCCCCGCATCTCCGAGCTAGGCATGTAGGGCATATTCCTTCAATGGACTTGCTGTGGACTCCGGGCTAACTGGGAGGTGCTGCAGAGGCTCATCTCATCCCGTTCCCTGTTAGCTATTTTTCTGCCTAAGACCATGCTAGGCGTGTGCCCCTTGCCCACCCTCCTGGGGGTATAAGGGTTTTGAGACCCCACCACCACGAGATGAGGGCCAGTCTGGGGGATGTGCGGTTTACACCCGGCATGATGTCTCCGTTCTTTTCTCTTTAGATACCTCCTTTCAGGCAGTGGCTGTGCAGCTTCACCAGGATAGGAGGTATACTGCTATTTCTGCATACATTCCACCATCAGCTGACTTTGACGAGGGGGACTTCCGCCGTGTTGTGACACGGTTGCCGAGGTCCTTTCTCTTGCTTGGAGATCTGAACAGCCGACATCCTCTCTGGGGAGACTACTCAATAAATCCCAGGGGACAAGTCCTTGCCGATCTGATCGAAGAGTTTGAGATAGGTGTCCTAAATGTGGATGAGTTTACACATCACTGCCCGAGAACCGCTTCATTTTCTTGCCTTGATCTATCTCTGTGCTCTTCAGTTGCACAGCCTGATTTTGATTGGGGGGGTGGTCGATGACCTCCATGGTAGTGATCGCTTTCCAATTCAAATATCATTTTCTTGGCGGCTCCCGCCTGAGGGACCACCTCGGTGGTGCTTGGCGCGGGCGCGGTTTCCTACATTTCAGGATATGACTGAATTCTCGCTCTCAACTTAGGAGTTTATGTCGGTAGATGAGGCCATTGAGTTCTCCGGCAACCTCATCGCCGCGGGCCTGACTACTCTTCCCAGAACGTTTGGCTGTTTTGATTTTGCACACTGACCACTCCCGTGGTGGTCGGCTGAGTGTGAGACGGCCCTCAAACAGAAGCGTTATGCCTACATGGGCTATGAACCCCGCCCGAACGATTTCACTGTCGGTGAATTTCGTCGGGCTAGTGCTAGGTTCCGGTATATTTCGAAGCACGCTTGCCGTCTTCTTGGCGGGCAGACGTGTCTTCACTTAACGGGAATACTCCTTCTAGCAGAAGGGTGGAAACGAGTCAAAAGGATTTGGGGCAAATTCTTGCAGGACCCCCCTCCCGTTCTCCAGGAGAATGTAACCGCAATCTCGGACCCCGCGTCCGTGGCGGAATCCTTTGCGACCGCTTTCTCCGCATTCTCCAGCAGGGATGCTGCCCTGCCAGCATTCAATGCACGTCGTGATGTCACTGAAGGCCGCCGACTGGACTTTACCTCCAGAGCCGGAGAAGCTTTCAACGACAGGTTTACTCTTAGTGAGTTGCCTTCCGCTCTTGCTTCGTGCGCGGACAACGCCCAGGTTACGGACGATGTCTCGTACTCCATGCTTCGACACCTGGGTGAGCGATGCATGGCCTTTCTGTTAGATTTGTTCAACAGGATCTGGGTGGAGAGTCTTCTGGATTCCTGGCGAATCGCTACTGTGCTCACCTTTGGCAAACCGGGGAAAGATCACTCTACTCCAGCCAGTTTCCGCCCAATCTCTCTAACCTCTTGCGTGTGCAAGTTGATGGAGAAATTGGTAAATGTTAGATTAGCCTTTTTTCTGGACAGCGGAGGCCATCTGTCTTCTGCACAGTGCGGCTTCCGCAAGTTCCACTCAACGTCGGATGCTCTGCTCTGACTAGAAAATGCTGTCTGTGAGGCCTTTTTTCGTAAACAGCATTACGCCACGTTGTTTTTCGATCTGGTGAAGGACTATGATACCGCATTGCGATATGGTATCATGGAGATTCTCCACACAATGTGGGCGAGGGGACGCCTCCCAATGTTTATATCTGAATTTTTGAGAGATCGTCGATTCCGCGTACGGGTGGGGGGAACCCTCTCCGGCCAATGGAGTAGGAAGAGGGTGTCCCGCAGGGAAGTATCCTCAGTGTCATTCTCTTTGACCTGAGCATCAACAGCATCCCCTCGGTGCTGCCGGAAGATGTTCGCGCTACGCTTTACGTGGACGACCTTTAGATCTCTTTTGCGCGGCCCAGATGCTAACTCTGGAGTGTCGACTCCAACAGGCATTGAACTGCATCTCTCGCTATGCTGAAGGGCACAGGTTTCGGTTTTCTTTTGCCAAGACTAAGGTGGTGCACTTCTGCCGCCATCCACGGCTTCACCCCGACCCAGATTTGTTTCTTAATGGGGTGCGCCTGGATGTGGTTGAGTCGCACCGTTTCCTTGGTCTTGTATTCGACCGACGCCTCACCTGGGAGGCTCATTCGCAGCCTTAGGGTCTCTTCTGCCCATGGATATTCTCTGTTTCGTGACGTCCAGGTCTTGGGGCGCTGATAGGGCTACCACCTTACTTTTTTATCAATCCTTTCGTTCGAAGCTCGACTACGGATGCGAGTTTTATGCATCCGCAGCCGAGCGTGTATTGCGGAAGGTGGACTCGATTCACCACACTCGCCTTGGCCTGGCGACCGGTGCCTTCATGCACTTTCCCCATTGAGAGCCTACTAGTCGATGCTGGGGAGATGCCACTCGCTCTACGCCGTGCACGCACGGTGCATTATTCGCCTGTTCGCGAGAGCCCGGCGCCTCCCTCAATCGCCAACAGCTCTCACTCCTTCCGCAGCTGCTTTCGACGGTGCCTATGCCGCCGAGAGTCGCCAGTCATACCCTAAGCCCTTTGGGTTTAAGGCCAGGAAACTCCTTCAAGAGCTAGGTATACCTCTCGGGCTGGTGGCACCCCTGGTTCTGCCCAGGGCGCCACCCCTGGTTCTGCCCGGGGCGCCACCCCTGGTTCTGCCCGGGGCGCCACCCCTGGTTCTGCCCGGGGCGCCACCCCTGGTTCTGCCCGGGGCGCCACCCTGGTGGGTACCACATTTGGCTATTTGTCCCCACGCCTCTGCTCCCAAAGCTTGTACAGCGCCGAGAGTATTGCGTTCGACCTTTTTAGAGCACACCTAGTGTCACTCTGGAACCGTGCCAGTGTATACGGATGGCTCCAAGTCCCAAGAGAGAGGTTGGCTTCCACGCTGTATCCCCACTGTATCCCCACTGTTTGAAGTCAGCGAGGCTCTGCCAGGCGCTGCGTCTGTCTTCACGGCCTTGCTGGTGCCAATACACCACTCAATACGGGAGATTACGCGACGTGCCCGGTTTGGAGACCAGATTGTGATCTTTTGCGAATTACAAAGCCCCCTGATTGCTTTCGGGGCATTTGAATCTCTGCATCCCCTGGTTCGTGATATCCGTGACGCCACGGTTTTGGCAAGTCAGGCGGATGTCGAGATTATCTTCTGCTGGGTTCCTGGACATTTAGGAATTGCGACATCTGCGACCAGACCAGCTTTTTGCTCTTCCTCACACCGACTACATGGCAGGAATATGGGCAGCTCTTCTGTCTGCTTGGCAAAGAAGATGGGAGACGGTCTCCCCAATGCTGCGAAGGCTTCAGGTTTCTTTCTGTTGTCTCCAATTTGACACACTCCCGGTACGCACCGCCCATTTGATGGAGCGCTCGCCTGCGCCCTACTGTGAAGACTGCGTTGTCCCCACAGCCTGTTCGGCACATTCTTGTTTAATGTCCCCGTCTGGGCAATCTCGGCATACCTTACCTGTCCCGGTACTGGGATTGGCAGGGTCGCTACCGTCTCTTCCTTGTACTCGCGACTGGTTTGTACACACCGACCTGTGGACATTTAGACTTTTAGTAGGTTGCATGTCCCTACGCAGGGGGGAGGCTGACCTCTCCCCGACACCGTTGCTTGCTTCCTGCTTATTACCTTTTTCTTTTTTATTTTTATTGATGTTTTTATTTGTTTTTTTATTATCCTCTTTTAAATATGCCTAATTTTTGGCAATGTTGAATACGACGACTAATGCCCAAGTAGGCATTTGCCAGATGAGCTCTCAAAAAAAAAAATCATACATACATTATCTGAGCTTCTTAAAATATATTCCTTTCTGCAATTCTCTCACTTACCCTTTTCAATCTTATGCCAATTACCTAAGTATCACCTCATGACAGAGCCATTAGAAACATGAAAAGTATCTCTCCAGTCTCGAACAGTGACTATGTAGCGGGCCAAAAATCTATACTCTAATACCAATCGTTCCAACCCACTTCCTACACTAATTCGGACATGAGAAATTGAAGGAGAATGAAATGGATTGTATGTACAGTCCTTTATTTACAAGAAAAATATAGGGGTAAATATTCATAAGAGATTTCTTACTTATTTACACAACAAAAAATGGGCTTGATCAATTTGCAATTTCAATATCCAATCACAGGCCTATAACCCAACTAAGAGATAAGAAGAAACAAAAATAGATAAATTCCTAAACGAAACCGGTATAATTGAGGTCTAACACTTTGGATCCGACAAAATGCAAAAAAAGAAAAGGTCTCACGTGGTACCCCGAGCTGGGGGTGGTGGTGTCCTGCCGGCTGCCACTTGACTATTTATAACTTTCAGAGGACTACCAAGGCTGGCACCTCCGAGACGTCTTACAGGAAAAAACCGGTGCCTCTGAGCTCGATAAAATATACAGTGATCCAGTCGTGTCCTGAGGCTATTAAAGAAAAAAAAGCCCTCCCTTCAAATGGGACGTACAATTATTTAACTTTGTAATACTCATAATCAGACAATGCCAGCCACTCTTTACAAAAGCAATATTTTGGAATTTAATAGTGGCCTTTCGAAAAAATAATAATCAACAATTTGCTGAGGAAGAGAAAAAAAACATTTTATACAAAAATGAAATCCGGAATTTATATTACAATATTTATATAAAAACAAATAAAAAAAAACAAAAAACCCATTCCCATTCACACACACATTCTTATAGATAGAGGGAGAGGGTATTGGGAAAAGGGGTGGGAGAATGGCCCTTCACACATACACTCACATTCGCTCCACCACAACTAGACAAAAATAGAATGGTAGTTACCTAAACATCCTCTGTAACCCTGTTTACTCTCCACATTAAAAAATCACACCATCTAAACATCACACTCAACAACACCTGCATCCTACTTAACAAAATCCCCACAATACTTAGCCTCACCTTTGATATACACATGATCTTCTTGCAACATTTGACTGAAATGTGCAACAAGGCATTAAAAAACTTAACATGCTACAACCAATCATTGGCTCCAACTTCAGTCAGCAAATATAAACATATTGTACAAGCAATTTTTCCATTCCACATTTAACTATCCTTTTCCAGTGTGGTATCCAACACGAGCTCCCAACCGTGATATACTACAACTCACACAAAACAAAGCTCTCTGTATAATTACTGGATGCACTCCACGCCTCCCAATAATTCACCTATATGCAGAAACAAAATTACTCGCCATTGACTTGCAGGTACACCAATTTTTTTTTACAAAAACAAATAACCCTCCCACCCATGCCTTAGCCTCAGAACAAACCCACTGCTACCCATGAATAAGAATCCTACAACCTCATACTACTTCTCCATTCTCTACTCCCTACTCCTATTCCCACCACAACAGAGAGACACCACACATATCCATACCCAAGTTGTTGCATGATAGCTCTTAAACCTGCCAAACAACTCTGTACTATTGACATGCCTGCCTTAAATAACCAACTGTAGGAACACATCCCCAGACACAACAGTTACCCATACAGGCTTGTGTCTGGCCACCACCCATTCCTACTAAGTGCTAATTTATTTTGTGAGTGTCAATTCCACATACGGGTGGTGGGACCCCTCTCCGTCCCAATGGTGCAGGAAGAGGGTGTCCCGCAGGGAGGGGTCACACACTCTTTGCCCCGAACATCAACAGCATCACCTCAATGCTGCTGGAAGATGTTCTTGCTATGTTCTACATGGGCAGCCTTTCAATCTCTTTTGGTGCGGCCCAGATGCCAACTCTGGAGCATTGAGTTAACAGGTATTGAACTGCATCTCTCACTATGCCAAAGCGCACAGGCTTTGGTTTTCCTTGGCTAAGACTAAAGTGGTGTGCTTCTGCCAGACTTGTTTCCAAATGGTGTTCGCCTGAAAGTGCTGGACTCGTGCTGTTTCCTTGATCTTGTATTTGACTGAGGCCTCACCTGGGAGGCTCATATTTGCAGCCTTAAGGTCTCTTGTACCTCAGCCATGGATATTCGTCATTCTGTGACATTCAGTACATGGGGCGCTGATAAGGCTAGCCTTACTTTTTTATCCATCCTTTGTTCATTTCAAGCTTGACTATGGATGTGAGTTTTATTCATCCCCAGCCTATCATATATTGTGGCAGGTGGACCCGATCTACCATACCAGTCTTACCCTGGCAAGAGGTGCCTTCGTACATCCCCATTGAGAGCCTACTTGTTGATGCTGGGGAGATGACACTTGTCTGCACTGTGCACAATGCATTATTCGTCTGTTCCTACACCGGGGGAGGCGGGCCTACTCCCGACTCAGGAGTGTGCTTCCTTCCTGTTGCCTTTTTGCTTTCTTTTCTTTTTGTTGTTGTTTTATTTTGTAGCCCGTCCTTAGCCTTTGTCTTTTTTATCTTTATTTGTTATTTACTTATTGTTATTTGTTATTTAATCTAGCCAATATTAGGTCTACCCTAGTAGACTGTTGCCAGATGGTCTTTCAAAATTAAAAAAAAGAAACAAAAAAAATAATGTGTTGAATCACTTAAATACTGCAAATGTGTATTAACTTTCAGATATCTCAAATCAATCCTTAAATATTCTTTCAGATGTTATGCTTTCTTTTTGTCTATCTATTTCTATTGTGCTTTTGTATCTTATATCAAATATTGGCTTTTGATAATTTAACAATACCAGCTGGCATTAACATTACTACAGTTCAATAAATGAACTAGTTGGATATGTATTACATATGAGTATTTATCTCTAAGCCAGTACATGTATTGGAATTAGATATAAAAAAATGAATATATGCATAAGAATATTTTTAATTACAGGGAAGACAGCAAGGTATCACATTATATAATTAACAAAATGCAACAGAATGATCAAACTCGATACAGGATTGGTGATCAGATGTTTCCTGACTTGCCTTCTTTACTAAACTTCTACAAACTCCATTATCTTGACACTACACCCTTAACTCGACCAGTAAGCAAGAAATGTGAAAAAGTTATAGCCAAGTACGACTTTGAAGGCAGCGTAAGTAAATTTAAATTTATATTGAATTTATGTATTACTATATCTGGTACATGTGAATAAAATAAAAGGAAGCCATGATTTTATATATGTTATCCCCCCCCCTCCTCCCTATTTTGTAGGAGCGTACTATTTATTTATGAGACTACTTTCAACATGGAGCTTATCATGCCATCTTTGGTCATATACTGAGAATAGATACAGTTGCCCCAAATTTAAATAAAATATAATTTTTTAATAAGATATTTATATTATGACTGATATTCATTTCATTTTATTTAGGTTAATATACCTATCCCCAAATATACCTACACTATTTAATCAATTTGAAGGCATACGTTGCCATTGAGAAGCATGGAATCTTGAGAGATTTATTATCTATTTCTAAGAGGGATAAACATCAATGAACCTCTACTACCCTTGCCACTCTTGTCCATCTAAGAAAAGTCTTTGTGTGTCAAGATCTTTTGACAAGAATCCTCATTTGAAAGCTTCACATTTAGCAGAAAAACCTAGAGTTAGCTGCTCCCTTGGTGATATCATGTTGTGATATCACTTTATTTACATTTAGTAAACATTTTAAATATAGATCTATAATTCATAAAGCTAAATGTCATCATATTTTCTTTTTGTATGCAAATCAGTGTTAAGAAGTCATGAATTTTTTTTATAGTTTATTTTTTAATTATCCTTTTCTAAAGGATCCTGAAGATTTACCTTTTAAGAAAGGAGAAATTCTAACTATTGTAGCGAAAGATGAAGATCAGTGGTGGACTGCACGCAATTCCAATAGTCAAACTGGATCTATTCCTGTTCCTTACATTATTAAAGTAAGTATGCAACTGGAACCATAATCCTCAAGTATATAGTCCTCTACAATTTCTAAAACCTCCTCCCACAACAACCTTTCTCCCCTTCATCACATTTTCTTCTTTCATCTAGCATTCGCATACACACACACACATCACTCAGAACAGTACTCAAAAACTTCATTAATTCTTTGCTTTCCTCATACTACCCCGTAAGGGGCGCGGCGATTTGCCATCCTGGCCGCCG
The DNA here is from genome assembly GCA_963969495.1 of Ceratothoa steindachneri. Taxonomy (NCBI): domain Eukaryota; kingdom Metazoa; phylum Arthropoda; class Malacostraca; order Isopoda; family Cymothoidae; genus Ceratothoa; species Ceratothoa steindachneri. Next base: position 94,510,172 of record OZ018319.1, read on the forward strand.
TGCTGACGGGATCCAGCACTCCATCCGGCCCCAGCTTAGCCCCTCTTCCTTCCTTCAGATAGCCCGATTTCTCCCCTACCTCGTCGCTTTTCATACAACCTCTCCCACAACTTTCTCTGGTCAGCCTCTAATTTCACAGGGTAGATGCTGACCTTCTTCTCAAGCCAACCACCCCGGATCGGGGCTGGGGGGAGAGGGGACATTGTTCCCTAACCCCTGAGCTCCGGTTCGGGATGTTTTTTTTTTAACAACCTGCTTCATCCTCACCCATACCTTCCTCACATTCCCTTTCCTCTCCTCTTCACATTCTATCGATTTTACGCCGTGTCCAAGGTGGAGCCGCCATGCCGATGGACTGCCAGGCCACCAGGCGGGAGGGGTGGTCCCGAATGGTGGCGCCTGGCTCTCCCGGGCTTGTAAGCACCTCTCGCAGTGCGAGCAACTGCGAGAGGTGATGAGCTATTGCGTCCCATATTAAAAAGAGGGTCACCATGCCCATGTATGACAAAAAAAACAAAAAAACCCAACCCCCAACTTCCCCAAGAAAATCAACGGAGCCGCCCTCGGGCAGCTCCACCGAGAAAATGGAGGTTTCATCCCTTGTGCTTGCGCAGGGGACCCTCCATACTTCTTTAACCGGAGAGGAGGCTTACTCCTCTCCTACACCTACGGGTGTAGGGGACTCCCCCTCACCCCCTTCTCTGGAGGTGCTTTCGGGCACCTCCCTATCTCCAGCGGCAGTCCCTCCTTTGTTTTCTAAGGGGACTGCCAAGAAAGCTAGCAGGCAGCCCATTGCCGACCGCCCCTCGTGCAAGCGGCTCGGTAGGGCAAACCCCCTTAGGGGGGAGAGGTAAGCCAGGCCCCTTCGGTCGCTTCCCTCAAAAGACCTGCTGGCAAGAATTTTAAACCTTGCTGGGGTCAAGGCCTGTGCCTCCCCACACAAGACTGGCGACACTGCCAAGGGGACCTGCGATGTCCTGGGAGGGGATGGCCAACCGGAGGCCCCTCCTGTGATAGACATGGTCCTTGAGGAGACCCAGCCTCAGACGGTAGGGCCTTCCATGGGGGATAATTCGGGCTCGGCGGCAAGCACCGAACCCGAATCCGCCCCTATGCAGGGTCCTCCTCAAACGGCTGAGGGCTCCGAGGCAGTACAAGGAGGGGAGAGATCTCCTCCGATAGGTGCCCCTACGACTCCTAGGACCTTCTCCATTTCGGAGAGGGACCTGGCTGAGGCCGGTCCATCTGGCCTAAGGGCTTCTGCCGGCGGAAGTGAGAAGCGGGTTTATTCCCCGCCCTCCTCCAAAAAAGAAAAAGACTAAAAAGACGAAGAAGACTCGGGGCTCCTCTCCATCCGCGGGGGCTACGGGGACGGATGGGTCTTCTGCCACTTTGGTAGGTGACCAAGCCAAGATCGGCACATCAGGCCCCTCTACCCCCTCGTGTGCGGAGCCCCTGACCAAGACTAACACCAAGAGTGCACAGGGCAGAGCCTCGATGACATCGGGGCCCCTGATTCAGAGGTTACCTGGCGTTTTCGAGCCCGCTGGCTTCAAACGCTTCCTCGTTATTCGCTCCACTGATGGCACCATGTTGTCCAAGGGCAACATGATCCATCAGAGGAGAGGATTAGCTAGTGCAATTGGTAGAGAGCCAAAGGTGACCCGTTTCTCGGACGGGAACCTTCTGGCGAATGCGGCGAATCCCGCCGAGGCGGCCAAGATAAGTGCTCTTCGGACACTTCATGGTACCCCGGTGAGTGTGACGCCGCACTCTACCATGAACTTTGTGAAAGGAGTAGTTTATGCGAGGGAACTCCTTGACTACTCCATTGAGGACATCACCCTAGAGCTGGCCGACCATGGGGCGGTCAAGGTCGAGCGTGTTGGAGAAAACAAGGAGGGGCTTTGAGACCCACCCCTACACTCTTCGTCACGTTCGACTGTGACAAGCTCCCTGAATCGGTGCGTGCTGGTTGGTACCACTACCGCGTGAAGGCATTCGTGCCACTGCCGCGGTGGTGCTATTACTGTCACCGCTTCGGCCATACGAATCGCTCATGTAGACGTGCAAAGTCTGGGTCACCCGAAGTCTGTGTAAATTGCTCCAAGGTCGCACACGATAAGTCCAAATCGTGCGTGGCCAAGTTTGTCAATTGCGGAGAGCCGCACCCTGCTTCTTCGAAGCAATATTGTGCATATCTCGTGGAGAAAGAAATCCTGGCCGTTCAGGCCCAGGATAGACTCTCATTCCGCGAGGCTAAGGACTTGGTCCTGGCGCGCCCGGCTCTGCCTGGGACGTCATATGCCTCAGTTGTTAGGAAGGCACCCTCTGCTCCTGCCCCATCCAGGCCAACGAGCACGGTTGTTTCCGCGCCCATTCGGAGCCCTTCTGCGGGCTCTACCCAACCCGGGCGCTCCCCTGGTAAAGCTGGCGGCAAAAAGGGTTCATACCCAGCCCCGGCTAAAACCAGGGCTCCCCTCTCTTCCCCCAGCGTGACCGTTTCCCGCTAGGCGAAACGGCCACGCGCCTCCACCGAGTCGTTAGACTCACAGGAGGCAACACCCCACAAGATGGTCGCTAGGCCATCTTCGGGAATTCCTAAAGCTGTCCCCCGAAAGGAGGACACCAACAAAGGAGCTTCGGCTCCTTCGCCCACTCCCCGAGGTGGAGCGAGTGGCTTGGAGACGGTGGTTCCTCGAAAAGAGGGCCTTCCGCCTCCGAAGCCGCAGCGCCCGCCTAAGGTTTCGAGGCGGAGGGAGGAAAAGACTCGCATGGCGAGCCCAACCTCCCCCAATAAGTCCTCGAAGGCGACAGCGCCTCCAGCGCTTTGTCCGGCCAACAGCGCCCGGGGTTCTGCCCCCGGGAAGCGTACGGCCATTCCCGTGAGGGTCTTCAGTTCGAGGAGGGCCCCCGCGTCTCCTCCGAGCTAGGCCTGGAGGGCATATTCCTTCAATGGAATTGCCGTGGACTCCGGGCCAACTGGGAGGAGCTGCGGAGGCTCGCCTCGTCCCGCTCCCCGTTAGCTATCTTTTTGCAGGAGACCATGCTAGGCGCGTGCCCCCTGCCCGCCCTCCCGGGGTACAAGGGTCTTGCGACCCCACCACCGCGGGATGGCCGGGCTGGGGGATGCGCGGTTTACACCCGGCATGATGTCTCCGTTCTTCCTTTCTCTTTAGATACCTCCTTTCAGGCAGTGGCTGTGCAGCTGCACCTGGATAGGAGGTATACCATCATTTCTGCGTACATTCCACCGTCAGCTGACTTCGACGCGGGGGACTTCCGCCGCGTCGTTGCACGGTTGCCGAGGCCCTATCTCTTGCTTGGAGATCTGAAAGGCAGGCATCCTCTCTAGGGAGATTACTCCATAAATCCCAGGGGACAAGTTCTTCCTGATCTGATCGAAGAGCTTTAGATGGGTGTCCTAAACGTGGATGAGTTTACACATCACTTTCCGAGAACCGCTTCATTTTCTTGCCTTGACCTATCTTTGTGCTCTTCGGATGCACAGCCTGATTTTGATTGGGGGGGTGGTCGATGACCTCCATGGTAGTGATCACTTTCCCATTCAAATAACATTTTCAGGGCAACTGCCGCCTTAGAGACCACCTCGGTGGTGCTTGGCGCGGGCGCGGTGGCCTGCATTTCAGGAAATGACTGAATTCTCTATCTCAGTCAAGGAGTTTAGGTCGGTAGATGAGGCCGTTGAGTTCTTCTCCGGCAACCTCATCGCCGTGGCCCTGACTACTATTCCTAGGACGTTTGGCCGTTTTGCACGCCGACCACTCCCATGGTGATCGGCCGAGTGTGAGACGGCCCTCAAACAGAAGCGTTATGCCTACATGCGCTATAAGCGCCGCCCGAACGATTTCACCGTCGCTGAATTTCGTCGGGCTAGGGCTAGGTTCCGGTATATTTCGAAGCACGCCCGCCGCTCTTCTTGGCGGGCATACGTGTCTTCACTTAACGGGAAGACCCCTTTAGCTGAGGTGTGGAAGCGAGTCAAAAGGATTCGGGGCAAGTTGTCGCAGGACCCCCCTCCCATTCTCCAAGAGAATGGGACCGCAATCTCGGACCCCGCGTCCGTGGCGGAATCCTTAGCGACCGCTTTTTCCGCATTCTCTAGCCGTGATGCTGCTCCGCCAGCATTCAATGCACGTCGTGATGTCGCGGAAGGCCGCCGGCTGGACTTTACCTCCAGAGGCGGAGAACCCTTCAATGACAAGTTTACTGTGAGTGAGTTGCGTTCCGCTCTCGCTTCTTGCGCGGACACCGCCTATGGTCCGGACGATGTCTCGTACGCCATGCTTCGACACCTGGGTGAGCGAGGTATGGCCTTTCTGTTAGATTTGTTCAACAGGATCTGGGTGGAAGGTCTTCTCCCAGACTCCTGGCGAATCGCTACTGTGCTCGCCTTTCGCAAACCGGGGAGAGATCACTCTACTCCGACCGGTTTCCGCCCAATCTCTCTAACCTCTTGCTTGTGCAAGTTGATGGAGAAATTGGTAAATGTTAGATTAGCCTTTTTCCTGGACAGCGGAGGCCATCTGTCTTCCGCACAGTGCGGCTTCCGCAAGTTCCACTCCAAGGCGGAGGCTCTGCTCCGACTGGAAAATGCCGTCTGCGAGGCTTTCCTTCGTAGACAGCACTACGCCACGGTGTTTTTCGATCTGGAGAAGGCCTCTGATACCGCATGGCGATATGGTATCATGGAGACTCTCCACACGATGGGTGCGAGGGGACGCCTCCCAATGTTTATATCTGAATTTTTGCGAGATCGTCGATTCCGCGTACGGGTGGGGGGAGCCCTCTCCGGCCCAAAGGAGCAGGAAGAGGGTGTCCCGAAGGGAAGTGTCCTCATTGTCACACTCTTTGCCCTGAGCATCAACAGCATCACCTCGGTGCTACCGGAAGATGTTCTCGCTACGCTCTACGTGGACGACCTTTCGATCTCTTTTGGCGCGGCCCAGATGCCAACTCTGGAGCGTCGACTCCAACAGGCATTGAACCGCGTCTCTCGCTATGCCGAAGCGCACAGGTTTCGGTTTTCTTTGGCCAAGACTAAGGTGGTGCACTTCTGCCGCCATCCACGGCTTCACCCCGACCCAGATTTGTTTCTTAATGGGGTGCGCCTGGATGTGGTTGAGTCGCACCGTTTCCTTGGTCTTGTATTCGACCGACGCCTCACCTGGGAGGCTCATATTCGCAGCCTTAGGGTCTCTTGTACCCGCGCCATGGACATTCTCCGTTCCGTGACGTTCAGCGCTTGGGGCGCTGATAGGGCTACTGCCTTACTTTTTTATCGATCCTTTGTTCGCTCGAAGCTCGACTACGGATGCGAGTTTTATGCATCCGCAGCCGAGCGTTTATTGCGGAAGGTGGATTCGATCCACCACACCGGCCTTCGCCTTGCGACCGGTGCCTTCCGCACTTCCCCCATTGAGAGCCTGTTGGTCGATGCTGGGGAGATGCCACTCGCTCTGCGCCGCGTGCAGTGCATCACGCCTGTACGCGCGAGCCCGGCGCCTCCCTCAGTCGCCAACAGCTCTCACTGCATCCGCAGCTGATCTCGATGGTGCCTATGCCGCCGAGAGACGCCAGTCATACCCTAAGCCCTTTGGGTTTAGGGCCAGGAAACTCCTTCGAGAGGTAGATATAGCTCTCGGGCTGGTGGCGCCCCTGGTTCTGCCCAGGACGCCACCCTGGAGGGTACCACATTTGGCTATTTGTCGCCACGCCTCTGCTCCCAAAGCTTGTACTGCGCCGGGAGTATTGCGTTCGACCTTTTTGGAGCACACATCGTGTCACGCTGGTACCGTGCCAGTGTATACGGATGTCTCCAAGTCCCAAGAGGGGGGCGGCTTCCACGCCGTATCCCCTCTGTTTGAAGTCAGCGGGGCTCTACCATGCGCTGCGTCTGTCTTCACGGCCGAGCTGGTGGCAATACACCACTCGGTACGGGAGATTACGCGACGTGCCCGGTTCTGAGACCGGATTGTGATCTATAGCGACTCACAAAGCGCCCTGAGTGCTCTCGGGGCATTGGAATCTCCGCATCCCCTGGTTCGCGAAATCCGTGACGCCACGGTTTTGGCGAGCCGGGCAGATGTCGAGATTATCTTGTGCTGGGCTCCTGGACATGTAGGAATTGCGGGGAATGAGCGCGCCAAAGAGTCCGCGAGGACTCTGCGACCGGACCAGCGTTTCGCTCTTCCTCACACTGACTACATGGCAGGAATACGGGCAGCTCTTCGGACTGCTTGGCAAAGAAGATGGGAGACGGTCGAAGGGAACTTAAAGTTGCGTGCCATTGCGCCGCGACTGTTCCCATGGACCTATTCCCCAATGCCGCGGCGGCTTCAGGTTGCTTTCTGTCGTCTCAGAATCGGACACACTCGTGTGACGCATCGCTATTTGATTATGCGCTCGCCTACGCCCTATTGCAACGACTGCGTCGTCCCCCAGACTGTTCGGCACATTCTTGTTGAATGTCCCAGTCTGGGGGATCTTCACGCACGCACCCTTCCTGGTACCGGGATGGGCGGTGTCGCTACCGCCTGTCCCTTGTACTCGGGACGAGTGCTTGTACTTTGACTGGTGGACTTATTGACTTTTTGGGGGAGGCCGGCCTTCTCCCTTTCATTTAACCCGGTTTAATTGTTGTTGTTTTTGTTATTGTTATTGTTTTTTCTTTTTATTGTTTCCTGTTCAATTTTTTAAAGTAGCCTAGAACTAGGTTGTTTGTTTACGGCAACTTATGCCTAAGTTGGCAGTCGCCAGATAGCCCCTTAAAAAAAAAAAAAAAATCCATACTAATTCATCTTCTGATATTTCATGCCAGCTTTTACAATCTTAACCTTATTCATGATTCTTTCCTCGACTCCTTCAAACACCTAGTTCTTTCAACCACAAGCTACTATTCTCGCCACACTTTTCCCTATTATACCTTTCACATTCCTTAACAAATTTTTTCACATCCTTTGGCTGATACACAGGGAACTTGCTCACCTTTGGAACCTCTTGTATCAAAACACTCATGTGAACTTCCACCTTAATTTAACTTTTATTCTCTTTACTTTCTCTCTTACACTCAGATCACCAAGTCCATTTGTACTGGAGTATAGGGAATCTTTGCTCTTGGAAAACTTCAGTTGTACCTATCAGTATCTCTGTCGCTTCTTAGAAGTCTTTCCTCCCCCCATCCCTTTCTTATTCATCTTTGGCTCATCCATGTCAGACACCTTCCTTCTCCGCCCTTTCTCTTTCTTACCCTCCTATTACCAGAGTTGAGGCCACTCCCATATCATTTATGCTCTTTTCTCCTATTCTCTCTTTCACCACCCTTACCCACTCATTCACCAATGTCATTTCCAGTAAATTGACATTTTCTATTTGATCTGACTTTCGCTATCCATGTATTTGTTTCAGCTCCATTTCTCTACTTTCATTCTTTTCAACTTTAAATTGTTTATGGATAATTAGTTGTGAAGAATTTATCCCCTTCCCATCTTCTCTAAACTCACCAGGCATCTATATTCAGCTGCCAGAAAATTATGTAGCGGACAGTCAAGTTAACCTTCCCACTACAAATGTCCTCACTAACTCTCTCTCAGCAACATCTGGGTATTTGAATGGAAATTTAAGGAGAAGTAGATAGATGGGAGTAGGAAAAGGGGCAAAGAAAAAAATAAGAATGAAAGTAGAGTAGGTGAGTTGCGAACAGCTTCCCGCATCACTGGACCACTGATAGCGAGTGGTGAATCCACTCTGCCATCCTGAGTCTCAAAAAAGACTCATTCAAATGAAGCTTTTAAGCCACTCTGCTGCACTTCTCGTACACTATACAACCTCCCCCTCCTAGAAGCAGAGCGTATTTGGAAGAAATTAAGAGAGCTCTGTATGGAAATGTTATCCAAGGGCTAATGCTTCCCCTCCCGGGTCTGGGCACCATTGTAGATAGATGGGAGTCAGAAAAGGGGCAAAGAAAAAAGAAAGAATGAAAGTAGTGTAGGCAAGTTGACAACAGCTTCCTGCGTTGCTGGACCACTGTTAGCGACAGCCATCCTGAGTCTCAAAAAAGACTCATTCAAGTGCAGCTTTTAAGCCGCTCGCCTGCACTTCTTGTATGCTACAGAGACATGGTCAATTTTCTTTTTTTTTATTTGAATTTCTTTTACCTAGCAAAAATGATTCTTATGCAGTCTCAAAATCCAATAAAATATGCATATATATTTACCCCCCCAAATTATAAGATGTGTCTATACAGTCCCCAGCCCAATAAAATAGACTAGTTATGTAATACAAGTGGATATTCAAACCACCTCTTGAGTTACTGTACAGAATTATGCTTTCCTTTCTTATATCTTTTAACAACTAGCCAGTGTGATATCTCTTTGCCCTGGGGCATTTTCCCTGCTCATAAGTGGGGCATCACCCTCACTCTCTCAGTGAGGAGTGTAAATAAAGGGATGCTCACATTGTCTCTAGTAGAACAAAAAAGGAGAGGTTAGGGGCACTCACTCAAGTTGCACATTGCACTGCTGAGACTGGAGTTCCATGCTCTAGGATGAACTAGCAGACCCTAAGGAGCTGAAAAGGACAAAAATTACTTCCCTGATTGGATTGCTTTATTTAAAAAAAAATTTATACAGTACTTATCACCTCCCTCTCTTGCTTATACACAACTTACACATACCTTGACTTCCTTTCCAGCCCTGCCTCCAGAACACATTTAACACCACCACAACTAGTCTGTACACTCTTTCTTTCTTTGTTTTATATTTTGCCTGTTAACTATTTATGTGGGAGAAAGAATTGCACTTCAGCCATAATGGATTTTCACATGGCTTCTGTTTAACTCTCTTCCTCCTTTACTCATTGAAACCTGAAACAAAAGGTGGGCATTAGGTTGTGCATAAGCGAGTTGTGGCGGACAAAAAAAAAAGGAACTTCCGCATCACTATCTGATCAGAGGCAGCTCTTGCATAAGTGAGGGTTAGGTGGTGTAATACAGTGGCGGCAACAAAAAAAGTGACATGTGACAATTCAGAGAAAATGAAACAGAAAAATGTAACTTACATATTTTATTATGAATATTTCATGAAAGTTAATACTTGGTCATGTTGCCCTTGCACTTGATGATCATCCTGAGTCGATTGGGCATTGATTCAGTAAGGTTTGCGAAGTAGGTGGGGTCGATCGTAACCCAGATCTTCTTCAGTGATTCTATCAGATCCTTGATGCTGCCGAGTGCTGGCTCTTGAACTTTGGTTTTCATCAGATTCCAAGCATTCTTAATAGGATTTAGGTCCGGGGAATTACCAGGCCACTCCAAAACACTAATATTATTATCATTGAAGAACCTTTTCACTAACTGGGACCTGTGAGCAGGGGCACCATCATGCATGAAAAATTCACACTGATGAATTTCCCAAAATGGCAGCATGTGCTGCCTCAAAACTTCCAGATAGTTAGTCATCCTCATGGTTACATTCTTGGGAAGGAAGTACAGACCCCTCTGCCCTTGTTTCCACTAAAGGCACCACACACCATCACACTATCAGGGTGCTTCACAGTTTTCACGGTATATTTTGGTTTATACCGAGACACATTGCTGGGACGACGCACAATCTTTGACTCTCCTCTGACCAGCCTAAAGGTGTTTTAATCACTGAACATAACCTTCTTCCAATGGGCAGCTGTCCAATGTTTATAGGTCTTGCACAAATTGAGCCTTTTCATCTTCATAGTCTTGGTAAGAAGTGGCTTCTTGGCAGCGCGGCGAGCCGGTAGGCATAAGTCCTTCTGTAAGCAATGACGGATGGTCCTGAGGGCGACGTTCTGGAGGAGGTCTGGGTGTTTTTTCTTGATTGAAGCGGAGGTTACAGAAGGGTCTGACATCACTTCACGCCTTAGGATATTATCAGTCCTTGGAGATGTCTTCCTAGCTGCACCAATGCCCTCCTTCATCTTTGGTATGGTACCTGGTGGCAATAACTCAGCTGCCCGTTTTAGGCGATGAATCGTATTTTTTGAGGTTCCTAAATCTGCTGCTACATCAATAAAAGACTTTCCATGCTCTAATAGGGTCAAGGCACGGCTTTTCTCTGTCAAAGAAAGCTTTTTCCGCCCCATTGTATCCATTTGCACAGAAGTTATAGCACGTCAAATGTAGGCACGAATGCAGGAAATCAGCACGCTGGAGTGCCATAAACTAAAGCCTAACTGTACGAGCTCAAACGAGACACTGAGTTCCAGTAAAGCGCAGTTCTCTTGTCTTAGCTCAGGAGAGTCGTCCACTTGCGGCATAAGCCCCGCACCTTTTCATTGGCTAGTTGGCAAGTAAAATCGTGAAAACGATTTTGTGTATCGATTTCTGTTGCCAATATTAAATGTCACTTTTTTTGTTGCCGCCACTGTATATACATATACAGTACAACCCTTTCTTGAGTTCAACTCTGCACAACCTTCAGGGGCTAGTGGCTCATGTGATTATGCCTAGATGGTGGATTGGAGGATATTATCATTGGATTTATTGCCAGATCCCTGTGCCCAAGACTTTTACATCAACTGAATACTACTTTTGTCCTCGAAACACCATGTCTCTCTGGCGCTGTCATGGTATACAGGACCTGGCTCTAAGTCTGAGGTGGAAGTCAGTTTCTCTATGGTCTTCTGCCTGTTTGAGTTTGAGGGTGTTAGTTTTCCTTATAGAATTGTTTGTAATGTTGGTGCTGTTTTAAGTGTCATTTGGGTGTCTAGTGTAATTTCCAGTTTTTTTTTTTAGGGGAAGGTGTTGTCCATTTAGTCTGATTTTATGGTGTTTGTTTGATTTGTAGTTGTCTGTGTGATGATTGATTGGGGCTGAGGCCTTCATACAGTTTTGTGTGAGCCAGTATTCCAATGTGTTTATATATTGTTGGAGTTCTTTTCTTACCGTCCTAACTTATGGGTGTTGTACAGTGATGAAGATTTCATTCCGGTAGGTGTTGGTTTTGGGGAATATATTTGTGTGATGTGTGAATAAGTTCCAAAGTAGGACTGAGGGTGTGGCTCTTTGCGAGATGACATTGTGAAGTGGCCGGGTGTGTCATTTGTGTGTTTTGTGTGTTACTTGGCCTTTTCTGCTGAAGTATAAGTTTTTTAGCCATTTTTTGTCATTTAGTTGTGTTCAGGATTTTTTGTGTATGTGTTTTGGTACAGTGCTTCTTGGCTTTGTTTATGTCTATGGCATTGAAGGTTGTGTGTGAGGTGGTGGGTGTTTGTTTTTGAAGCTGTTGAGTATGTTTTGTGTGAGGTCAATGAGGAGGGTCATGGTTGTGTTTGAAAGCTAGAAGGCTTAGTTTATCAGTGACAATCATTTTAATGATGAGAGAGTGGTAGCCTTTTCTCTGAGCTAGCATGGGGGTGTCTGGGGCAACATGAGCAACCATGCTACAGCTAACAGCCGGTGGATTGCATGCCCTATTGCACAGAGGAGATCTGCATTTATTTATCTTATATTTTAACTTTACACATCTCTCTTTACAAACATACCGAGGGAGATGCCTTCTTTGTTTTTTGCTTATTACTTTTAAGCAAGTAACAAGTAACAAAGACAGTTAGTCTGGAAGAGATTTTATCTGGCTGGTTGTCTGGTGCTACTTGAGTCACTTAGTGGGAGTGACTTAAGCTTTAGTGCAGCCGTATTGCATAATTTATCTAGTGTTAAACAATATTGATCATTATGAAAGCCTATAACAAAGACTTTAAAGTTTAATGTAAAATTCTTTTAGAATAGTTGCATAATTTAATCCATTTAAAGACAAAACTTTTAGCTGCCCTTTGCATAGTATTAGTGAAACATTTTACCCTTTTGTTTAATTTTCTCCACAGTATGAAGAGGGAGATGTAGTGCCTTTCAACTCTAGTTCTGTAAAGCCAGCGAATTCACTGAACCAAAATGATGGGCAATCAAGACCAAAGTCCAGTCTGCAGGTATTATCATACCCTTAAAGTGTAGAGGATGATCTTTGATCCAAAGGCTATGAATGATAAGTATTGAAGTTACTAATGGATGGGACTCTTGTGGACTCCATCCAGGTATGGCAGTATTGGCATTGATATGTACCAGCCTCACCTTTTGTAAAAGCAGTTGATGATTATTATTATTCTTTTGCTTTGATATATTTAGCTCAAAAGAACTCAGCGCCCTGCCTAGCCCCAGCTTAGCCTCTTCTCCTTCTTTCTGACACCCTGTCTTGTTACCCTGCTTCCTCACTCTCCCTACAACCTCTCCCCCAACTTTCTTTGGTCAACCTCTAATTTCACAAGGTAGATACCGAACAGCTTCCTCTCACCCAACCATCCTGGATTGAGGCTGAGGGAGGAGGGGGCAATACCCCCTCACCCGTAGCTTCTGTTTAGTGCGATGTGTTTTAAACAACCTGCTTCATTCCCACCCCCACCTTCCTTATATACCCTTTCTTTCTCATTTCACAGTCTATCAGTTTTATGCCAAACCTCAGGTGGAGCCGCCATGCTGATGGGCTGCCAGGCCAATAGATGGGAGGAGTGGCCTCAAATGGCAGCCCCGTATTCACCCCTCGCAGAGCAGGCTACTGTGAGGGATGATGAGCGTTTGCCTCTCTTGGTAATAATAGGGTGCCCACGCCCAATATATGAAAACTTAAAAAAAAAACTCGTAATCTTGATCCCCCTTTACCTTTCCCTCTACCATCGCCGGAGCCGCCCTCAGGCAGCTCCACAACAGAAAAGGAGGTACCCATCCCCTGTGCTTTCCTAGGGGACCCTACAAACCTCTTCGACCAGAGAGGAGGCTTACTCCTCTCCTATGCCTATGGGTGTAGGGGACTCCCCCTCACTCCCTTCTTTGGAGTCGTCCTTGAGCGTCTTCCTATCTCCAGCGGCATTCCTCCCCTTTACTTTCCAACGGGACTGCCAAAAAAGCTGGCAGGTGGCCCATAATTGACCAGTTCCACAAATAGGGCCAACCCCCTTAAGGGGGCAAGGGATGGCAGGGTTCATCGACCCATGCTGCCCTCTAATGTCCTGTTTGTGTGTGTGAGCAGCTTGCAGGGGGTCAGTGTACCTGCCCTCCTCTCTTCCCCGACAGATGTCGGTTTGCCGGCTCACTACTTGACAAAAGGTTCCTCGAATGGCATCCGCGACTTCTTGGTGGGGGGGCACATCGAGCGCCCCCCACCCCACCCCCTGAGATGGACTCGGTCCTTGAGGTGACCCAGCACCAGACGGTAGGAATCTTCCATGCTGTCGAACCCGGGCTCGGTGCCAAGCACAGAACCTGAGTCCGCCCCTATGCAAGATCCTGCTCAGAAGACTCGGGTCCCCGAGGCCTCACAAGTAGAGGAGGGATCTCCTCCCCCAGCTGGTGCTTCTCTGACAGCCAAGACCTTCTCCATTTCGGAGAAAGATCTTGCCGAGGCCGCTCCATCTGGCGTAGGGTCTCCTACCGGTGGAAGAGAAGCGGGTTCAGTCCCGTTTCGGTAAGCGACCAAGCAAAGATCGGCACTCCCGGCACCGTTGGGGAGTCCCAGACTAAGGCCAAAAGTGCGCAGAGTGGAGCCTCGATTATGTCGGGTCCCTGATTTTGATGCTACCTGGCGTTTTCGAGCCCGCTGGTTTCAAACGCTTCCTTGTTATTCGCTCCACTGATGGCAGCATGTTGGCTAAGGACAACATGATCCATCAGAGGAGAGCTCTAGCTAGCGTGATTGGTAGAGAGCCGAAAGTGACCCGTTTCTCGGACGTGGGCCTTCTGGCGAATGCGTCGAATCCCTCCGAGGCAGCCATGAATAGTGCCCTTCAGACATTTGACGGCACGCTGGTGAGTGTGTTGCCTCACTCTACCATGAACTTTGTGAAAGGAGTGGTTTATGCCAGGGAACTCGTGGACTACTCCATAGATGACATCACCTTAGAACTGGCCGACCATGGAACGGTTAAGGTTGAATGTGTGATGAGAAAACAGGGAGAGGCCTCGAGACTCACCGCTACACTCTTCATGACGTTCGACTGTGACAAGCTCCCTGAGTCGGTGCGTGCCGGTTAGTATCGCTACCGCGTCAAGGCATTCGTGCCACTGTCGCGGAGGTGCTACTACTTCCACTGCCGCGGAGAGGCTACTACTACCACCGCTTCGGCCATACTAATCGCTCCTGTAGACGTGCAAATTCGGGGTTACCCGAAGTCTGTGTAAGTTGCTCAAGGCTGTACACGATAAGTCCCTATCGTGTATGGCCCAGTGTGTCATTTGTGGTAAACCGCTACCTGCTTCTTAGAAGCATTGTCGTGTGTATCACCTGGATAAGGAAATCCTGGCTGTTCATGCTCTGGATCGTCTCTCATTAGTCGAGGCTAAATACTTGGTCCTTGCACTCCCGGCGCCTGCCTGGGACGTCTTATTTCTTAATTTTAACAAAGCCACCATCTGCTCCTGGCCACTCCATGCCTAAGAGCACGGTTGTTTCCACGCCTATTCGGAACCCATGTTCTGGTTAATCTTACCCCGGGAGCCTTCCCTGGTGGCACAAATGGGTCACACTCATCCTCGGTTAAAACCAGGCCTCCTTCCCCTTTTCCTTAAGGCGAAACGGCCGCGCTCACCCACCGAGTCATTGGAGTTGCAGGAGGCAACAACCTTGATGGTGGTCGTAAGGCCATCTTTCGGAGTTCCTAAAGTTGCCCCCTTAAAAGGAGGAGAGCACCAAAGAATCTTCGGCTCCTACTCCTCCACCAAAAGCTGCACTGGGTGACTCGAAGAAGGGACCACCGCCTTCTAACCAGCCCCGTCCTCCGAACGTTTCGAGGCAGAGGGAGGAAAAAAAAACTTGCATAGCGATCCCTACCTGCCTCGATAAGTCATCGAAGGCGACAGCGCCTTCACCACCATGTTCGATCATCAGCGCCCAGAGTTCTGCCTCCGTGAAGCTTACGGCCATTTCCTTGGTTGTCTTATTTTCGAAGTGGGCCTCCGCATCTTCCCCGAACTAGGCCTCGATGGCATATTCCTTCAATGGAATTACCGCGGTCTCCTGGGTAACTGGGAGGAGCTGCGGAGGCTCGTCTCCTCCTGTTTCCATTAGCTATCTTTTTGCACTAGACCATGCTGGACGCGTACCCCTTGCCCACTCCCGGGTTATAAGGGTTTTGCGATACTACCACCACGGGATGTCTGCGCAGGATGATGCGCCATTTACACCCGGCATGATATCTCCGTTCTTTTCTTCGCTTTAAATGCTTCTTTCAGGCAGTAGCAGTGCAGCTGCACTTAGATAGGAGGTATACTGTTATTTCTGCGTACATTCCAACCTCAGCCGACTTCGAGGCGGGGTACTTCCGGTGTATCGTGGCGTGGTTGCTGAGGCCCTTCTACTGCTCGGGGATTTGAATGGTAGGCATCCCCTGTGGGAAGACTACTCGATCAATCCCAGCGGTCAGTTTCTTGCCTACCTCATCGAAAAGCTGGAGATATATGGATGAGTTTACGCATCACTGCCCATACACCACTTCATTTTCCTGTTTTGATCTATCACTGTGCTCTTATGATGCACAGCCTGATTTTGGATGGGAGGTGGTCGATGACCTCCATGGTAATCATCACTTTCCTATTCAAATATCATTTTCTGGACCGCTGCCGCCTGAGAGACCGCCCAGATGGTGCTGGCGCAGTGGTTGGTATTTTAGGAAATGACTGTCTGCGAGGCCTTCTTCGTAGACAGCACTATGCCCTGTATTCCTTAATTTGAAGTAGTTCTATGATACCGCATGGCGCTACGCTATCATGGAAAGACTCCACACGATGGGGGCGAGGGGACGTCTCTCAATCTTTATTTGCGAGATCGTCGAATCCGCTTACTGGTGGGTGGAGCCCTCTTAGGCCCATTGGAGCTGGAAGAGGGTGTCCCATAGGGAACTGTCTTTAGTCTCACACTCTTTTTCCCTGAACATCAACGATATTAGCTCGGTGGTGCGCTTCTGCCGCTATCCACGGCTCCACCCCGACCCGGACTTGTTCCTAAACACGGTTCGCCTGGAAGTGGTAGATTCGCACCGTTTTCTTGGTCTTGTTTTCGACCGACGCCTCACCTGCAAATCTCATATTCGCAGCCTTAGAGTCTCCTGTACCTGAGTCATGGACATTCTTCATTTTGTGACTTTCAGCACCTGCGGTGCTTATATGACTACTGCCTTTTGCTATCGTTCCTTTGTTTGTCCGAAGCTCGACTATGGTACGAGTTTTATGCATCTGTAACTTAACGTGTATTGCGGAAGGTCGACTCGATCCACCGCCCCGGTCTCCGCCTGGCGACCGATGCCTTCCGCGTCACCATAGAATCACAACAAATGAAATAAAGGAGAAAAACCCACATCTGCTGAACAAGACCTCTTTTATGACGATCTCTATTTCGACCATCGTGCACCACTGAGGAAACTGCTTGTAACTTCCTCCCAGAGGAAAAAGCGGGTTGCCTTTGCTAAGAAATACTTCCCTGGGACCCACAAAAATGGCGAAAAGTGTTGTGGAGTTATGATGCCACGTTCACTGTTACTGGGAACCGAGGGGGTAAGGTCAGGGTGAAGCGTGAGCCAGATCTTTTCGACCCTAGGTACACTTAGGCCTTCATGAACCACCCTGATAGCGTTATGGTCTGGAGTGATTTCGAGTATTATGGCCTTGTCAAACTTGTTTGCTAGAAGAACGTTAGTGTGAGCAAGGAGAGGTAATTGGATCTGATCTGCAACCACCTGTAGGAGTGTTTGATGCTTGCCAGAGTGAGGTGTTTATACAGGAGTGGTTCCATATCTGTGGGTTAGACTACATAAATGATTGGCTGGAGAATAGCCTAGATTTGAACCCCATTAAGAACCTCTGATCCATCATAAAGAAGCGTCTACCGGGCCGCGACACCACCTCCGCCTAAGCTCATTCAACACCTCCATGAGGTGTGGAGCAGTTTTGAGCCTTTCTTGCTCCAGAACCTCACCGAGTCAGTGCTTAATCGTCTCCAAGAGTACATCAAGCGGACATGACACCTTCCAAGTATTAATCCATCGGTAAATACCCGATAACCATTTTACCTTATATTTTTCCGAGCATGACGCCTCTGACTTGAGGTGTAGGAAAAGTCGTCCCAATATTATGACGCTAACTATAGAGCACAATCCAAAAGGAAAAGCCTTCCTATGTGGTCCTTCAAGGTGCCATCCCTCTCACCTTCAACCTCTTCATGCATGACCTACCCCTCCCTACTAGCCAAACATTCCAACTAAACATTTTCGCAGATGACTTATCAATCGCATCATCCCGATCCACTTCCCTACCCACAGCCATCAGAAACCTAAACAGGCAACTACAAAACTGGTTCACACTAACAGAATGTCCACCTGCCCACAAAAATCAAATGTCACCCTCTTTAACCCTGACCTAAAACAATCAAATTATCACCCAAACATCTTGCTCTGCTACTAATTTCTCCCTCTTAACTGTAACCCCACGCTTCTGAGTGTTATCCTAGATCTACACATACCCTTTGCTCAACACATACAAAACATCACCTTGAAAGACATGTCCAAACTCAACACTCGCAGAACACTAACAAACACCAACTTTTGATAACACAAAGAAACTCCTATACAGACATTTTGTTTGCACAATATTGAATTAAGCATGCCCAGCCGGTGCACCAACCATAGATGATCGAGACATAGACAATATACAAATAATGCCATCCACATCACAACTGGCTGCACGCAACTACTCCTATCCATGCTGAAATACAATATTTGTATTCTTTAATAAATGAAGTGACTAAACTTAATGCCTATTATTGTTCTAATAATGCTTTTTGCCAGGAAAAAATACATTCTGTGTCTAAGATGATCCTAAATTGAGTGAGTGCAATTTTAAGGGATGAGAATGTCCGAGTATGAAAAGTGATAACCTGTCAAAAAAAGGACAAGGATTCATTGATTAATCAGCAAGATGGCCGATTACCGATTAATAACTGGTTTATCTGTGCAATCCTATTATACAAGGTGTCCCAGAAAAAAGTTAACCGTACTTTGAATTAGTATAACTCAAAATCTATTAGAGATTTTTGAGTTCTGCAAAACAAAACAAATTTAACAACTATTTATCTGTCGATTCTGGAAATTTCATTAAATTCCCCTTTACGATATTGATACACTAATGGGTTTAGTGGAGGCTATCAAAATTATGTTTGCGCAAGGAAGTAAAATAACGAAACTTCGAAGTTTAAAATCAACAAATATATTTAAATCCATTTTTAACAAAAACACATCTTCATATGGGTAATAAAAATTCATTTTTTGATTTTCTAAGCACCATTTCCTTCCACATGTCCTCCATTTACTTCCAAGCACAGTTGCGCCTTTGATCGCATTGATTGAACAACTTATTTGATTAACTTGTGATTTTCCTTAAGTCTATTGACTTCATGTGTGTTCCTATGTCTTAACTGGTTGATGCTTTGTGGTAGAGTAGAATACACTTCATTATTGAATTGATTGCCGTAAATCTGGCGGAGTTCCGGAAAGATCCTTTCGTTGATCATGCTCAGGTAGGCAGCACCATTCAAGTTATTCTCGTAAAACAATAGGCCGACATGATAGCCATTCCCGCATATTCCGATTCACAGAGACACTTTCTTCTGACAAATACCGTGTGTCAAAGTTGAATGCTGGTTCAGCGGCGCATATTGCCGAATGTTATGGCTATTTACCTTTCCATTCATGAAAAAGGCTGCCTCGTCACCAATCACAATTTTTTCCAAGAAACGAGCAGGTTTATGGAGAAGCCATTCTACAAATTGTCTACGACGAGGAACATCAGTTTCAAGAAGCTGGTGTCTTGCATGCATCTTATGGGGATGGCATTTTAAGTCATATTTAATAATATGGTTAAATGATGACTTTGGCAATTGTAACCCATTCTTTCTGACTGATACATGTGGATTTTGAAGAGGTGTTATCTGAACATTTTCGATATTTTCTGTTGTTTTTATGGTTCTCATACGACCCGAATGACCTTTATTTAGATGTAAGTATGTTCCTTCATGTTGGTATTTGCGAACAATTTTCCAAATTGTGGGCTTGCTTGGTGGGTGCCTACCAGGAAAACGTTGTTCAAATGAATCTTGTACTTGTTTAATACTGCCAGTCTTACTAAAGTTTGTGACTATAAATACGCGTTGATCTTTTGTTAACTGCATGATTAAAAAGGTTCTCTGGAAGTAAACTTTTACACAGAAACGCTTTGATTTGTTTAGTAAGCAATAATGACGAGACCCTACCACAGCGTGGCTGAAAAAACACTGTAAAATGGCCTAGGCTTTGCTTGAAGAATCGCACAGTGACTTAGGCTACCTAGGCTCCCTAAGTTTCTCTTGAAAGTGCACGGTGGCCTAGCCTTCCGAGGCTTCGTTTCAGTATTTTACTTCCTTGCTCAAACATATTTTTGATAGCGTCCACTAAACCTATTAGTGTATCAACATCATAAAAGGGAATTTAATGAAATTTCCAGAATTGACAGATAAATAGTTGTTAAATAAAACACTTTTTACAGGACCCAAACATCTCCAATAGTTTTTGAGTTATACTAATTCAAAATACGGTTAACTTTTTTCTGGGACACCTGGTATAGTTTGATTTTAAATAATTTTTGATTAAGGAAAGGCTGAATGTAATTTTCTGCCGTACACTGATGATTGATTCCTTGCAGTTATAATAATGGCTTAGCCAGGTTTTCTTGAATTTTATGCTCCCTCATTGGGTGGGAGTAAAAACTTTGCTGAGTTCTGGCAATCCATGCAAGTTTGTGCATATGACCAACATTAGTACCTGCGAGGTATTCTGATGTGCACAAGTACCCTTTCTCTGGGAGTGATTTCCTTTCCTCTCCTCATTTTGCCTATTCTGAACATTTTTAATTTTCTTGTTATTTCTTTTCTTAATCCTAAATGCAGTACATTATATTAATTTCGAGAGGCAATCATCATTTTATGTTTGTAACCTGAGTTACTGTATTTTTTTTGTGTGCATCTTTTTACTAGAACTCAATATTCTAAAAAAAAAATTATATTATCATTATATAATTATCATTAAGCCCTGAATTGTTTTCTAATGAGGTCAAAGAGAATTTTTTGCTATGAAAATTGTAAGAAACAAAACTATTTTTTAAATAGTATTTGTGTCTTTGTGATCATTCTGAATATAGAAAAACATTCCATGGTTTTAAAGTTTGGCTACAGGGGGGCTGTTAGTTCTTGGTTGTTACTCGCAACGGGTTAAAGCATTTGCTTGTTGTCTTGTGTCCAGAGGAAAATGCAAAGATGTTCTCAAATTTCAGCTGTGTTTTATGGCCCAAATTGATTGATTCATGAGTGGCTTCCTTTCTTTTGCAGAGGAAGTTGCCTGCCTATGCCCGCGTAAAACAAACCCGGGTGCCCAATGCTTATGATAAGACTGCCCTAAGACTAGAGGTGGGGGATCTCATCAAAGTAACCAAGATCAACATTAATGGACAATGGTTTGGGGAGCTGAATGGCAAGGTCGGCCATTTTCCCTTCAACCACGTAGAGTTCATCGATAACGACAACCCTGAGGGAGCTTCTGAAATAAATTAAAGTGAATATATATATATAGACTCTAAAAAATGTAGCAAAATTAAATTTTGATTCTTAGTGCTTTCACTGTCTATTAAAGATCTTTCTTAAGGAATAGCAATACAATTTGCATGTTTACATATGTATGTGCGTTATTTTTTATGTTAATAGACCTTTTTCTATGTTTTTTGTATTTTTCATTTCTTTCTCTTCCTAGCTCTTCATATTTATCCTTTCATAGCATTATCCCCTTCATTTTATTTTATTTTGGACTCATTTCTTCCCTCTTCTCATAGATTAATAAGGTTTTTTAGTTCTTTTTTTTTAATAACAATTGTGAACTTTTGTTTGTTTAATTTTTATGGCCTATTTGTATTATGGGAGTGGGGGTTTTCTGTTTATTTGTTATTCGTTGAGCAAGAGAGAAAGTGCTTAGAATCATTGTTTCACTCTTCTGTAAGTTTTAGTAGGTTGTTGCTCCCTCTCATATGCCACTTTGGGAAGTAGCCATTTTATATATGTATATGATGTAAGAAGCAATAGAATGGTAAACAAGGGACCAAATATGATGATGACCATATATTTCAATGTTAGCAACATTTTGAGAACATCAATTTCAGATTTTGAGGGTCTAAACAATAATAATTTGGTTCTAAGATATTCTATAATTAATCACACAAATGAGAGATCAGGTCTGAACTTATTGATGAAAGGTAAGCATATTATCAGAAGCTGAACTCCCACAGTGCCTTTTGAACCTTAAAATTCTCTCCCTATTTACTATTGATAACATGGAAGTAAATGTTCATTCAGGGGCAGGTTCTTGTCATCATCCTATTCCTTTTGGGGTTTTTTATATATAAATAAAAAAACCGTTACTCAATGAGTAAATTAAATGTTGATGTTTAATAATGAGACCAGTTTCGGTATGTGAGTTTGTTATAACATCTTCGGTTATGGTGTACTGATGGAATTTCTTTGTTAGTTCTTTGGGGAGTGGGTTTGTCGTGATACTGTGGCATGGCTGTGTTTGGGTGCATGTCTTGGTCTAGAACTGTCTTATCATGTTTAAATGTGTTTATGGGAGAATTTTGGTTTCTAAGTATAGGTGAGTTAGGGGAAGTGGTTTTTGGCAACCAGTAATTATCCTAAGAGCTTTGTTTTGTGCCTTTCGAGTTTGTGTGTGTTAGCTTTAGCAATAGTGGGGGGCCAGGCTGGGAATGCTTCATTGTGGTACGGATAAATTGTTTGTATAGGCTGGTTAGTGTTTTTTCGTTGTCTGAATGTGGTGTCTGTTAAGAGTGCGTAGGGCATTCAGTTTTTTTTAGTTTTGCAACATCTTTTTGATGCAGTAAGTGTGTTGTAGGTGATGCCTATTTTACTCTTATGAAAGGAGTCTTTAGGGTGGCTATGTCGTCCATGAAGAGGTTCAATAATAGGGTGGATAGGATGGCCTTTTGGAGGACAGCATTGTATAGTGGTATGTATGTTGATCTGGTTGTAAATGACTCTAGCTAGTCTCTTTCAAATGAAGTTGGTGAGCCATTTCTTGTCGTTTTGGTGGATGCTTTTGTTTAGTATTTTTTAAATAATGTGTCTGGGGATTGTGCCATGGCTATGGCTACCAGTATGGTTCTTTGTGGTGGTTGGCTTTTGTTAAAATCTTTTAGTATATATTTTGCTAGGTTTGTAAGTAGTGTCTTTTGTGGTAAAGTCGAGTGGGATTAGTGTTGAGATTTGTTTTTGTATTAATTTATCTATTTTAGTGTTGAGATATGGATCTGTATGATGATGGTATGTTAGGGGGTTTGTTAAACTTTAGAATCGGTGCAATGTTATTTTTTTTCAAATAGGAATAGAGTTCTGTAACCAGGAGTAATTGATCTTTTTTAAGGCTTGGTTAGCTATAGGGCCTTGGTGTGTTAGGTGGTGGTTGGATATTTACTCTGGGCCTGGGGCTGCTGACCTTTTCAGGTTGGGGTTTGTGTTGTATTTGTGTAGGAATGGGGTTCTGCCTTTGTGTCTGGTCGGATTTTCTTTCTCTTCTTTATCTCTCTGTTTGTGTGCATGATTAGTTTGTGGCTAGACTTGGAGTAGAGTTGCATGAGGGTGGTGTTGTTTGAGTGAGGGAATTCTGCTGCATGTTTTCCGAATTGAAGTTGAGTTGTTAGTTTGTAGGTTTATATTTTCTACATAATATTTCCACTTCGATGTTTGTGTGTTGATTAGGTCCTTTATTAGGGTGTTTAGATGCACTATTCCTTGTATTGTGTCATATGTTGGTAATCTGATCTTTTTCAGTGCATTACTCTGTTAATGAGATTTTCTGTCTAATATTAGGGTTGTACTGTGTACGTCTTCCTTGTGACATGTTTGCGTGGCTCGCTTTGATTATGGTGTGAGTGAAGTAGTTGACTGCTGCGTCTATGAAGGGAAAGTCTGTTATGTTGTCTCTGAGGTTGTGTTTGATGTTATGTGTCTAATTTTCCCAAGCTGCTTTGTTCTTTGTATGCGTGCGTGTCTGATGGTGTAATTAAATTCGAGTTTGATGAGAATAGGGATATTGTCTGATGGGAAGTCTTGATGGCATGCGCATTTGCATTATCGGCATGCAGAAAGTGATGTCTGGTGAGGTTGGTTGTTGGTTGTGTTGGTAAGGGATGCGGGTGGCGATATTTCTCTAGTTTAGTATCTTGAAGGTATGTAGTTATGTTGTGAGTAGTTCTCCTTTGTAACGCTTTGCTAGGATGTAACTCAGGTAGTGTGGTGTGTTTCTGTGGTTGGTAATTGTGCGGGGGTTTGATTGGATGTTTGTCGAGGTATGTGTAGATTTATGATGTATGTGGTGTGCTTTAATTTGTTTTCCTTTGCTATTAATTCACTGGTGATCGTTGTTGATACGTTACTCGATTGTGTTGGGAGGTATTTATGAATGCTGTGATGCCATGGGCGTTGTGCTGAGTGGTTTGTGACTGTGATATAGTTATGTTATGAATTGGGGTTTGGGAAGGTGTAGTGAGCAGGGTTTCCTGGATGAGTGCGATGTGTGTGTCATGTTTGTGTAGGAAATGACCCTTCTTAGCGATGGGGTTTTCTTGTGCTGTAGTATCGTCCAATTAGGGTTCATCCCTGGAGACGAGGCTCTAAGCACGCCCCCCCCCCTATCCCCCTCACAAACACCCTCCATGCACAGTATCATTCACCTGCTCCTCACTCAGACCTCTTCTTAAAACAAAGTCTCGTCGTCAATCTTCTATGTGGTCTTTCATCACTATCGCTCTTATAATATTCTCTTCACTAGTCCTTTTGATTAATTCTTCACATCTTCCCTTACATTATGCCTCTTGCCCCTTCATTCCTCGCTCAGATTACTCGTCTCACAGCCAAGATCCTTTCAATTTGTCTATTTTTACTGCTATCATTCTCGCTCACTCCTTTTGCCAGAATAAAGTTTGACCAGTACATTATCATGCAACACTGCATTCACGCATGCTCCGATCGTCTCAGAGATACACTCTCGATTATCACGCTTGCTCATGGTACACACCAAATGTAAATATTCCATCCGACCTCATTTTCACCACCAAATTCGGATTATTGCTCTTTTATGCCATTACTTTTAGCTACATCTTCACATATACCCTGTCGCTTAAATGCTTCAATGGTGTGCTTGGAAGTCGCTCATGTTGGGCCGTGCTTTAGGCCTTTTACCCAAGGATGAACCTCTAATTAAAAAATAACAAATCTAGTTAGGTGGTCTCATCTACTCGGACTGTCGCTAATGAAGAGTGGTGAGTAATACATGTTTATGTTGGTCTTTCCTGAAGGCATGTCTGCTCTGCTCGTTACTACCTCCCCCATCTCCTCTATATCTCAATCATTTTCTTCGCTATACCCTCTTCCTAGTCGCCTGCCTCTAGAAATAAGTCTCGCGCCGCTGTGCTCTCTCTCCTCGGCTTTCCCCGGCACTTCAGTAGGGTACGAATGACACTTTCTCCTGTCAACAGGTTCCTTGCCCTCAGACCATCTTCCGCCTCGCTACTCGAACTGCGACCGCCTCATCCAGACTCTTCACTCGCATGCTCAACCGACCGATTTGAACGTCGGGCCCACCTCTCCATTAGAACTCACGCACGGCCAATGTCTTGGACACGTCGCCCTACTCCTTCGTCGGTTCTTTGGCTGCCACGTCTCCGCCAAACAGCAACTCCCCATCTATACATCTATTTGGGCTACATCTATTTCTGACATCTGAAAGTGATCGATATAGAGGACCTACTCGGGAGGTTTCTCCACCCATTGGCTCACCAAAGTCCACAGATAGCAGTTTAGCTTTGACAAGACTAAGGTCTCTCACCTGCTTGGGCTCCCTTGTTCTGTCTTCTCACGTCTGCCAGGGTAAGAGGGAGCAATTCCCATGCGTACGCTTCCTCGATTTAATGCGACTGCTTTAGACCTTGAGTTCCGCATGCAACAGCCAACCTGCTGCTGCTCTCTCTTCTCAAACCGCTCCGACGGCCACTCTACGACATCTCGTGGGTCCTAAGGTACAAATTCGAGGTGGAAGCCCGTCCCAGTTACTCAGCCATTCAAATGCTTGAGTGACCCGAACAGAGTGGCAAATCAAATTTGATTTCTGGACGACTTTCCTCTTCCCGCAGGGTCTGTGTGCGTAACCTATATCACCAAAGCCTCGCATAGCGATTTGCTTTTGAGGGAGTTGTATAGTTTCTGGAAACTTGCGCTACCTCTCTGTACCGAGCAACATAAGCTGGGCTCTAGAGTCGGTACCCCCAAACCTCATCCACTTTCTATACTCGTCTAATCATTGCCCCCCTCCTCCCCCCCTGACAGGGCATGTCATATGCCAACCTAAATCTTGAGGTTGTTGCTAAAGTGTGGGCATAAAGGCTGTAATCATGCCCTTGTAACTTTTCTCCTTATATTAAAAGAGTTACAAACATCGAGCAGCTCTAAATACTCGAAATATAAGAATCCTCCCCCTGGAAACAGGTTTTTTTTTATGCAAAAAATAAAAAAAGAGAAAAGTATAAATGAAATAACCAATATCATTGCTAGAGAAGGGAATCCAATTTTTTTTAGAAACAGAGTTGATTCTTCCAAAATCCTCCCTGCACTCCCCACCTGTTTTGCTTATCTTCATTTCTGAAAACGGTCTTTTATCATTGAGTTGAGTGTGTAGCAATGCCATTACAGTTCTCACACAATAACCTGCGGATGAGCAAGGGTGACTTGTTTTATAGTTGATTTCGATGAACGGTTGTACTTTTTAATCAATGAAAAAAAATTAATAAATTTATCTCATTGTGAATTTGTGCCAAGGGGTTAAAATCTAATTTAACTACCATGCATGTGATTAAAATGAGCGTTTCAAATAACTTAAACACCTGAAAAATGTTAATCTAATTAGTAAATTGAGTAGGTATATTTTACAGATTCGATATTCCTTGACACAGGTAGTCTCCTATGTAGGTTCCTCGAGCTATACCTATTCATGCATTTTCACTCCCTCCAACCTCGCAACTTTTTTCACAAAGTTGAAAGATTTCTGGTGACGATGCCTCGCCTTGATTTTCGCTTCTTAGTTTTAAGTAAATAATTATGTGCCGCTTTCCAAGCGGGACTGTTCATCTTTGTTTTGGACACCGGCCAACCGTTTTTTCGGTTCATCACTTCTGCATTCCTACGAGAGCCCAACGTCCAGCTCCTTCGCCCTTTTGTCATCTTGAGACACCCCCTCTCAGGGGGATTGTTCTAATTCCCTTAGCCTGTCTCATGGTTAAATTGTCCTTTCCGCCATGACCTCATTTTTATACAAAACGCTATTTGGACTTCTTATGCACCGACCCAAGGAGGACTTTGATAACAAACACTCAATTCTCCCTTTCAGCCTTATCCCCTTTTCTAGCAACCGTTGCCTTCCGGGCGGATGTCGAGATTATCTTCTGCTGGGTTCCTGGACATGTAAGAATTGCGGGGAATGAGGGCGCTAAAGAGTCAGCGAGGACTCTGCGACCGGACCAGCGTTTCGCTCTTCCTCACACCGACTACATGGCAGGAATACGGTCAGCTCTTCGGGTTGCTTTGCAAAGAAGAGGGGAGACGGTCGAAGGGAACGTAAAGTTGCGTGCCATTGCGCCGCGACTTCCCATGGACCTAGCCCCCAATGCCGCGAAGGCTTCAGGTTGCTTTCTGTCGTCTCCGAATTGGACACACTCGCGGGACGCACCGCCATTTGATGGAGCGCTCGCCTGCGCCCTACTGTGAAGACTGCGTTGTCCCCCAGACTGTTCGGCACATTCTTGTTGAATGTCCCAGTCTGGGTGATCTCCGCGCACGTTACCTGTCCCGGTACCGGGATGGGCGGGGTCGCTACCGCCTGTCCCTTGTACTCGGGAAGGTTTCGTGCACACCGCCTTGGATGAGGCGGGCCTTCTCCCCTTTATTTAAATAGTTGGGTTTTTGTTGTTGTTGTCTTTTCTTATTTTAGTAGGTCGCATGTTCCTGCGCCGGGGGGAGGCGGACCTCCCCCCGATGCCGGAGCTTCCTGCTTATTACCTTTTTCTTTGTTTTATTTTTATTGATGGATTTTTTAATTGTTTTTTTAGCATCCTCTTTTAAAGATGCCCAATTTTAGGCAATGTTGAATACAGCGACTAATGCCCAAGTAGGCAGTCGCCAGATGAGCTCTTAAAAAAAAAAATCCCCTTTTCTCGCCGCAGAGATAGACCCCTGTAGGGTGGTAGACTAGGCCAAATTCCCTGCCAGCACAGCCTCCTCGCGTCAAATGTACGACTTCTCAACAGTTTATGCAGCACCGCCTTTTACAACGCTTGATTATCTTAGCTGCTTCCTTCTCTTCCTCAGTTTCCATTCACGTTCATCTTCCGGGGTTCCCCAGGTGCACGGGATGGTTAACTATTAACCCGCTAATTCTTAATGGCCCAATAACCATTTTATTTTTATTGAATTATTAGTTAGTTCCCCCTCGCCATGTTTTTAAATTTTAAGATTAATTTCTGCACTGTTTGATAACTCATTCATTTTTGTTCCGAAACGAATGGCTCATATCCCCATTACGAAATTTGCCATTAATTAATTTTTGGCGCAGTTGTAAATTATTTGTTTGAACTGAACTTTCCAACTTTCATAATGCTTTGTTCAGGCAGCAAAAATAAACTGGGCTATAATTTGTTTAATTTTGTTTAAGATTTTGAGACTTGAAAATGCAAGTTGCACTTTGTAATCTTACTGACTTAAAAAAAAAATCTCTTGCCTTTTAAAATTCAATTTCTATTAGGATTCTCATGAAGAAAAATATTGGGTTGAGTCATAGTAATTTCCGTTTATTGAAAGCAAAATCTAACGGCGCATTTTGAACTTACAGTGTTTTAACCGCAATCTTAAATTACCTTTTTACAAAGAACGTCCACCGATCATTCTTACATCAACAGTAAACAAGTGTGCATCCTAATTTAAACTAAAGTATCATGCTCTAGAATTGAGGGACTAAACCCCGTAAAGGGCGCGGCGATTTGCCAACCTGGTCGCCGTGCTGACGGGATCCAGCGCTCCGTCGGGCCCTAGCTTAGCCACTCATCCTTCCTTCAGATAGCCTGTATTTCTCCCCTACTTCGTTGCTTTTCATACAACCTCTCCCACAACTTTCAATGGTCAGCCTCTAATTTCACAGGGTAGATGCTGACCTTCTTCTCAAGCCAACCGTCCCGGATCGGGGCTGAGGGGGACGGGGACAATGTTCCCTAACCCCTGAACTCCGGTTCGGGATGGGTTTTTTTTAACAACCTGCTTCTTCCCCATCCATACCTTCCTCACATCCCTTTTCCTCTCCTCTTCACATTCTATCCATTTTTACGCCGCGTCTAAGGTGGAACCGCCATGCCGATGGAATGCCAGGCGACCAGGCGGGAGGGGTGGTCCGAAATAGCGGCGCCTGGCTCTGCCAGGCCTGTAAGCACCTCTTGCAGTGCGGGCAACTGCGAGAGGTGATGAGCGGTTGCATCCCGTAATAAAAAGAGGGTCACCATGCCCAATGATGAGTCAACCAAAAAAAACCCTTTAACTCCCCCTGTAGAAACGACGGAGCCGCTCTCGGGCAGCTCCACAGAAAAAATGGAGGTTCCCGCCCCTGTGCTTGCGCAGGGGACCCTCCATATCTCTTCAACCGGAGAGGAGGCTTACTCCTCTCCTTCGCTTACGGGTGTAGGGGACTCCCCCTCACCCCCTTCTCTAGAGGTGCTTTCGGGCACCTCCCTTTTACCAGCGGCAGTCCCCTCTGTTCTTTCCAAGGGGACTGCAAAGAAAGCCAGCAGGCAGCCCTTAGCCAGCCGCTCCACATCGAAGCGGCTCGGTAGGGCAAACCCCCTTAGGGGAAAGAGGAAAGCCAGGCCCTTTCGGTCGCTTCCCTCAAAACACCTGCTGGCAAGAATATTGAACCTTGCCGGGGTCAAGGCCCATGCTTCCCCACACAAGACTAGTGACGATACTGCCAACGGGACCTGCGATGTCTTGGGGGGGGGGGGGGGATGGCCAACTAGAGGCCCCCCCTGAGATAGACATGGTCCTTGAGAAAACCCAGCCTCAGACGGTAGGGCCTTCCATG
This sequence comes from Ceratothoa steindachneri, assembly GCA_963969495.1. NCBI lineage: Eukaryota > Metazoa > Arthropoda > Malacostraca > Isopoda > Cymothoidae > Ceratothoa > Ceratothoa steindachneri. The sequence continues at coordinate 94,539,461 of OZ018319.1, forward strand.
GGGGGGAATCCGGGCTCGGCGCCAAGCACCGAACCCGAATCCGCCCCTATGCAAGGTCCTCCTCAAACGGCTGTGGTTCCCGAAGCAGTACAAGGAGGGGAGGGATCTCCTCCGACCGGTGCCCCCACGACTACCAGGACCTTCTCCATTTGGGAGAATGACCTGGCTGAGGCCGGTCCATCTGGCCTGGGGGCTCCTTCCGGCCCAGGTGAGAAGCGGGTTAATTCCCCGCCCTCCTCTCCAAAAAAAGAAAAAGACTAAAAAGACAAAAAAGACTCAGGGCTCCTCTCCATCCGCAGGGACTACGGGGACGGATGCGGCTCTTGCCACTTTGGCAAGCGACCAAGCCAAGATCGGCACATCCGGCCGCTCTGCCCCTCCGGTTGCGGAGCCCCTGACTAAGACGAAAAGTGCACAGGGCGGAGCCTCGATGACATCAGGGCCCCTCATTCAGAGGTTACCTGGCGTTTTCGAGCCCGCAGGCTTCAAACGCTTCCTCGTTATTCGCTCCACTGATGGCACCATGTTGGCCAAGGGCAACATGATCCATCAGAGGAGAGGATTAGCTAGTGCAATTGGTAGAGAGCCGAAGGTGACCCGTTTCTCGGACAGGAGCCTTCTGGCGAATGCGGCGAATCCCGCCGAGGCGGCCAAGATAAGTGCTCTTCGGACACTTGATGGCACCCCGGTGAGTGTGACGCCGCACTCTACCATGAACTTTGTGAAAGGAGTAGTTTATGCGAGGGATCTCGTTGACTACTCCATTGAGGACATCACCCTAAAGCTGGCCGACCATGGGGCGGTCAAGGTCGAACGTGTGATGAGAAAACAGGGAGGGGCCTCGAGACCCACCCCTACACTCTTCGTCACGTTCGACTGTGACAAGCTCCCTGAGTCGGTGCGTGCCGGTTGGTACCGCTACCGCGTGAAGGCATTCGTGCCACTGCCGCGGTGGTGCTATTACTGTCACCGCTTCGGCCATACGAATCGTTCTTGTAGACGTACAAAGTCGAGGTCACCCCAAGTTTGTGTAAATTGCTCCAAGGCCGCACACGATAAGTCCAAATCGTGTGTGGCCAAGTGTGTCAATTGCGGAGAGCCGCACCCCGCTTCTTCGAATCAATGTGGTGCATATCTCCTTGAGAAAGAAATCCTGGCCGTTCAGGCCCAGGATCAAATCTCATTCCGCGAGGCTAAGGACTTGGTCCTGGCGCGCCCGGCTCTGCCTGGGACGTCATATGCCTCAATAGTTAGAAAGGCACCCTCTGCTCCTGGCCCATCCAGGCCAACGAGCACGGTTGTTTCCGCGCCCATTCGGAGCCCTTCTCCGGGCTCTACTCAACCCGGGCGCTCCCCTGGTAAAGCTAGCGGCAAAAAGGGTTCACACTCAGCCCCGGCTAAAACCAGGGCTCCCCCCTCTTTTCCCAGCGTGACCGTTTCCCGTAAGGCGAAACGGCCACATGCCTCCACCGAGTCGTTAGACTCACAGGAGGCAACACCCTTGAAGATGGTCGCTAGGCCATCTTCCGGGGTTCCTAATGCTGTCCCCCGAAAGGAAGACAGCAACAAAGGAGCACCGGCTCCTTCGCCCACGCCCCGAGGTGGAGCGAGTGGCTCGGAGACGGTGGTTCCTCGAAAAGAGGGCTCCCCCGCCTCCGAAGCCGCAACGCCCGCCTAAGGTTTCGAGGTGGAGGGAGGAAAAGACTCGCATGGCGAGCTCAACCTCCCCCAATAAGTCCTCGAAGGCGACAGCGCTTTGTCCGGCCAACAGCGCCCGGGTTTCTGCCCCTGGGAAGCGTACGGTCATTCCCGTGAGGGTATTCAGTTCGAGGAGGGCCACCGCGTCTCCTCCGAGCTAGGCCTGGAGGGCATATTCATTCAATGGAATTGCCTTGGACTCCGGGCCAACTGGGAGGAGCTGCGGAGGCTCGTTTCGTCCCGTTCCCCGTTAGCTATCTTTTTGCAGGAGACCATGCTAGGCGCGTGCCCCCTGCCCGCCCTCCCGGGGCATAAGGGTCTTGCGACCCTACCACCGCGGGATGGCCGGGCTGGGGGGTGCGCGGTTTACACCCGGCATGATGTCTCCGTTCTTCCTTTCTCTTTAGATACCTCCTTTCAGGCAGTGGCTGTGCAGCTGCACCTGGATAGGAGGTATACTATAATTTCTGCGTACATTCCACCGTCAGCTGACTTCGACGCGGGGGACTTCTGTCGCGTCGTGGCACGGTTGCCGAGGCCCTATCTCTTGCTTGGAGATCTGAACGGCAGGCATCCTCTCTTGGGAGATTACTCCATAAATCCTAGGGGACAAGTCCTTGCCGATCTGATCGAAGAGCTTGAGATAGGTGTCCTAAAAGTGGATGAGTTCATGCATCACTGTCCGAGAACCGCTTCATTTTCTTGCCTTGACCTATCTTTGTGCTCTTCGGATGCACAGCCTGATTTTGATTGGGAGGTGGTCGATGACCTCCATGGTAGTGATCACTTTCCCATTCAAATATCATTTTCAGGGCAACTGCCGCCTGAGAGCCCACCTCGGTGGTGCTTGGCGCGGGCGCGGTGGCCTGCATTTCAGGAAATGACTGAATTTTCTATCCCAGTCGAGGAGTTTAGGTCGGTAGATGAGGCCGATGAGTTCTTCTCCGGCAACCTCATCTCCGTGGGCCTGACTACTATTCCTAGGACGTCTGGCCGTTTTGCACGCCGACCACTTCCATGGTGGTCGGTGGAGTGTGAGACGGCCCCCAAACAGAAGCGTTATGCCTACATGCGCTATAATCGCCGCCGAACGATTTCACTGTCGCTGAATTTCGTCGGGCTAGGGCTAGGTTCCGGTATATTTCGAAGCACCGCCGCCGCTCTTCTTGGCGGGCATACGTGTCTTCACTTAACGGGAAGACCCCTTTACCTGAGGTGTGGACTCCCCTCCCGTTCTCCAGGAGAATGGGACCGCAATCTCGGACTCCGCGTATGTGGTGGAATCCTTACCGACCGCTTTTTCCGCATTCTCTAGCCCGGATGCTGCTCCGCCAGCATTCAATGCACGTCGTGATGTCGCGGAAGGCCGCCGGCTGGACTTTACCTCCAGAGGCGGAGAACCCTTCAACGACAAGTTTACTGTTAGTGAGTTGCGTTCCGCTCTCGCTTCGTGCGCGGACACTGCCCATGGTCCGGACGATGTCCCGTACGCCATGCTTCGACACCTGGGTGAGCGAGGCATGGCCTTTCTGTTAGATTTGTTCAACATGATCTGGGTGGAAGGTCTCCCAGACTCCTGGCGAATCGCTACTGTGCTCGCCTTTCGCAAACCGGGGAGATATCACTCTACTCCGACCGGTTTCCGCCCAATCTCTCTAACCTCTTGCGTGTGCAAGTTGATGGAGAAATTGGTAAATGTTAGATTAGCCCTTTTCCTGGATAGCTGAGTCCATCTGTCTTCCGCACAATGCGGCTTCCGCAAGTTCCACTCCACGTCGGATGCTCTGCTCCGATTGGAAAATGCCGTCTGCGAGGCTTTCCTTCGTAGACAGCACTACGCCACGGTGTTTTTCGATCTGGAAAAGGCCTATGATACCGCATGGCGATACGGTATCATGGAGACTCTCCACACGATGGGGGCGAGGGGACGCCTCCCAATGTTTATATCTGAATTTTTGCGAGATCGTCGATTCCGCGTACGGGTGGTGGGAGCCCTCTCCAGCCCAAAGGAGCAGGAAGAGGGTGTCCCGCAGGGAAGTGTCCTTAGTGTCGCACTCTTTGCCCTGAGCATCAACGGCATCATCTCGGTGCTGCCGGAAGATGTTCTCGCTACGCTCTACGTGGATGACCTTTCTATCTCTTTTGGCGCGGCCCAGATGCCAACTCTGGAGCGTCGACTCCAACAGGCATTGAACCGCGTCTCTCGCTATGCTGAAGCGCACAGGTTTCGGTTTTCTTTGGCCAAGACTAAGGTGGTGCACTTCTGCCGCCATCCATGGCTTCACCCCGACCCAGATTTGTTTCTTAATGGGGTGCGCCTGGATGTGGTTGAGTCGCACCGTTTCCTTGGTCTTGTATTCGACCGACGCCTCACCTGGGAGGCTCATATTCGCAGCCCTAGGGTCTCTTGTACCCGCGCCATGGACATTCTCCGTTCCGTGACGTTCAGCGCTTGGGGCGCTGATTACTGCCTTACTTTTTTATCGATCCTTTGTTCGCTCGAAGCTCGACTACGGATGCGAGTTTTATGCATCCGCAGCCGAGCGTTTATTGCGGAAGGTGGATTTGATCCACTACGCCGGCCTTTGCCTTGCGACCGGTGCCTTCTGCACTGCCCCCATTGAGAGCCTGTTGGTCGATGCTGGGGAGATGCCACTCGCTCTGCGCCGCGTGCAGTGCATCACTCGCCTGTACGCGCGAGCCCGGCGCCTCCCTTGGTTGCCAACAGCTCTCACTGCATCCGCAGCTGATCTCGATGGTGCCTATGCCGCCGAGAGACGCCAGTCTTACCCTAAGCCCTTTGGGTTTAGGGCCAGGAAACTCCTTCGAGAGGTAGATATAGCTCTTGGGCCGGTGGCGCCCCTGGTTCTGCCCAGGACGCCGCCCTGGAGGGTACACATTTGGCTATTTGTCGCCACGCCTCTGCTCCTAAAGCTTTTACTGCGCCGGGAGTATTGCGTTCGACCTTTTTGGAGCACACATCGTGTCACGCTGGAACCGTGCCAGTGTATACGGATGGCTCCAAGTCCCAAGAGGAGGTCGGCTTCTACGCCGTATCACCTCTGTTTGAAGTCAGCGGGGCTCTACCAGGCGCTGCGTCTGTCTTCACGGCCGAGCTGGTGGCAATACACCACTCGGTACGGGAGATTACGCGACGTGCCCGGTTCGGAGATCGGATTGTGATCTATAGCGACTTACAAATCGCCATCAGTGCTCTCGTGGCATTGGAATCTCCGCATCCCCTGGTTCGAGATATCCGTGACGCCACGGTTTTGGCGAGCCGGGCAGATGTCGAAATTATCTTCTGCTGGGTTCCTGGACATGTTGGAATTGCGGGGAATGAGCGCGCCGATGAGGGCTCCAAAGAGTCCGCGAGGACTCTGCGACCGGACCAGCGTTTCGCTCTTCCTCACACCGACTACACGGCAGGAATACGGGCAGCTCTTCGGACTGCTTGGCAAAGAAGATGGGAGACGGTCGAAGGGAACTTAAAGTTGCGTGCCATTGCGCCGCGACTGTTCCCATGGACCTATCCCCCAATGCCGCGGCGGCTGCAGGTTGCTTGCTGTCGTCTCCGAATCGGGCACACTCGTGTGACGCATCGCTATTTGATGGAGCGCTCGCATGCGCCCTGTTGCAACGACTGCGTCGTCCCCCAGACTGTTCGGCACATTCTTATCGAATGTCCCAGTCTGGGTGATCTTCGCACACGACACCTGTTCCGGTACCGGAATGAGCGGGTTCGCTACCGCCTGTCCCTTGTACTCGGAATGAGTGCGTGCACATCGACTGGTGGACTTGTTGACTTTTTGGGGGAGGCCGGCCTTCTCCCTATTATTTAAGCAGGGTTTTTTTTTTGTTGTTTTTTTGCATTTGTTTTGTTTTTTTTCTTTTAGGTTGCACGCTCCTGCGCCGGGGGGACCTCCCCCCGACGCAGGAGCTTGCTTCCTTTCCCCCATTTGGGGTGTTTTTTTCGTTTCTTTAATTTTATTTTAAAGTAGCCTAGAACTAGGCCATTTTCTAATACGGCGACTAATGCCCACGTAGACAGTCGCCAGATGAGCTCTTAAAAAAAAAAAAAATTGAGGGACTAAAAATGCATATTCGACATGTGCTGTTGCAGGAGCTTAAGAATAACAAAAATGCTTCAGAAACAGCAAAAAATTTGTAGTGTTTATGGCTATTGTGTCATTTCTGATTGCCAATTCTAAAATTGATTTTCAAAGTTACATTCTTGAGATCAATCAATGACAGATTAACCAAGACTAGGATGATCATCAGACTTTGAAGGAATTTTAATAGAACTGATGGAGTGCAAACTTATACTGTCAACAGCTGCAACGTGGGCTTCTTCATGATAACTCAAGACCTTGTCTTCTTAAGAAGACAAGGTAAAAGTGCTTGGGGACAACTTCTTGAACTCAAAACTAGCTGAATTTTGCCTTATAGGAAAAAAGCTACCTGCTATATGGCAAGAGGTGATTGACAAAAGGGCGAATATACTATAAATTAAAATTATTTAATTGTTCAGCTATTTATGAATAAATATATTTCACAAAATGGGAAATTACTTATGATTCAACCTGATAGATATCCTTTTTTAAAGAATAAAATAAAAACTTTAAAAAAGTACATATTACTATTCTTTTGGTAATTTTTTTCGTAGGGTTCTTCCACCCTGTAGGATATGTTCATTTTCACCGATTGCCTTGGTCTCCAATAATCCCTTTGGTAACTCGCGGATCCCCTCTGGAAAACTATTAGCACCTCACAAGGGTTTGGTGTCACCGTTCATTAGGCTAATTCCTCTCTATTTGCTAGATTAATTTTCCAGAGTTCCCTCTTTGTATGTTCTCTGTAACCATCCCTTGCCGGTTGGCAGTCCTTGAAACCTGTGTGTTCTCAGGGCTGACTTATTTTTGTTTTGCCCATACACTCTTAGAACAGGACCATTTTTACCCATGGCTGCTGGCTCCACCCGAAAAAGGTCTGCTGGTTGCCTTGTCCAAGTAGAGCTACCTGTTAGTTGTCTGATTAGGATACGTAGTTTTCTTAGGGCCGTTCCGGTTCATTGATATCCGCCTCATATTCAAATGTCGCTTTGCTCTCAGTGGGTAGCAGAACGAGAGGTCTGCATCACTTAATAAATTTTACCTTGCAAATTGAATCTTCTCTCTCTACTTAGTAGAGTCTTTATGTTCTCCCATTGCAGAGAGTTTTGTTCGACATACCCATCATGAACAATCATGCTTACCGACCAACTCCCAGCGCTGTCTTAATCAGATTCACTGTTTCCCCATCTACTCGTTAATTGCCCGCAACACGCCCTGGTTATCGATAGACAATTTTCTTGTGGATCTAAGCCCCTCTAGTTTCCACCTAGGTTCTACTCTTTTCAGCCAGCTTTCTTCACGGTAATTCTCGCTGAGCATTGACAACCTCACCATTTCTTCCCTTCCTTAAAATCATCTTCGTTTTTCATCCTTTTGGTCCCGCTTCTGCAGGGTTAGATGGTCGTACGACTCTTCTCCACAACCTTCGGTCCTGACGAGCATTGCTTATCCGTTGTTCGCAACTTAGAGGATTTGTTTATCATATTTATCTTAGCCCTTTTGGAGTTTGCTCATGGAACTCTGCAATGCTTGTTTTGGGAGTTCCTATTACGCTTTGTCTTCTCTAGTCTCTCAGACCAAAGAGTGAATGTCTTTTCTGCTTCTCGAAGGGGTTCCATTTTTTTGTCCTGGGCTTGCCTCCTAAGTTGAGTGTGTCGTTCTCCTAGTTTGCTTTGATTAATTTTCATTATTGTCTTTTATCTGTTAGCCGCTTCCCAATTTTCTTAGCGAATTCTAGTTTCCAATGTATGTAGGAAGTTTTCTCATTGAGCGATTGGGAAATTCGATCGAAATATTATTTGTCGTATACCACGATTAAGTGCATCTACTCTATGAAGTACCCACATAATTCTTGACAACTTTTATTTTTGATACCCCCAATTTCTCTTCATTCAAACTGAATAGCATTCCGGTAGTGCACCATGGCATCAATCCGATTCTAGAGGTCCCTTATGGATGTAATTCAGAAAGAGGCTTTGTGGTGGTTGAGACATGCGCAAGAAAGGATGTTGTTGCAACGTGGACATTGAGGGGGAGGTAATCTGGTTTGTTTATGCTGATGTGTGGTATTTTGATCATAGACGAGCTAGAGAGACGTTTGGCAGTAGATCGATGTTTCAGATAAGGATAGGTCGTGATTTGGGAGTGCAAGGTGTGTAAAGTTGAGGTGTTTCATGGTTATGATATTGGGATGATGATGGGAGGTTGAAAAGCTGGTGGGGTATAATGTTTGTACAAGTATATTTTACGTTTCTGGACGTAGGTGATATAATGTTTGTAAAGGATAAAGAAGAAAGTTTATTGGGTGGAATTTGTGCAGCCAGCTATGATGTGGAAGGCACTCTTTTGTACTGTATGATGTGAAGGTTGGTATTAGGTATGGTTTGGGTCCAGACTGAGGAGGCATAGATAGCAAGGCGCCCCATATAGTGCATTTCTTTTGCTGTCCATATTTAGTGTTTGTTCGTGTTATAAGGGCGTTGAGTTTGGGTGTTTAAGGTTGGGGGCAAAGCTCGTGTGCGTCTTGGGTGATACCGAGTAGAGTTGGGGAGGTGGCATTTGATACTAGGATGAGCTTTTTTTTTCATACGTCTAGAGTGAAGAGAGCGACATGATTGTGTGGCAAGGTGGACATTGTGTTCACTTAAATGCTTTAATTTTTACTATACTTTTCTTACCAGGAAAGTATTCGGCATACAACATAATAAACACATTTATCATCATTTACATTTCGTTAAAGACTTGAACATACTGATTGGCAAAATATGAAAGGTCTTCCATTTACTTTCCTCCAAAGTCCAGTGTTCCGTCCCATTTGTAAATAATCCTGAATTTCCCGCACATAGGAACGCGTATCTTTTAAATCTTTGGTTTGGAATCTCAGGATAAAATTGTGGGCGAAGCTCCTCTGTCTATCATCCACGTGTAATTTCATTTATCCTTTCTGAACCAGATTCCCTTGTGAAGAACTATGTCGACCAACCAAGGATTCGACTTCATTGGTGCCAGGGCAATGAGCCCATAGTGGGTGTGCAGGTTTAATTTGGTGAATTTCTTCCCATGAAGTGCGATTGATGCTAGGGTGGGAATACAATCTCTATATTTATCCAATGAATGCATATTAACCTGAAATTGGGCAGATGGGGATGGTGGGGATGAATAGCTGGCTTTAACCAGACTCGGGGCGGTCTACTATATCTATCTCCTTTATCCATCCTATGACGATGCTGCATATGAACTTTTTCTTTGAGCGTGACAGTTTCGCTACTACGCGTGAATAAATTATGTAGCGAGGCACCTAGAAATGAGAAAGGTGACCTAGTTTTATTCCCCCTAAATGGAAAGATTATTACTTCTTTTGGTTTTCCCGGCATTTCTTACCCCATTGGCTGTTTGTGCATAACTAAAAATCTTGGTGCTCATTAATCTTAAGTCTTAGGCTAAGACAAAATTTAATCTTTTTTATATCGCTTAATATTTCCTGGTCCTCACAAACAAGTCTGGTTGTCGAGCCAAAGTTTACTTTTGGCCAATTTTTGCTTTTAAATTTCTTCTTAATAGTGCGGCTACCCATGTTTTGGTGCTTAACAAAGCGCGACCAGCATTGCGACTTTTCTATTCTAACTAGTGACAGCTTGAGGAATTCGGGGCACCGCATACACTAGTGCCATTCTAAATTTTGATGATAGTATCAAGACTTCGCCCCGTCTGTGAAAGGTTTTTTTTATACTCATTAGCCTTTGTATCTTGATGGCAAATCTTGATTTGGGTTTAAGATAATAATTTAGTTTTTACTAAAAGTTGGACTCATGAATTTTGAAAATAATTTCAAATGCCATTTATGGCAACGCATTATTAATGAGTAGTTTCCCCGATAGATTTGAAAAATCCAAAATAGAAAACAGTCATTTCGAGCAGTATTTTTTGGTCCCATGGTCTTACTTTACACGCTTGCATTTATAACATTGAAAATTTATATTACTTGCAGAAGTGACCTCACTCTCAAAACCATTTTGAAATAAATGCCAAAGGCACAGCAACGTGGCTGAATTTTATGTATATTTAGAGGTTGTATTAACGTTTCGAGTTCCAGGGTTTCTGAAAATTCGTTTCCCTATCAAATGTGAAATAAAATTAGCAGCAAAAAAAATGGTGATTGGTCCTTCATTGTTTGAAAAAAATGTTTTAGAAAATTTCCCAAAGTGATTAGTCCGTTTGTAGCCCTCCAACTGCTAAATGAGCTCGTGATATGGACGTGGCATCCGGTTTTCAAGACCAATAATTACTTTTTATGATTTTCAGAAACCCAAGTAAAAACACGACTGGCCAAACAATTATGTTCTATGTAAATAGTAAAAGGCATGAAATAATTATTTATGACATTTTGTGTGTGTGTATATTTTAATTAAGCTGCTGCAATAAAGGCAATAAATTTTTAACATGTATCATTATCAAAATGGTTAGATTGATTACATTGATTCAACTTCTTCCTAAAATCATGGCGAGCAATGCCATTCTTACGAATACTCCTCCTTCCGCTTGCCTAAAATAGGCTGCCCTGGGGTCGCTGTCGAATTCTGGCGATATTTCGTCGTTTCTCGGGAGCGGGTGGAGAACAACCATGCGACTCTTCGCCAAAGTCATTACTGAAGGGGTGACAACGAAGTGGCCGCAGGACTGAAATCGGGAATTAGCTGGGTTTGAAAAATGTGCCATTATGGAGAGTCGGTAGCTAAGGTAAGAGATTCGGCTCAGGTGGCACATCAGTGTCACGGCTAGATAAAGCCGGCAAACGGAAAAAAAGAGAAACGTTAAAATTTGGTGCTGGTCAGCCATGTACGGTTAAACTCCATTTCATCAAGATTACAAACATTACCTTACGAGATAAAGAGTTTCATGATACCTGAGTAGGATTTTGTATTATAAACAATCCAGAGTGAATCTACGCAAGGAGAGCAGGAAATTGTAGTGAATGTGATAAAGTTAGGGAACATGAAAATGCGTGTAACTACATAATCCGAGTGGAACACTGGGGTAATTTTGAAGTGTATAATTCTGGTCGTGTCCCGGATGGCTCACCCATCATCCAATCACCCCAACACAACCAAAACAAGTGCCCGGTGACGGTTTGTACCAAGCCTAAAATCATGGACCACGTATCACATCTATTTCCCGTGGATTGCTCAAGAAAGTAAGCCAAGCCGCAGAAACTGGTTCAACTATACTACACGCTGTGCTGATTTTCAGTAGGTAAGTCAAACACAAGACTCCATTCAATCGTACCATCTGCACAAGTCTAGCATTTTTTTTTTATAAGAACCTACTAGGGCGAAAGTCGCCGTACTTACCACAGACTTCTACTAGGCTATATTAAAAAAAAAGAAATAATATGTAAATAAAAAAACAAAGGCGGACTCAGGCATCGGAGGTAGCACCCCCGGCGCAGCAACATTCAACCTAAAACGAACAGTCCAATCAAGTGGAGGAGGCCAGCTCTTCAAAAAAAACGTATAGTCATCAAGTCTGTATGAACGAACACATACCGACTAAAGGGACAAACGGTAGTCACCCCACTCGTCCCAGTACCAGGAAAGGTAACGTGCGCGAAGATCACCCAGACGGGACATTCAACAAGAATGTGCCGAACAGTCTGGGGGACAACGCAGTCGTCACAGGTGAGCGCTCCATCAAATGGCGGGACTTCCCGAGTGTGTGGCGAATTGGGAAACGACAAAAAGCAACATGAAGCCGTAGCGGCATTAGGGGTAGGTCTATAGGAACAGTCGCGGCGCAATAACACGTTACAAGTTTCCCTCGACCTTCTATCTTCTTTACCAAGTAGCCCGGAGAGCTGCCCGTAAATGTGTCATGTAATCAGTGCGAGGAAGAGCGAAATCCTCGTCAGGTGGTCTAGTCTTCGCGGACTCTTTGGCGCCCTCATTCCCCGCAATTCCTACATGTTAAGGAACCCAGGAGAAGATAATTTTGACATCCTTCCGGCTGGACAAATCCGTAGCATCACAGATATCGCGAACCAGGGGATGCGGAGATTCCAATGCCTGGAGAGCACTCAAGGCGCTTTGTGATTCGCTATAAATGACAATTCGGTCTCGGAACCGGGCACGTCGCGTTATCTCCTGCACCTAGGGGAGTATTGCAACCAGCCCCGCTGAATTCAAACAGAGGGAATACGGCGTGGAAACCGACCACCTATTGGTACTTGAGCCATCCGTCTAAACTGGCACGGTTCCAGCGTGACATGAGGGTGCTCCAAAAAGGCCGAGCGCAATACTCCCAGTGCAGTAGAAGCTTTCGGGGCGGTGGTGCCCCAGGTTCTACCCACCTTGGCAGAGCCAGCGGCGCTACCAGCCCGAGAGATATACCGAGTTCTCGAAGGAGTTTCCTAGCCCTAATCTTAAAGTGCTTAGGGTATGACTGGCGTCTCTCGGCGGCATAGGCACCATTGAGGTTAGCTGCGGATGCAGTGAGAGCCGTTGGCGACTGAGGGAGGTGCCGGGCTCGCGTGTACAGGCGAATAATAGACTGTGCACGGCGCAGAGCGAGTGGCATCTCCCCAGCAAGTAGGCTATCAATAGGGGAGTTGCGGAAGGCACCTATACACGGTAGGCTGCAGATGCATAAAACGCGCACCTGTAGTCGAACTTTGAAAGAACAAAGTATCGATAAAAAAAATAAGGCAGTAGCCCTATCAGTGCCCCAGGCGCTGAACGTCAGGAAGCAAAGAATATCTATGGCGTGGATACAAAAGACCATTGAGCTGCGAATATGAGCCTCCGAGGTGATGCGTGGGTCAAATACACGCCCAAGGAAACGGTGCGAGTCTACCACTTCCAGGCGAACCCTATTAGAAACAAGTCGGGGTCAGGGTGGAGTCGAGTATGGCTGCAGAATTGCTCCACTTAGTCTTGACCAGGAAACCGAAACCCGTGCGCATCGGCATAACAAGAGACTCGGTTCAATGCCCGTTGAAGTCGACGTTCCAGAGTTGGCATCTGTGCTGCGCCAAAAGAGATCAAAAGGTCGTCCACGCAGAGGGCAGTGAGAATACCTTCCGGCAGCACCGAGGTGATGCCGTTGACGCTCAGGGAAAAGAGTGCAACACTGAGGACACTTTCCTGCGGAACACTCTCTTCTTGCTCCATTTGGCCGGAGAGGGCTCCACCCACGACGATCTCGAGAAATTCAGAGTGGGAGGCATCCCACTTGCACACGCAGGAAGTTAGAGAAATTGGGCGGAAACTGGGCGTGGTGGGGTGATCTCTCGCATGTTTTCGAAAAAACAGCACCGTAGCGATTCGCCAGGAGTCTGGGAGGATACCCTCTACCCAGGTTCTGTTGAACAAACTTACCAGAAAAGCCATGCATCTTCACCAGGGGGTCGAAGCTTGGCGTACGGCCATCACCGGGCCAAGGGCAGTGTGCGCGCACGAAGTGAGAGCGGTACGCAACTCACTAAATGGAAACCTGTCGTTGAGGGGTTCTCCACCTCTGGTGGTAAAGTCAGGGTCGGCGACCCTCTGTGACATCGAGACGCGAATTGAATGCTGGCGGAGCAGCATTCGGGCTAGATAATGCGGGGAAAGCGGTCGCAAAGGATTCCGCCACAGACGCGGGGTGCGAGATCGAGATTGCGATCCCATTCTCCTGGAGAATGGTACAGGGGCCTGCAAGAACTTACCCGAATCCTTTTGACTCGCTTCTATACTTCTGCAAAAGGGGTCTTCCCGTTAAGTGATCACACGTCGGTCAAGTGTTCTTTGCCTGTGGAGGTAAAGTCAGGGTTGGCGACCTTCCGTGGCATCGTGACGCGCAGTGAATGCTGGCGGAGCAGCATTCGGGCTAGAGATTGCGGGGAAAGCGGTCGCAAAGGATTCCGCCACAGACGCGGGGTGCGAGATTGCAATCCCATTCTCCTGGAGAATGGTAGGGGGGCCTGCGAGAACTTGCCCGAATCGTTTTGACTCGCTTCCACACCTCTGAAAAAGCGGTCTTCCCGTTAAGTGATCACACGTTTACAGTGAAATCGTTCGGGCGGCGCTTATAGCCCATGTAAGCATAACCCTTCTATTTGGGGCTCGCCTCAAACTCGAGTGACCACCACGGGAGCGGTCGGCATGCGAAATGGCCAGAAGTTCTAGGAATAGTAATTAGGCCCACGGCGATGAGGTTGCCAGAGAACTCAACGGCCTCATCTAGCGACCTAAACTCCTTGACTGAGACAGAGAAATCAGTCATTTCCTAAAATGCGGACCATCGCGCCCGAGCCAAGTACTATCGGGGCGGGCTCTCAGGCGGCAGCAGACCAGAAAATGATATTTGAATGGGGAAGTGGTCACTACCATGGTTGTCATCGACTACCACCCACACAAAATCAGGCTGTGCATCCGGAGAGCATAATGATTGCTCGAGAACCACTTCCTATTTTCCTGCCTCGATCCGTGATGCGTAGACTCATCCACATTTAGGACACCCATCTCCAGCTTGTTAATCAGGTCGGAGGGGACCTGACGCCTGGGATTAATTGAGTAGTCTCCCCAGATGCGGGGGTCTACTGTTGAAGTCCCCGAGCAAGAGAAAAGGCCTCGGCAACCGTCCCACGACGCGGCGGAAGGCCCCTGCGTCGAAGTCGCCTGTCGGTGTAATGTACGTGGAAATAATGGTATACCTCCTATCCAGGAGCAGCTGCACAGTTACCGCCTGGAAGGAGGTGTCTAAAGCGAAGAGAAGAACGGAGACATCACGCCGGGTGTAAATGGCGCATCCTCCTGCCAAGACCTCATCCCGTGGTGGTGGGGTCGCAAAACGGGAAGAGGGCGAGCCTCTGCAGTTCATCCCAGTTGGACCGGAGGCCGCGGCAATCTTCGAAGAGAATACCCTTGCGAGAATGGCCGTACGCCTTCCGGACACAGAACTCCGGGCCTTGTTAGCCGGACAATGGGCGGAAGGCACTGTCGCCTTCGAGGACTTATCGGGGGAGGTTGGCCTTGCTATGCGAGTCTTTTTCCTCCCCCCGCCTCGAAACCTTAGGCAGGCGCGTCGGCTTCGGAAGCGGGGGTCCCTCCTTTAGAGGATCCGCCGTCTTCGGGTCACTCATCTATCACTGGCTGTGGGCGTAGGCGCAGAAGCTCTTTTAGTGCTGTCCTACTTTCTGGGGTCAGCTTTATGAACTCCGGAAGATGGCTTCGCGACCAACTTCAGGGGTATTGCTTCGTGTGAGTTTAATGATTCGGTGGAGGCATGCGGCCGTTTCGCCTTATGGGAAACTGTCACGCTTGGCGAAAGGCGATGGGGGAGCTCTGGTTTTAGCCGGGGCTGTTTGCGAACCCTCTGTGCCGTTAGCTCTACCAGGGACGCGCCCAGGGTGTATAGCCCGCAGAAATTTTCACAATGAGCGCAGAAACAACCTAGCTCGTACACCTGGATGGGCCAGGAGCATAAGGTGTCTTTCTTAACAATGAGGTATAAGACATCCCAATCAGCGCCGGGCGCGCCAGGATCAACTCCTTAGCCTCGCGACATGAGAGATGATTCTGGGCTTGAATGGCCAGGATCTCTTTGTCAACGAGACACGCACCACATTTCTTCGAAGAAGCGGGATGCGGCTCTCCGCAATTGATACACTTGGCAACACATGATGTGGACTTATGATATCCGGCCTTGGAGCATCTTACACAGACTTCGGGTAACCCAGACTTTGCACGTCTACAGGAACGATTCATGCGGACGATGCGGTGGCAGTAGTACCACCACTGCGGGAGTGTCACGAATGCATTCACGTGGTAGAAATACCAACCAGCACGCACCGACTCAGGGAGCTTGTCATAGTCGAACGTTCAGAAACAGTGTAGGAGTGGGTCTTCCTGTTTTCTCATCACACGTTCGACCTTGACCGCTCCTTTGTTGGCCAGCTCTAAGGAGTTATCATCTATGGAGTAGGCCACGATTTTCTTGCTGAAACCACTCCTTTCACTTAGTTCAACGTAGATTTCGGTGTCACTCACCGGCGTGCCACCAAGTATCCGAAGGGCACTAATCATCTCTGGGCGGGAGGGACCCGACGTATTTTATTTTTTGGGGGGAGGAGCCAATCTGACAACTGCCTACTTGGGCATAGGTGGCCGTACAGCCTACGACTATGCTATATTAAAAGCAAATAACAAATAACGATAAAAATTACATAGGCTAAAAAAGATAATATTAAAAACAAAGCAAAAAGGTAAGAAGGAAGCGCGCTCTGGCGTCGGGGGTAGGCTGCCTCCCCCCGGCACATGAACATGCGACCCACAACAAACAGTCAAATAAAATGGAGGAGTCGTAAAGTCCACGAGTCAGTAAACAAACACATTTCAAAGTATACCCTTTATGCTAGTCTCGTTTGTCGTCGTAAAAAAACGTTTTTATTAATATATTAACACAGACAAATTGGTGCGGTTAATGTAGTGGCATTATTAGACAACTGCTCTACTTCAGGTCCAGCGTGACATCCTTCGTCCTCGCACTGGAAGATAACTCTCAGCGAATACTTCTACAATGCCTTGTATTCGTCAGAAGGCTCCCGTCGAGAGAAACAGGTCACCTTCGGCTCTCTATTAATTGCGCTAGCTAGTGCTCTTTTTTGATGGATCATGTTGGCCAAGGGCAACATGCATAAGTGGAGCGAATATCCAGAAAGCGTTTGATGCTAGCGCGCTGGAAAACACCAGGTAGTCTCTCAATGAGGGGCCCCGACGTAATTGAGGCTCCACTCGGCGCACTTTCAACTTTTGTCTTGGTCTAGGCCTCCCCACACGGGAGAGCATCGGGGCCGTACGTGCCGATCTTAGCCTCGTCGCTTCCCGAAAAGAGAGCGGACCCATGTGTCTTCAGAGCTCCCGCTGAGGGCGAGGAACCTTTACTCCTCTTAGTCTTTTTTTCTATTTCTTTTCTTTTTAGGAGAGGAGGATGGAGAATGAACCCACTTCTCTACCCAGCCGGAAGGAGCCATTGCGCTAGATGGACCGGACTCAGCAAGATCCTTCTCTGAAATGGAGAAGGTCTTGGCTGTCAAAGGGATACCAGTCGGGGACAGAGGTCCCTCCTCTCCTTGTGAGCCAGAGCCGTCTGAGGAGAAACTTGCTAAAGGGGCAGACTCAGGTTTGGTGCTTGGCACCGATCCCGGGCTCGACCCCATGCCAGATCCTGCTGTCTGGGTCTGGGTCACCTCCAGGACCATGTCCATCTCAGGGGCGCGGGGGGGGGGGGGGGGGTACGTCTCCGTATCCCCCCCTCCCTCCAAGACATCACGGATCCCATTCAAGGTACTTTTCGTCTCGCCTAAGGCCGGCGAACAAGCATCTATCGAGGAAGAGAGGGTGGGCAGGTATGCTGGCCCTCTGTAAACTCAATACAAGAGTCCAAGACCTTAGGGGCCACAGACCGACATGCCTTCCTATACCTTGCTCCCCTGAAGAGGTAGACCCTATCGAACAGCTCTCGGTTGGAGCGGTCAATTTTGGGCCGCACCCGTATGTCTAAGAGAAAAGTAAGTCTCCTCTCCGGTATAAGAGGGTTGAAGGTGTCCCTGAGAAACCAAAGGGAGGGGGGAGGGGCAACCTCCTAATCTGTAGAGGAGCTGCCCGAGAGCGGCTCCAATGTTGGCAAAGTGGGTAAAGTTTTTTTTACTTGTCCATGGCCTAAGGAAAATTTCACCACCCCTACCTGTAACGGCCAACACTGACCCCAACAAGGGAACGGCACTACTGGGCGCCTTTGATTGACCCCTTCTTCAGCACGGCAGCCAGAGAAACGTATCGCCGTGCCCCTTATGGGGGAGAAGCATCCAAGTGGCCATTCTCCCCTAAGGTGTCAAGGATCGCAACAGGGAGCTCTCGGACTATGGCTTGTAATTAACGTAGTTGGGGTCGTTAACCGAACTCCAATTGGATAGACAGGTGGGTGGTTATGCCGGTCCCTAACAAAGTCAAGACACACTGGTTAATTACAATGGCAGGCTCAGCCTGACAGGCGTCACCACCCATACGCTTTTTAAAGGAGTTCGTTCTGTCGAGCCGCGGTGGATTTTGATACGCCAGCTCAGATTTTTTGGTAGGTCCCTGTCTAAAGGAAACGGGGCTGCAGTTGGTCTATTGGTGGATTCGCCCAAGAGGGACTGCAAAGAAACGGCTATATCCTGCAATAAGCCACTCCTAGCTAACCCATATCGGATTTTCTTACTTTTCATGTCTTCACCCTCGGTGCGTTATGGAGTGATGTTCGCACCTGCACAGCGACCAGACGTTGCCCAGTGCAGGGTCGATCCCCAAAGGACGCAAGTTACAAAAGAGCAGCAGAGAGGCAGGGCAACATGAGGGATTTCCATACTAGGTCGTACTAATCGTGGATTGGACCGCCAGGATATGGACTGTTTTGCAAGACCCAGAGACGGGATCCGAGACTTTTAATTGGCCTAGCAGCCAACAAGGAGGTAAAGCCCACCCACAATAAACAGTACTAGTCTTATGCACCCGAGGGAGATGGTCAGCTCATTACATTTTTTTTTTTTTTTTTTTAGAGCTCATCTGGCGACTGCCTACTTGGGCATTAGTCGCCGTATTAAAACTGGCCTAGTTCTAAGGCTACTTTAAAATAAAATTAAAGAGACGAAAAAAACACCCCAAATGGGGGAAAGGAAGCAAGCTGGTGCGTCGGGGAGAGGTCCCCCCGGCGCAGGAGCGTGCAAAAAAAAAAAACAAAAAAAAAAAACATGCAAAAAAACAACAAAACAAAACAAAAAAACCAAACAAACCTTGCTTAAATAATAGGGAGAAGGCCGGCCTCCCCCAAGAAGTCAAGAAGTCAACAAGTCCACAAGTCAATGTGCACGAATCTGTCCCGAGCACAAGGGACAGGCGGTAGCGACCCCGCCCATCCCGGTACTGGGACAGGTATCGTGCGCGAAGATCACCCAGACTGGGACATTCGACAAGAATGTGCCGAACAGTCTGGGGGACGACGCAGTCGTTGCAATAGCGCGCAGGCGAGCGCTCCATCAGATAGCGATGCGTCACACGAGTGTGTCCGATTCGGAGACGACAGAAAGCAGCCTGAAGCCATCGCGGCATTGGGGGATAGGTCCATGGGAACAGTCGCGGCGCAATGGCACGCAACTTTAAGTTCCCTTCGACCGTCTCCCATCTTCTTTGCCAAGCAGTCCGAAGAGCTGCCCGTATTCCTGCCATGTAGTCGGTGTGAGGAAGAGCGAAACGCTGGTCCGGTCGCAGAGTCCTCGCGGAATCTTGGGCGCCCTCATCGGCGCGCTCATTCCCCGCAATTCCTACATGTCCAGGAACCCAGCAGACGATAATCTCGACATCTGCCCGGCTCGCCAAAACCGTGGCGTCACGGATATCGCGAACCAGGGGATGCGGAGATTCCAATGCCCCGAGAGCACTCAGGGCGCTTTGTAAGTCGCTATAGATCACAATCCGGTCTACGAACCGGGCACGTCGCGTAATCTCCCGTACCGAGTGGTGTATTGCCACCAGCTCGGCCGTGAAGACAGACGCAGCGCCTGGTAGAGCCCCGCTGACTTCAAACAGAGGGGATACGGCGTGGAAGCCGACCCCCTCTTGGGACTTGGAGCCATCCGTATACACTGGCACGGTACCAGCGTGACACGATGTGTGCTCCAAAAAGGTCGAACGCAATACTCCCAGCGCAGTACAAGCTTTGGGAGCAGAGGCGTGGCGACAAATAGCCAAATGTGGTACCCTCCAGGGTGGCGTCATGGGCAGAACCAGGGGCGCCACCGGCCCGAGAGCTATATCTACCTCTCGAAGGAGTTTCCTGGCCCTAAACCCAAAGGGCTTAGGGTATGACTGGCGTCTCTCGGCGGCATAGGCACCATCGAGATCAGCTGCGGATGCAGTGAGAGCTGTTGGCGACTGAGGGAGGCGCCGGGCTCGCGCGTACAGGCGAGTGATGCACTGCACGCGGCGCAGAGCGAGTGGCATCTCCCCAGCATCGACCAACAGGCTCTCAATGGGGGAAGTGCGGAAGGCACCGGTCGCAAGGCGAAGGCCAGGGTGGTGGATTGAATCCACCTTCCGCAATAAACGCTCGGCTGCGGATGCATAAAACTCGCATCCGTAGTCGAGCTTCGAGCGAACAAAGGATCGATAAAAAAGTAAGGCGGTAGCCCTATCAGTGCCCCAAGCGCTGAACGCCACGGAACGGAGAATGTCCATGGCGCGGGTACAAGAGACCCTAAGGCTGCGAATATGAGCCTCCCAGGTGAGGCGTCGGTCGAATACAAGACCAAGGAAACGGTGCGACTCAACCACATCCAGGCGCACCCCATTAAGAAACAAATCTGGGTCGGGGTGAAGCCGTGGATGGCGGCAGAAGTGCACCCCCTTAGTCTTGGCCGAAGAAAACCGAAACCTGTGCGCTTCGGCATAGCGAGAGACGCGCTTCAATGCCTGTTGGAGTCGACGCTCCAGAGTTGGCATCTGGGCCGCGCCAAAAGAGATCGAAAGGTCGTCCACGTAGAGCGTAGCGAGAACATCTTCTGGCAGAACCGAGGTGATGCCGTTGATGCTCAGGGCAAAGAGTGTGACACTGAGGACACTTCCCTGCGGGACACCCTCTTCCTGCTCCTTTGGGGCAGAGAGGGCTCCCCCCACCCGTACGCGGAATCGACGATCTCGCAAAAATTCAGATATAAACATTGGGAGGCGTCCCCTCGCCCCCATCGTGTGGAGAGTCTCCATGATACCGTATCGCCATGCGGTATCATAGGCCTTCTCCAGATCAAAAAACACCGTGGCGTAGTGCTGTCTACGAAGGAAAGCCTCGCAGACGGCATTTTCCAGTCGGAGCAGAGCATCCGACGTCGAGTGAAACTTACGGAAGCCGCACTGTGCAGAAGACAGATGGCCTCCGCTGTCCAGGAAAAAGGCTAATCTAACATTTACCAATTTCTCCATCAACTTGCACACGCAAGAGGTTAGAGAGATTGGGCGGAAACCGGTCGGAGTAGAGTGATCTCTCCCCGGCTTGCGAAAGGCGAGCACAGTAGCGATTCGCCAGGAGTCTGGGAGAAGACCTTCCACCCAGATCCTGTTGAACAGATCTAACAGAAAGGCCATGCCTCGCTCACCCAGGTGTCGAAGCATGTCAGCTCATTACATGTAAGGAAGGGGTTATTGGGGCAAAACCGATCTTCTCATTAATCGCTTCCCAAAGCCAAACACTCGAGTCTTGGTCTCTTGCAACCTACGGGTGTTAAAGGGCTTTGTTTATAAAGGTACCAGAGCCTCTTTTTTGAGATGAATTGTGGTAGCTGGTCATGTCCGTAAGCTGCGACAAAGGGTCGAGTATTTGTAGAAAAAAAAGGAATGTTGAGAGGGAACGAGTAGAAAGCGACTAACTCCTCTAAGTCCCGTCAAAGAGTTCAAGTGAACCCAGTAACGAAACTTTCCTAATATGCACTGGATTAATTTTTCCAACTTGCACGCAGAGGAATTGAGAGACATTGGGAGAAACCAGCCGGGGTAGTGTGTTCTTTACCGGCTTGCGAAAAGCAAGCACGGTAGGCATTCGCCAGGAGACTGATATGATACCACCAGTCCAGATCCTATTGAAAATATATAACAGATAGGCCCTGCCTCGTTCACCCAAATGTCAGAGCATGGCGGATGGGCAATCTTCCGGATCAGGGGCGGTATCCGCGTATGAAGCGAGAGCAGAAAGGAGCTCACTTAGAGAAAAAAAAAGGTGGTTGAAGGGTCCCTCGTATTTTGAAGTAACTTCCAGCTAGTGGCCTTTAACAAGCCAACGGCGTACGATAAATACTGGTGGAGCACCAGCCTGACTAGGGAATGTGGTGAAGGTAGTTGCGAAGGACTCAGCCACGGGCGCGAGGTCCTAGATAGCAGCCCAGTCCTCCTGGAGAAATGGGGGTGGAAGTTAGATGATCAAGAGCTTATCCCGAATCCTTTTGAGTCGCATCGCCTCTACATCTCTGCAAAGGGGTGTTCATTTTGAATGAAAATACGTATGCCGGATTCGAAACACACGAACCTAGCCCAGCTCGATGAAATTCGGTAATGGTGTAAATGTTCGGGTGGTACTTATAGCGCATACAGATATCTCGCTTCACACAACCTGCCGGGATTGCGAGAACAACGGCCTCATCCACCTATATACACTCTTCGACTGGGATAGGGAAATCATTCATTTCCTGAAATGCGGGCCACGGCGATGGCTACAAGCACCACCGATGCAGTTTCTCGGATGGCATATGCCTATGAAATATTTAGGAAGGATCTAAGGAGGCACGTTTCAAGGAAAAGACCTTCGTGGGAATGGCTGTAGCCTTCTCGGAGACAATTGGCCGATGAAGGCACCGCTGCCTTTAAGAGCTTACTAGGGGAGGTCTTCCAACCAGATTGGGTAGGGATGGGGGGTGCCTGATCTGAGACTGACGTGACGGCTAAATGGAGGCGCATGGCCGACTTGCTTTACAGGAAGAGTTCGCTTGGAGGGCGGAATTTTTAGCTGGGGTTGGAGCTAGTCCGAAGAGTTGCTATATCTACTAAGGTGCCATCCAAAGAGCACATGGCTATTCAAAAGATGAAAACGAATCGGTTCTTAAATTATGGTGTTTGAATTCTGCCATATTTGAGACGTCAATTTCCAGCTTTTCGATCAGGTACGTAATAAGTAAATGTGTTCTTCAGGTTTATTGTGGACCATACCCGACTGACCAATTTAACATCCGCCGTCCCAGACCCGCCTGTTGCTTCTCCCACACGACACTATCCCACCTACTAATCGAGTGCCCCTTATTCTACTCTCGCTTGTTTTCATTTCCATTGTACTTGTACCTTATCCTGGCCAAAGGCAGCCAATCACACAGTAAACCCTCCTTTTTCCTCTCAAACAACCCTCCAAATATAGGTGCACTTGTCTTTCTAACTCATCCTAGCGCCCTCATTGTCATAGAGCATGATTGACTAAAGTTAATCGACCGTCATCCCCCTCCTCTCCGATCAAAAACACACCCGGACTCCGTTCTGCAACAAGGACATGTCACCTTATGGGCCAATAAACGGGAAATAGTGAATCGTTACTTGCAAGCTTCTCTGGCCTAGGAGTCTTTGATTCCCTCAACTCTAGCAATTAAGACGAAATTATTTCATTTCTGCAATGAGCATTGGAAATAATATGAATTTAATAAAGCCTAATCCGACGTTTCACTAGATACACGGGCGTTACTACTGAGCCACGATGGACAAAAGGACACCCTGTAGAGCTTCAGGTAAAGACACCAAATAAATGACCAGAGGTATTTTACACTTCTCCCCGTCGACACTCGGGTAGTAGGCATCATTTAATTCCAAAGTATTCATTATGGCTAGGTCGTAATGCCAGCGTTTCTGATGCGAAAAGTCGCTGGTTTGAATTCTACCAATGCTGGCGGTGATTGTTTAAATCTTTCACATAGCGCGCTATTACACTTGACTAATCTCATACGAAAGCCTAAGCCTGAGTGTTGCAGACATATTCACAACAACCTGCAGATAGAGTACTGGATCTTTGAGAAGTCCCGGTCTGGTGCCGGCCCAATGAAAAGACATTAGTCAGGGGAAACATTATTTGTATTGACCAATTCATTTTTTAAAATTAAATTTATCGTTTGAACAGCTCATTTGCCTAACTAACCTTTAGCGGAGCATTAACATTCAGATTGTAAAAATTCAGATGTTAGATTTCTTTACCTTTTCGTAATCTGCATCGGAGAGAAATCTTTCCCTTTGAATTCTTGTCATATACAAGACGTCGGTTTCGGGTACTGCTGACTTTAAGTCGAGGAATTCCTCCTGAAATCAGTTTTGTTTGGGATTTTGAATTTTTATTTTTGACAAGGGAAAGAAAATGGTGTAGTCGAACCAGTTATGATCACACAGGGGCTAAATAATTACGGAAGAATAGAAAGGGGATGGATAATTATAATTAAAGAATAAAAAATAATGCGCATCTCAGCAAACCTAAATGCTAAAAAGGGACGGGAGGAAGGCTATCTCAGAACTATAAAAAGGGACGGGGGAAAGAGGGGTTATCGCAGAACTACAAAAAGTTGCGCCATCCCTCCCTCCCTCCCCAGACAGAATAATGAAATTCTTCTTAAGCCCGAAGAGACCAGACAGCTGGGGGGGAGGGAGGGTTGCTATTGAGTAGATCGGAGAGCTCAGAGATTCGAGAAGGATGGGGGGGCGTGTTCCGCGCGTGAGGGGTACGTGTCTATAAGTACCCTATCGCCATGTTCGACGATGGAGGAAAGAGTGGCTATTGTAGATAGAGGTGAGTAGGAAAAGGGGCAAAGGAAAAAATAATAGCGTAGGCGAGTTGCGATCAACTTCCCGCGTCTCTGGGCCACTGTTAGCCAGCGGCGAATCCATTCCGCCATCCTGAGCCTCATAAAAGACTCATTCAAACGAAGCTTTTAAGCCACTCGCCTGCACTTCTCGTGCTGGTGGGAAGGATAGCGGAGGAGGAGTCATGTACGTGACGACGCGTGCTGGAGCTAACTACCCCCGTGGGGTAGAGACAGCGGAACCGCCAATAGGTGGCCAGTTCTTGACAAACGCTGAAGTTTTGTGTCAGCGAGGCTCGCTGGGATTGAAGCCGGTACCCAGGCGTTAGAATTCCAACACCAAATGCACTCAGCTAACGAGAGCTCCAAAAGTACCAACTTGATCTTCATGATGAGGAGAGAAAATGAGCAGTGAGAAGCAAACTGGAACATTATTATTACTAATTAAAACTAAAAAACGAAAACCAACGAGAGAAACTACTTCCTCGTTGGTAAAGAAAGTGGTGAAGATGGGAGTACCAATGTATCAAAGAGAGATGTATAGCCGCTACTTCATCCGTGAACGAGTGTTTGGGAATGGGGGAAGCAATTTAATAAATGTTAGCTGCAGCACGGTTGCTCATGCTACACCCAAGTCTCACTTGCGGGGAAAAACTGGAACGACAGGTGCATGTTAACTCATAGGGTGGAGTTTGGATGAAAGAGTGAGAAATGGACTGGGGTAGTCGAAAAGAACAAGGAAGGGAAGGTGAATTACTGTCGCCCGGGGGATAAAGGATGTTGTTCAATAAAAATGCTTTACCGCTAAAAGAAACAGCAAATAAGAAAATACAGTACCGTTCCCCCAAATCAGAATGCCTGTATTTGTATCACAACATCTTGCACAACTTTTACCAGAGAAAATCGAAGGTTTCCAAAATTTGTGCACGATAACCTACATCTATTAGCTATGTATAGACAAATAGGTCCACCTATTTTCCCATTCATATCTCCTACAACCACCAACCGATATCCATTCCCATCCACCACTCGTCCCAAGACATTTCAGACTTCTCTTTCTCATCTTTAATTTTAAAATCAGAGGGTCCATATACAACAAACCCCGCACAGTTTCATTTTTGCAAGTCTCAGCTTTACCAATATAATTCTAGAGCTCACACATTCTTACCCTATTATTACATCATTCAACTCTTCCTATCATCCTGATCGCATTCAGTTTTCTCCATCCCACGAAAACTATTCATCTCTTTCATCTTTGTCTAGCATACCTGGTTTTGAAAAAGTTCTGTTACACTTTTTTTTTTAGCTATCGAGAGGTTTAGGTATGTGATAGAAAAAGTTCCGCCAAACAAACTTAAGTTCTACTTTTCTGGTACGTGTCATTAAAACGTCTTTTCTATTGTGTGCATGAGTGTGGAGATTGAAGTGAAAAGAATCAAGATCTCTGCTCCCCTGAGGCGGGCCACAACAAGTCCGACATCGCCAAGCAGCTCAACGTCAGCCGGAAGACCGTCCACAGAGTCGTGAAGAGGCTCAAAAACGGGTTAATACTTCAAAGATCGACCTCGTCGAGGCAGACCTCAATTTGGCAACCGTTTTGCTGTAAGAAAGGCCTTCGGAAGTGCTCAGAAGCTCAAAATGACTGCGCTCGCGAAGAACATCGCGGTGGCCATAGTGTCCGGCGCCGTCAAGGGAGATGGATGGATGGATTATTTACAAGTCCCTTGGTGCTCACTGCGAGGTGATTGCACCGTAATTTGTTTTGTAGTAAAGGTTTTAAACACGAGTTATAAAAGTTGTGTCTGATATCATGAGGTTGTGATTATGCAGTGATGATTGAAGTACTAGATGAATAAATGGTATGATAATCTGTTAAAATAATTAAAATTCATTAAAACTTAGATCGTCTACTGGAGACCAATCTATAGCTTCTTTAATAGTCCCGTCTCCTCGAGGTAGCGGATGATTCCGCTGCCAGGGCGGATATTTTTCAGCTGTTATTGCAAATCTTAGGATATCGAGGGTACCCCCACCATGGATGCGTATGTATCTTCGTCGGAGTTATCCATAGGTTGGGCATTCCGCGATGAGATGTGCAATTGTGAGGGGTAGAATGCAATCTTCACAGTAGGGGGGATAGCCTTTCTCCATTAGGTATCCATGTGTAAGTAGTGAATGTCCGATGCGTAGTCTGCATACGGATACCTCTTGCCGGCGGGTAAGTTCTCGAGGCTTCCATGGCGATAACTTTTGGAAAATGTGTCGCATCTTATTTTGTCCGTATAAATCTGCCCATCTGGCCATCCAGTTTTCCCGAATGGCGGCCTTTATTGAAATGATGTAGTCCTCATATGGTATTGGGATATCATTGGGCCTGATTGGACGCAGGGCGGCATTTTTTGCCGCTCTATCAGCTTGCTCATTTCCAGCTACCCCTACGTGTGCTGGGACCCAGCAAAAGGAAATTTTCTTTCTTTCGCATGCTGCTCTATATACGTAGTTTCTTATTTCTAACAAAATTGGATGGATGTCTGTCATTCGTTCTAATGTTTGTAGGCTGCTGAAGGAGTCGGTGAAGATTGTGAATTCATCTGATGTTGGGTTATTGTATGCCCAATGTACTGCATGTTTTAAGGCATAGCACTCGGCAGTGAAGTTGATAATGTTTGGGTAGTTTTTCAGAGAACGTATAGTTATTTGATATCACCGAAAATCCTGTTCCGTCTATGAATTTTGATCCATCGGTGTATATATGTATACACATATGTGTTGCTGCGCGGGTAAGGAATTGAATTTTCTCTCCCAGGGGAGTAGTTGTTAATTGTTTTATTATGTTACCATGGCATATCTTTAAAGAAGATTTCCAAAATGGAATATCTGGGAAAGCAAGTGGATGGATGGGGTTCATCGTTACTCCGATTTCTTCCATCCATAGTCGCCCTCTACTTCCAAATGGTCGTGGGAGAGTTAGGCGTGTTGTAAAAATATTATCCATTTGGTCATTCATGATGGCGGTCGAAGTCGGCGATGTTGGGAGTCGCTGAATGCGGCTAAAGAGGCGTAGAGAGAGTTCCACCCTTCGGAAGTCTAGTGGTGTCTCCCCGGTATCGCATTGTAGGCTCGGTATGGGTGATGATCGGAAGGCTCCGGTAGCCATGCCTAGACATTCATTGGCCACCGTGTTGATGAGTGCAAGGCGCCTCTTGGAAGTAGAGGAGTAGATCTCGCATCCGTAGTCCAGTTTGGGTTGCACTAAAGAGCGGTAGAGAGTCAGAAGTGTTTCGCGATCAGCTCCCCAGTCGTGGCGTGATACTGTACGTAGGACGTTCATTTCTTTCTTACAAGAGTTTTTAATGCTTCTTATGTGGTTCCCATGTCAACCTTCTGTCAAATGTTAGTCCTAGGAATTTATAGCTTTCAACGACTGCAATCCTCTTTTGGTATAGGTATAGGTCAGGTTCCCTAATACATCTTCTACGACGGCAGAAGTGGACCACTTTGGTCTTCTCAGCTGAGAATTGGTAGCCGTGGGTAGTAGACCATCTCGTGATGTTGTTGATGGCGATCTGGAGGCGACGTTATATTGTTGCCATTTCGGGGGATAGAGAAGTCATCTACATAAAGGTTGGCTTTAATGTCTTGATGGAGGTTTTGTGAGATATCATTGATTCCTATAGCAAACAGGGGTACGCTGCCTTGTGGAACGCCTTCTTCTTGTATAAATGATTTCCGTCAAGGAGGAGTGCGGGAAGAACTTGAGGTGCGTGGAAAGGTGTTGTTCACCGACGGTACGTAAGAAGGTCGGGAGCGCTGTCGTCGCCTTTAACGACTTGAAGAGTCATGGCAATCGAATTCTCATTTTTTTCTGATGAAAAACCTTCACGCTTAACCCGTTCATTAACAAACAGAACAACCGCATGGTAAGGATCGACCAGAACGTCTCCGAGGTCCGTTACGTATCCACGACCAAGCTCCCGGCCTTCGTAATGCTGCTCGGTGTCGTGACTTCGAATGACGAGAAGATGCCGGCGATGGTTCGCGGCCGATTACATGGACATCTTGGCCATCAAAGTCGTGCACTGAGTGAGAAAGAACACGAAGAAAGCGACGGACTAAGGTTTTAAACATAACGGTGCCTCGCCCACATGGCAAAGAGCGTGCAGGAGTAGTTGGCATCGAACATGAACTTCTAGTCGAAGGACTTTTAGCCGCTGCAGTCGCTCGAGCTCAACCCCATCGACTACAGCGTATTGGAGCATGTCGAAGGCAAGGTCTGCAAGGTCCGCCACAGCGCTGTCAACGAGCTGGTCCTGCGTCAACCGCGTGTGGGCCACCATGGGGAAGGACTTCGTTCGCAACGTGTGCGCGGCCTTACGGTATCGCCTGGAACGCGTGCTCACCACCAAGGGCGGCCAAATTGATTAATATTACAATTTAAACACATTTATATGTTAAAACAATAAAAACGTGTCTAACTGCAGCAAAACTATCAGTGTCCTTTGTTGAGTGTCATAACCAGTGTAATAGGACTTTTGCAATACCCGGTAGAAAGAAGATCTGCCATTTCCTTGCTTTAAACGGCGAGTGCCATTATCTTCTGTCACACATCACATACTCCTCACATTTCATACAGTCACTAGGTGTGCACATTCATGTGGATTAACTCGACTGGATCTACAAGTCTCACCCTTTCCCGGCATTGCTTGTCGCGCTGGTATGATAAGCCTTCGAAGCTACAGCTTCCCATTTCCTTTTATTCTCTAATTTCTATGAGATAAAACAATAGTTCTTAAAATACGAGGGTAAATTTCCTACCTGTAGAATGCCCCGATTTCGGACAAAGGTCTTAACATTGTTAGGCATTCCAAGTGACGGAGGGGAAACGTATCTAAGGGTGACATTGTATAGTGTCAGCAATCGAGCCAATGAGTGAACCGTCCGTCCATGCTTCAAGTCTCCAACCTTTAAAAAAATGATCATCATCAGAACCATGTCACTCAATGGAGAAAGACTAATGTGTATCAGCGCCAAAGGATGAAAAGACCAATGTAATAGAAATAGAGAACAGCCTTATCCACACTAACATCATGATCTTTATTTACTTTAAAGTAACATTGCATTTATCTAGCTAAAGGCATCATTAGACAGAGATAGGAACCTAGACGAGGGCATTCGACCATAAAGTAGTGTAAGCCTGGGGGGCCAAAGTAGTCTTCGCAGAAAGGTTCAGAGAGCTCTCTCAGATGCCGCGATTGTATCCAAATCGGAAGCGACGATAAATGATCATTCAGTCAGAGTGGGAAAAGTTAATTGCCTATAGGTTGGTGTGTTTTGTTTTCCTTTATGGTAACGATCTGGCGACTGCTACCAAAGGTATAAAGCTGCCAAAAAGACCCCCTCCCCCCAAAAAAAAATATTAAACGAATAAACAAAAAGAGAAACAAACCAAAAACAACAAGGAACCAGGGAAAAGCGACCTGGCTCGTTACTGTATTGCGACCGTTAAGTGCCCGAATATCATCCCGAGTTGGACATTCAACAAGAATGTGCTAAAATACAGGAGACAAAACAGTTGTCGCACTAAGGTGCAGAGGAGCAGTATCAAAATAGCGGTGCGTCCCGCCAGTGTGCACAATTCGAAGGCGAAAGAAATCGACCTTATGCTGCAGCGGCATTTGGGTATAGTTTCATAGGGACAGTCGCTGCACGATGGCACTCAAATTTAATTTCCCTTGGCCTTCTACCATTTTCTTGGCCAGCCAGCACGGGGGGTGACCTAATTCCTGCCATGTGTTTATTGTAAGGAAGAGCGAAACGCTGGTCTGGTCGCCCAGTCCTCGCTTACTCTTTGGCGTCCACATTTCCCGCAATTTCAACATCTACACGAACCCAGTAGAAGATAATATAGACATTTGACCGGCTCGTACAAACAGTGGCGTCACGGATATCGTGAACCAGGAAATGCGGAAATTAAAATGCCCGGAGAGCACTCAGGGCGCTTTGTCAGTCACTAAAAATAACAATACGGTCTCCGAACCGGGCACGTCGCGTTATCTCCCGTACCCAGCGGTATATTGCAAACAGCTCGGCCGTGAAGACAGACGCAGCGCTTGGCAGAGCCCCGCTGACTTCAAACAGAGGGGTAAGGCGTGGAGACCGACCACCTCTTGGAACTAGGAATCATCCGTATACACTGGCAAGGTTCCAGTCACATGGAGTGTGTTCCATAAAAGGCCGAGCGCAATATTCCCGGCGCTATAGAAGCTTTTGGGAAAAAAAGGCGTGGCGACGAATAGTCAAAGGTGGTACCCTCCTGGCTGGTGCCCTGAGCAGAACCAGGGGCACCACCGGCCAGAGAGCGATACTGAGTTCTCGAAGGAGTTTCCTAGCCCTAAACCCAAATGGCTTAAGGCATGACTGGAGTCCCTCGGTGGCATACGCATCGTAGAGATCAGCTGCGGATAGAGTGAGAGCTTTTGGCAACTGAGGGAGGCGAGTGGTATCTCTACAGCATCGAAATGTAGAGTCTCAATGAGGGACGTGCAGAAGGCACCGGTAGCCAGGACAAGGCCGGTGTGGTGGATCGAGTCCACCTTCAGCAATACACGTTCGGTTGCAGATGCATAAAACTCACATCCGTAGTCGAGCTTCGAACGAACAAAGGTGTCGATAAAAAAGTAAGGCAGTAGCCCTATCAGCGGCCCAGGAGCTGAACGTCACGGGGCGAAGAATATGCATGGCGTGGGTACAATAGACCCTAAGGCTGCGAATACGAGCTTCCTAGGTGAGGTGTCGGTCAAATACAAGACCAAGGAAACGGTGCGAGTGCACCACTTCCAGGCGAACCTCATTTATAAACAAGTCTGGGGCAGTGTGGACCGTGGCTGGCAGCACAAGTGGACCACCCTAGTCGTGGCAAGAAAACCGAAGCCTGTGCGCTTCGGCATAGGAGATGCGGTTCAATGCCTGTTGGAGTCGATGCTCTACTTGAAATCTGGGCCTCGCCAAAAGAGATCGAAAGGTCATCTACGTAGAGCGTAGCAAGAACCTCTTCCGGCAGCACCGAGTTGATGCCGTTGATGCTCAGAGCAAAGAGTGCGACATTGTTGAGACTTCCCTGCGGGACACCCTTTTACTGCTCCATTGGGAAGGAGAGGGCTCCCTCCACCCGTATGCAAAATTGACGATCTCGCAAAAATTCAGATATAAAGATTGGGAAGCGTCCCCTCGCCCCCATAGTGTGGAGCGTCTGCATGATAGCGTATCGCCATGCGGAATCATACGCCTTCTCCAGATCGAAAAAACACCGTGGCGTATTGCTCTCTACGAAAGAAGGCCTCGCAGACGGCATTTTCCAGTCGCAGCAGAACATACGACGAGAAGTTCAACTTGCAGAAGCCGCACTGTGCAGAAGACAGGTGGCCTCCGCTGTCGAGAAAAAAGGCTAATTTAACATATACCAATTTCTCCATCAAGGTGCACACGCAGGAGGTTAGAGATATTGGGCCGAAAAGGCCGGAATAGAGTGATCTCTCCCCGATTTGCGAAAAGCGAGCACAGTGGCGATCGCAAGAAGGCTGGGAGGATACCCTCTACCCAGATCCTGTTGAACAAATATAACAGAAATATCATGTCTCACTCACCCAGGTGTCTGAGCATGGTGTACGGGACATCGTCCGGATCAGGGGTGGTGACCACGCACAAAGCGAGAGCGGAACGCACTCATTCAATGTAAACCTGTCGATAAAGAGTTCTTCCTCTCTGGAAGTAAAGTCTAGTTGGCGGCCTTACGCGACATCACGACAGTCATAGAATACAGGGGGAAGCAGTATCCCGGCTAGAGAATGCGAAGAAAGAGGTCTTGAAGGACTCCACCACGGACGCGGGGTCCGAGAGTGTGGTCCATTCTCCTGGAGAACTGGAGGGGGATCTTGCGAGAACTTGCCCCGAATCCTTTTGACTCGCTTCCACACCTCTGATAGATGCCCGCCAAGAAGAGTGGCGGGCGTGCCTCGAAATATACCGGAACCTAGCTCTAGCTCGACGAAATTCCCCGACAGTGAAGTCGTTCGGAGGGCGCTTATTGCGCATGTAGGCATAACGCTTCTGTTTGAGGACCGTCTCACACCTGGCTGACCACCACGGAAGGGGGCGGCGTGCAAAATGGCCAGACCTTTTAGGAATAGGATTTAGAACCACAGCGATGAGGTTGCCGGAGAATAACTCAACGACCTTAACTCCTCGAATGAGATAGAACAATCAGTCATTTCCTGAAATACGGAGCAGAAAATGATAACTACCATGGAGGTAATCGACTACCTACACCCAAAATAGGGGTTGTGCATCGGGAGAGCACAAAGATAGATTGAGACAAGAAAATGAAGCGGTTCTTGGGCAGTGATGCATAAACTCATCCACATTTAGGAAACCTATCTCCAGCTCATCGATTAGGTGGGAAAGGACCTGACCCATGGGATAGATCGAGTAATCTCCCCAAAGGTGGTGTCTACCACTTCAGATCCCCGAGTATGAGAAAGGGCCTCGGACTCCGCGCTACGACGCGGCGGAAGTCCCCCGCGTCGAAGTCGGCGGACGGTGGAATGTACAAAGAAATAATAGTATACCTACTATCCAGGTGCAGCTACACAGCTACCTGAAAGGAGGTGTCTAAAGCGAAGAGAAGAACGGAGACATCATGCCGGGTATAAATGGCGCATCTTCCTGCCCGGCACCCATCCCGTGGTTGTGGAGTCGCAAAACCCTTATACACCGGAAGGGTAGGCAGGAGGCACGCGCCCAGCATGGTTTTTCTGTAAAAAATAGCTAAGGGAAAACCGGACGGGACGAGACGATCCTCCGCAGCTCCTCCCAGATGTCCCGGAGTCTGCAGCAATTCTATTGAAGGAATATGCACTCCAGACCTAGCTCGGAGGAGATGCGGGCCCTCTTCAAAGAGAAGACCCTGACGGGAATAGCTGTACGCTTCCCGGAGGAAGAACTCTGGCCGCTGTTGGCTGGACAATTAGCGAAGGCGCTATCGCCTTTGAGGACTTATCGAGGGAGGTTGGGCTCGCCATGAGACTTTTCCTCCCTGTGCTTCGAAACCTTAGGAAGGTGGAGGCTTCGGAGGCTGGTGTCCTTCCTTTGGAGCATCAACCGCCTTCGAGTCACCCAGCCTAGCACCGGGTGTGGGCGTAGAAACCGAAACTCGTTTTGTGCTGTCCTCGTTTCGGGAGGCAGCTTTAGAAACCCCGGAAGATGGCCTCACGACCAACTTCAGTGGTGTTGTCACGTGCGAATCTAACGACTCGGTGGCGCGCGGCCCTTTCGGCTTACGGGAAATGGCCACGCTGGGGGAAGGAGGGGGAAACCCTGGTTTTAACCAGGGCTGAACCCTTTATGCTGCCAGCTCTAACAGCGGAGTTCATGGGGTCGGTAGAACCAGCACAAGGGTTCCGAATAGGCGCGGAAACGACCGCGTATGGCGTAGAAACCGAAACTCGTTTTGTGCTGTCCTCGTTTCGGGAGGCAGCTTTAGAAACCCCGGAAGATGGCCTCACGACCAACTTCAGTGGTGTTGTCACGTGCGAATCTAACGACTCGGTGGCGCGCGGCCCTTTCGGCTTACGGGAAATGGTCACGCTGGGGGAAGGAGGGGAAAACCCTGGTTTTAACCAGGGCTGAACCCTTTATGCTGCCAGCTCTAACAGCGGAGTTCATGGGGTCGGTAGAACCAGCACAAGGGTTCCGAATAGGCGCGGAAACGACCATGCTCCTAGGCCTGGAGGGGTCAGGAGCAGAGGTGTTTTTCCTAAAATTGAAGCAAAGACGTCCAAGGCAGAGCCGGGCGCGCAAGAACCAAGTCCTTAGCTTACCGAAATGAGAGACGATCCTGGGCTTGAATGGCCGCGATTTCCTTGGACATACACGATTTGGACTTATCGTATGCGGCCTTGGAGCAACTTACACAGACTTTGGGTAACCCCGACTTTGCACGTCTACAGGAGCGATAAATATGGCCGAAGCGGTGACAGTAGTAGCACCTCCGCCGCAGTGGCACGAATGCCTTTACGCGGTAGCGATACCAACCGGCACGCACCGACTCAGGAAGCTTGTCACAGTCGAACGTTACGAAGAGTGTAGGGGTTGGAATCGAGACCCTTCCTGTTTTCTCATTACACGCTCGACCTTGAACGCACCATGGCCGGCCAGCTCTAAGGCGATGTCATCTATGGGGTAGACCACGAGTTCCCTCAAATAAACAACACCTTTCACGAAGTTCATGGTAGAGTGCGGCGTCACACTCACCTGTGTAACATCAAGTGTACGAAGGGCACTAATCATGGCCGCCTCGGAGGGATTTTGACGCATTCGCCAAAAGGCTCCCGTCCGAGATACGGCTCACCTTCAGCTCTCTACCAATCACACTAGCTAGAGCTCTCCTCTGATGGATCATGTTGCCCTTAGCTAACATGCTGCAATCAGTGGAGGAAATAACAAGGTGGAGTTTGAAGCCAGCGGGCTCGAGAACGCCAGGTAACCTCTGATTGAGGGACCCTGACGTAATCGAGGCTCCACTCTGCGCACTTTGATCTTTGTCAGGTCCTCCCCATCCGGGGGAGCACCGTGGTCGGAAGTGCCATTCTTGGCTTGGTCGCCTCCCGAAACGGTAGCGGCCCCATCCGTGACCGCGGATCCCGCGGAAGCAGAGGAGCCCCGATTCTTTTTTGTTTTTCCTGTTCTTTTTCTTTTAGGAGAGGATGTCGCGGAATGAACCCGCTTCTCCCATCCGCCGGTAGGAGCCCCTAAGCCAGATGGGCCAGCCTCCGCAAGATCCTTTTCTGAAATGGAGAAGGTCTTGCCTGTAACACGAGTACCAGCCGGGAGGGAGATCCCTCCTCTCCTTGTGAGGTCTTGGAGATCTGACCAGTCTGAGGAGTAGCTTGCATAGGGGCGGACTCGAGTCCTGTGTTGGCACCGAGCCCGGGCTCGACCCCATGGAAGATCTGGGACAATATCATCTCAGAGAACATGTCCACTTCTGGGGAGAGCTCCATGTGGCCATTACACGCCCCCCCTCCCTCCGAGACATCCAAAGATCCCATTCGATGTTTCTTTTTCACCTTGTAATGCCGGCGAACCGGCATCCGTCGAGGAAGAGAGGGGCGCAGATAAATTGACCTCCTGCAAACTACTGATGCAGGCTAACAGGACATGGGGGGGAGGGGGCAACGGGCCTTGCCATCCCTTGCTCCCCTAAGGTGGTTGGCATTACCTACACAAGACAAAGAGTCCCAAAAAAGCCCTCTGCATCATAATTGGCTGCATAAAAGCACCCCTATACAGTACCACCACCATTACGCTAAAATTATCCTAAGCTACTATAAAACTATGTTTTATACAATTTATAATATTGATGCAGGCTGAATCATATCCATTCGTACTATTCACTAGATACCTTAGATACTTGGAAATTTTCTTGACAACGTTTGCATTGTAATCTCTCAGGATGATGTTGAAAGGGACCCTGTTTAAACTAGTACTGACACAAAAACTATACATAGTCAAACCCAACTACAATACACCCCAGTTAACCATATCTTCGAGAGGCAAAGACACCTATCATTTCCAATTTGATGGGCGTAGCTTTGTATCTGGCAATAGTTGAAATGGATCATATTTTCGTTTTTATTTTAAATTGAATAAAAGGGAATAGGCTATTTTTGCACATTTATGAGCAAGTCACTTACCAAAGTTATGACAAGTCCATTAACAGTCCCAATTTCTTCACGTATGGCAAAAATATCAAGCAAAGCCTGCGTTGGGTGTTCTCCCGTTCCATCTCCAGCATTGATAACTGGACGACGACTAACAGATGCTGCTTTCTAGTGGGAGAAAGAACTTTCTTCATAGGATTACAGTGATCACAATAATGA
The DNA here is from genome assembly GCA_963969495.1 of Ceratothoa steindachneri. NCBI lineage: Eukaryota > Metazoa > Arthropoda > Malacostraca > Isopoda > Cymothoidae > Ceratothoa > Ceratothoa steindachneri. The sequence continues at coordinate 94,575,586 of OZ018319.1, forward strand.
TGTCCACTATTAATATGAACTAGTGACATGTAAGAAAGACCAGTTATGTAGGTCTCTAACAATTGATGCCACACAAAATCTTTGCTCTTAATTACAAGTTTAGTGCTGAACAGTCTGGATAATAGAAACAAAATGGTTGACCACTGATCTGGGATGCAGCCTTTAAAGGCCTCACGAATTCAAAATAGCATTGATATCTATTCTCTTACCACAGGGATAAAAGGAGTTCTCTACACGAGGGAAACTTGGGCATTGTAGTTCACTGAAACAACTGAACATCAATATACTTCCCAGCTCTATGCCCAAATATATGCACCCACATGCATTTAGGAATAAATATTGTTCACTAATTAGTTCTTATACAGGGTGAGGGCAGCGAGGATGGACGTTTTTGAAATGGCTATTACTCACCCCCATGTGGAGGAACATATGTCCGACAGATACCGTTCGGTCCGTGGTGTCTAAGCATCTTTTTTTTCTTTTGGGGTGAAGTTAGGGTACTGTGGACGATAGAGCACAGCTTATTCCGTTTCGTGAAGAATAACAAGTCTGTCATAGCAGTTCAGCGTGAGTTTCGTCACTGATTCAACATTCCCCAAAATCAGGCTGTTCCCACGCATAACACAATCTTACGTTGGGTTCATGCAATTCGCATACGAGGTACGCTAATGAATAGTAGACCTGTGGGGCTCCACGAACGGTACGTACCCCAGAAAATGTGTAACGAGTCAGACAAGCTTTTCTGTGCAGTCCGAATCGCTCTGCTCGGAGGCATGCTACTGAACTTGGCATAGAGAATCGTTCGGCAAAAAGTATTTTGCATGAAGACCTGCATTTCTACTCCTACAAATGGCCATTCCGCAACAGTTGAGACCAAGGGAATATGCACAGCGGCTTAAATTCGCAGGTCAGATGGAAGCCATTTTTGAGGAAAATGACCTTCATTTTGTTAAAATTAAGCTCATTTTCATCTCAATGGCATGGCGAATCAACAGAATTGTCTTTATTGGGCTCTTTATAATCCGAGATAACTTCACGAAAGACCACTACACAGCCCCTAAGTGACAGTTTGCTGTGCTGTAGGAAGAGCTGGCGTCATTGGTCCTTACTTTTTTGAAGACCATAATAGAAATGCTGTTACCGTGAACTCCGAGGGTTACATCGAGATGATAAACAACTTTGTGTCTGCATTACGACGAAAACGTATTCCTATCTGACGTGTGTGGTTTCCGCACGATGAGGCGACGGCCCACACTTCCAGAGAACCAATGGACGTTCTTCACCCTCTCTTCGATGACTGCCTCATTTCCAGGTTTGCTGACACTCTTTGGCCCCCTCAGTCCCCTGATTTGTCCATGTGTGATTATTTCTTGTGGGGAAACCTCAAGGCACGTGTGTATGAGCATAACCCGTACATTGGACGATTTCAAGGAAGCTATTCGCGTGGAAGTCGACCAAATCGATAGAGCAATGCTGAAAAGAGTGGAGGCCAACTTCCAAGAACGCCTTCAGAAATGCATCATTAAAAACGGACACCATATGAGGGGTGATGTTTTCTACACATGATTTTGTCAAATGCAAATTCAATACAAGCATATTTCTGTCAATAATTTTTTTGAAGCTAAAATTAATGATTTTGTGAATTTTTCAAAAACGTCCGTCCTCTCTGCCCCTGTAGTAATAGCATCATAACCTAGTATTCACCCTTCACCAGCGGGCCTAGGGGGACCCCATAAACAAACCCACACATGGCACGGTGGGCTGACCAATTAGGGAGAAGGTTACTGGCTTCTGAGAGGTCGCCACATAGCCCGGATTAGGATCAAGGTGTTTTGAGATCGTGGTCCTTTAGATGAGCCTGGATGGAATCGGGAGGATCAGGGAGCTATAATAGGAGACCCCATCAAAGAATCGAAGGAAGGGCTTTGCTGATGTTGGGGCAGGGAGGGTATCAAATCATCTAGACGTCAGCTGCAGCATGGTTTCCTAAGCTACGGCTGTCATGGGAACAGACCAATGCAGCTAAAAGACTAGATTAGTTATAATTACACTTAAACAAGAGGATCGGCACGATATAAAATGCTAATTAAACTTACTGCAACTGCTCCGGGTTCTGGGTGGCGAATCACAACCAAATCGGCATAATTGGACATCATGATAACAGAATCTGCGGAAAAAGTGCAAAAGAATAACAAAACTTAAGTTGTGGCCGCCTAAGGATGCTACGAGGGGCGGTCAATAAGTTTTGCGAATCAGTAGGGCAAAACAAGAGGAAGGGGGATGGCTGTTTGTGGGGGTGTTAGGAGAAGTTATGACAAGTCAGGACCTGCAGCCGCACGCTCCTGCCTCATTATTTAGGAAGCAGTAGCTGATCGCAGATCGTCAGTCACAATTTTTTTAACAATGGAGAAAGTTGAGCACCACGCAGTGATCAAATTTTTGACCAAGGAAGGCAAGAATGCAATAGTGATCCATGAACGCATGGTTGCAGTGTACACCGACACCACCCCTTCCTATGCAACCATTGCTCGCTGGAATAGGGAGTTCCGCCATGGTCGTGAGTCCCTTGAAGATGACTCCCGGCCAGGACGCCGATCAGATGTGACAAACGAGGACAATGTGGCCCGTGTGGAGAGGATCATTGTCGAAAATCGACGGGTGAAGGTCGAAGAAATGGAGCGAAAACTTGGAATATCACATGGAAGTGTTATCAACATCATCCACGACAATTTGGCCATGACCAAGGTCTCTGCCCGTTGGGTCCCTAGAAACCTCACGCCCCATGATCGACTTCAACGTCGTCAAAGTCCACAAGGCCAGAGTTGCACAAGCTGCCCTGCGAGAGTGCGGATTCGAGGAGCTCAACCATCCTCCCTACAGTCCAGATCTTGCCCCCAGCGACTACTTTTTATTCCGCCAGCTCAAGGCTACACTCCGTGGACGCCGGTTTGGGGACAATGAAGATGTCCAGGTCGCCGTCCAGGAGTGGATTGAACAGCAGTCGGGAATTCGAAGCCTCGGGGACAAGTGGCGCAAGTGCATTGAAGTCGAGGGTAGCTATATTGAAAAATAATAAGAACACTTTTCCTCATATCTCGTTTCCTTATATCCGAATTGCAAAACTAATTGACCGAGCGGCGTATGTATAGAGTGCCCTTCATCCTTTGTCGCCACTCGTTCAAGACGGACTGCCTCCTGGTTTGCCAGCTCTTCAGTAATATCTTCAATGGAGTAGTCCAGCATTCTACAGGCATAGACTACTTAATGATTTTTTTTTTTAAGGGGCTATCTGGCGACTGCCCACTTAAGCATTAGTCGCCGTAAACAAACAGCCTAGTTCTAGGCTACTTTAAAAAATTTGAACAGAAAACAACAATAAAAATAAATAACAATTAGGAAACAATAACAATAACAAAACAATAACAAAAACAACAACTAAACCTAGTTAAATGAGTGGGAGAAGGCCGGCCTTCCCTTAAAAGTCAACAAGTCCACCAGTCAATGTGCACGCACTCGTCCCGAGTACAAAGGACAGGCGGTAGCGACCCCGCCCATCCCGGTACTAGGACTTCCTTAATGAAGTTCAAGGTAGGGTGCGGAGTCACCCGCAGGTGCGTCATTGAGTGTCCAAATATCATTCAATTTGGTACGCGTCAGGATTGGCCACATTAACCAGAAATGTCACGCCAGAGAAATAAATGACCTTCGATTACATACCAAGAAACTAAGCAAAGCGCTGATACTGATGGAACATTTGTCCATCAGCCAACCTTGTTGCGTCACTCGATCTAATGTCATAAAAAATTTAACATCGGTGGGCTTGAAGAGGCCGGACAACCTCTCGATGAAGGGGCTCGACGTTTTTAAGACTCTTTATTGGTCTTCCTTTTGGCGTGATTTTCACCCCCTTTTCCTCCTTTCGTGATGTCGTCCTGATGGCGGAGGAAACCGTCTCGAACTGGTTCTTCGCTGAAATAACGCAGGTTACGTTCCTCCTCATTTGGGGAACTCAACTCCTTGGGAGTGAGTGACAGAGAGATCGGGATTGGGGGTCCCTACTATATGGAAGGTGGTGGCCTTGGTCCCAGTATTAGGATCACCACTCATCTCGGAGGGTCTCCATCATGACATCCACCTTTGTGGTGTAGGGGATACTGCAAGGAACCACTCGGTACAGCTGATCACAGATTACTGGGAGCATCGGGGGCATCGAAGGTGGATTTTTCTTCTTCGAATTTAAGAGCCACGAGGGCGCATTACGCATGGTGTTTGTAAAGAGAGATCGATAAAGAAAGTGGTCAGGATAGAGCAAGTGAAAATGTGCGAAGATAGCCGCAGATCTTCTTGTAGGAATTAGGGTCGGGAGGGTAAGCTACGGGCGTTTGGGCCGAGAGAAGAAACAACAGTCCAGATGTCAGCTGCAGCACGGTTTCCCATCTCCTCCTTGGTTCATAGAAGGATAGATAAGGAAAATGTATGGGGAAGGGGGGGGCAGGAGAAAAAGAAAAGGGCAGGAAAAAGGGGGACAGATTAAAAAATGACAACTACAGCCAAGTCAAGGAGGGAGTAAACCCCCGGCCTAAAAAGGCAGCCACTTGGGAGCAGCTACTAGAGAAAAGAGGAGGATAAATGGGAGCATCTCCCAGAGAGGAAAGAAGTCATCAGTGAGGCTTATTTTGGGGTGTTTTTTTAAAATCTTTACCATCATCGGCCAGGTTAACCATCACCAGGCATGGGGGCCCATTTTAAAATTGGGTGACAAACACTTGGCACCACTAAGACCACGTCCTATACCCGTTTGCCATACATTCGGCGGCATGTCACGCGGCACTAAAAAAAAAGAAAAGACAGATGAGGGCAGTAGAAGGGGCGGGAAGGGTCCGGTCCACTAATGAGTGGATGGAAGATGGCTGGCGCCTAGCCTGCAAAAATTAGCGGCCGGCCAAGAAATGGCGTGTAAGGAAAGTGGCGAAGATGTCTAGAAGAAATAAAGCCTGGGTAGTTAGGTACAACATTCTACATGGGCCTCGCCCCTTGCAGAGTGAATCATAATGTAATTGAATAACTTTTTAGAGGGCAATTTGTTGTGATCATCGAATATTGCATCATACTCACATTTAAAGTGCAAAGAGTTGGATGATAAAAATGTATTTCAAATAAAACTAGAATGTATATGCATTACTAGTTATAGTGATATATACTTTCTTATAATTCAAATACTAAGAATATCACACGTGAATTACCTTCAAGGGATTCACCCTTTTTAACAGCTGATGTTCCAATATCTAAATTGAGAACCTGTCCTCCCAATTTCATCATGGCAGCCAAGAAACTGGATGATGTTCGCGTCGATGGTTCATAAAACATAGTTGCAAGTAATTTGCCCTGTGTAAATGGATTAAGATAAAGTTAATTAATAAATACAGTTACACTCGCTTTACCCTCATACTTTTGGGAAAGTAAAGTGGATAAGATGTTAGAAATGTTATTGAAAACCTCCAGATTATGGGGTCCACCGTGAGACTATCGGGCCCAGGGAGGTTAGGAGATGGGCGACTTAAGAAAATACTGCAGACATATTTATCTTTAGTCCCTGATGTATTACTGGGTTTGAAGGGGGCTGAATACTTTACGGGGAATTTTTTAAACACAGTGGGGGTAGCCAGCACAAGGTGAGAGTAACAAAGCATCCTGGGATTTGCGAGATGTTAGGATATCAACTAATACGAGTATTTGCATGAAGGGTTGTCTGAGCAGAAAGGGGAGCTTTTCATTGGTGGGTATTCAACCTTCCTCTGACCGTGAACATCTCTTGTCCGTTCAGAGATGGGAGTGCGGCATATTTCGAGGTTCTTTAGGGGTCAGAGGGCGACGTTGCATGGGAAAGGGAGTTACGGGCATGGGACGAGGTCATGCCTGATTGGGGAAAAAATTAATCGGATGAACGGGTGTGGGGGAGCATGAAGATTGGTGATGGAATGTGAAGGTACTGCCTTAGTGACATACCATGGAGACAGTACATCTCTGTATATGTATAGCTTATCGTGTTTGGAGGTGATTAGGGTGTTGGGTGAGTTTGGGAAAGTTTTTCAGCAACCATCTGGTGAAGTTGTTGTTGATTGGGTGAGCTGATGCAATAGTTAAGGCTTTTCTATTTAGGTATCGGTATATTTCGTATCGAGAACAAAAGATAGAAGCGGTAGTAGGAGTGGGGTGGGGTGGGCCTTTCTGGGTACACACCATTAAAAAAAAATTAGGCTTAAAAAGAAAACCAACGAGAATATCCCGCAGAAAGTCTGTAAGGAGAGATTTATAGAGAAAGTAAGGATAGACGAAATGAAAATGTGTTCAAGATATATATGCAGATCCTCTCCGGGAATTGGAACTGGGAGGTCACGCAATCTTTCATATGTTAGTTGGGGCATGCTGGTCACAACTACACATGGAGGTACTTTGCAGTTGCAGAGTATATACCGGGGCTGGGAGAGTGTACCATTCATGGAGAGGAATGGGAGGGCTGGCGAGTTACAAATGATTGTTAATTTTTTTCAAGCATGGTTCTTGATCTTCATCAGACGGGGCAGTTTGAAAGGTCAGAGGGCAGCGGCGGGTTTGGACCTCCTCCTCCTCCTCCTCAAATTTGTAGTCAATGCAATCTCAGGAGGAGGGGCAAAGTGTGTTGGTGTCGAGGTTCACCGCAGAGTGGAGAGGATATTGAGTAGTTTTAGGCATTTTGAGATTAGGGGCGCAAATTTGGCTCGGACATGTAGGGCAGGACAGATGGTTAGCATTGCGACCGGGCCACCATGTCAGAGCGCGATGGGATGAATGGAGGATATAAGATTGAAAATCAATGATGTTAAATTGGTAGTGGAGCTCTTATGGGAGTTCGGTCATGGGGACACTCAATAGCTTTGCGAGGGAAACTGTGCCTAGGTCGTGGGTAGATCAAATGAATAGCAAAACTACGTTTCTAAATTCGGATCGCTTTGGAGCAGGCCGTATTCGAATTAAGGTTGAACTGCTATGCGGGTAAAGTGTGTGTGTTTTTTATTTTGCTTTGGTTCGGGGGCGGGGAAAGTTAGCAAATAATTGTGTGTAGTGGTGTTTTTTGTGGTTCTGGGTTCGAGTTGGGAATGGAAAGCGGTGTATGGGCTGCGAGGGGCATCTCAGCTTGTTGAAAAGTCGTTGCGAATGGGGGCGCGTGGTATAAAGAAATTGGGCTTTTACCACCGATCTTAACTCATTTAAGATGCCTTTGATTTCTGGGTGGAAAGGGTGTGTCATAAAAATCGGAGGCATAGGCGAGTTATATCGTGAAGATCAATGAAGAATGGGCCAACATTGCAAATACATTATTCAAATTGAGCAAACCTTCTACAATCATAGTATTTGATACAGATTTCGACGAAAACTTGGCTCAAAAGAAAAAAAAAGGAATACATTAACCGATACGATAAGATCGTTATTGCATGGTATAAACCATATTTACATGATAAACAGAATAGCTACCTTTAATATATGATGATCCTTTTTGTCTTTATTAAAGTTTCGTTTAAACGTTTGAGCAAGTTCAAATATCCTGTTGCAATGATCTTTATCAAGACATTCACTTGTCAAAAGATGTTTCCCCTGTTATGGCGAAAAAAGGAGAAAAGCTATATTAAATTCCCGGTAAAATGGAAAAGGCCACCAGGGCCCACTGAATTTTTTCCTTTATCTTACGCTTGAATATCTTCTGGTGTCTCTATAGCAAAATCTGACAAAACCTGGAAACAGGGCACAGGCATGGTAAGGCACGCACCGCAAAACATATTTTTGTGCTGCAGAATCATTTTTTCATTGTGGTAACCATCTGGCGACTGCCTACTTGGGCATAAGTCGCCGTATACAACAGCATGCTATTAGGCTATATTAAAAAACAAATAACAATATCTAAATAACGCATAGCAATAATAAAAGGACAAAGACTTAAAAATAAAATAACAAGAAAAAGCAAAAAGGTAAGAATGAAGAGTGCTCCGGCGTCGGGGGTAGGCTCGCATCACACCGGCGCAAGAACATGCGACCTAGAAAAAGAAACGCACAAAAAGGTCAAATAAAGTTGTAAAATCCACAACGCGGTGTGCACGAATACGTCCTGAGTACAAGAGAGAAGCGGTAGCGACCACGCTCGTCCAAGTACAGGTAACGTGCACCGAGATCACCCAGACTGGAACATCCAAAAAGAATATGCCGAACAGGCTGAAGGACAACGCAGTCTCCACAGTATGGCACAGGCGAGAGTTTAATCAAATGGCGGTGCCTCTCGCGAGTGTGTCCAATTCGGAGACAACAGAAAGCAACCTGAAATCGTCGTGAAATTAAGGGTAGGCCCATGGGAACAGTCACAGCGCAATAGCACGCAACTTTAAGTTCCCCTCTGCCGTCTCTCATCTTCTTTGCCAAGAGTCCTCGCGGACTCTTTGGCGCCCTCATTATCCACAATTCCTACATGTCTAGGAACCCTGCAACCAAATCGGCCGTGAAAACAGACGCAGCGCCTGGCAGAGCCCCGCTGACTTCAAACAGCGGGGATACGGCGTGGAAGCAGACCCTTCTTGGGTCTTGGAGCCAGCCGTATACACTGGCACGGTTCCAACGTGACACGAGGTGTGCTCCAAAAAGGCCGAACGCAATACTCCAGACGCTGTATAAGCTTTGGGAGCAGAGGCGTGGCGACAAATAGTCAAAGGTGGTACCCTCCAGGGTGGCGTCCTGGGCAGAACCAGGAGCGCCACCGGCCCGAGAGCTATATCTAGTTCTTGAAGGAGTTTCCTAGGCCTAAACCCAAAGGGCTTAGGGGATGACTGGCGTCTCACGGCGACATAGGAACCGTCGAGATCAGCTGCGGATGCAGTGAGAGCTGTTGTCGAATAAGGGAGGCGCTGGGCTCGCACGTACAGGCAAATAATGCACTGTTCACGGACCAGAGCGAGTGTCATCTCCCCAGCATCGACAAGTAGTCTCTCATTTGGGAAAATAAGGAAGGCACCGTTTGCGAGGCGAATGCCGGGGTGGTGGATCGAGTACACCTTCCGCAATACTCGCTCGGCTGCAGATGCATACAACTCGCATCCGTAGTCGAGGTTCGAACGAACAAAGGATTGATAAAAAGGTAATGCAGTAGCTTTATCAGCGCCCCAAGCGCTGAACGTCACGGAACGGAGAATATCCATGGCGTAGGTATAAGAGACCTTGAGGCTGTGAATATGAGGCTCTCAGGTGATGCGTTGGTCAAATACAAGACCAAGGAAACTGTGCGAGTCAACCACTTCCTGGCATACCCCCATTGGGAAACAATTCTGGGTCAGGGAGCCGTGGATGGCGGCAGAAGTGCACCACCTTAGCCTTGGGGAAGGAAAACAGAAGCCTGTGTGCTTCAACATAGCGAAAGACGTGGTTCAATGCCTGTTGGAGTCGACGCCCCAGAGGTGATCCCAGGAGGGCATGCAGTCCACCCAGGCACCATCGCTAATGGACCCAACTCTGTCCAGGAGATGCTCCATAGTTGGCATCTGGGCCACGCCAAAAGAGATCCAGCAGCACCGAGGTGATGCCTTTGATTTTCATGAAAAAGAATGTGACACTGAAGACACTTACCTGCGGGACACGCTCTTCCTGCGGCATGGGCCTCGCCAAAAGAGATCGGAAGGTCGTCTACGTAGAGCGTAGCAAGAACATCCTCCGGCAGCACCGAGTTGATGCCGTTTATGCTCAGAGCAAAGAGTGCGACATTGTTGAGACTTCCCTGCGGGACACCCTCTTACTGCTCCATTGGGAAGGAGAGGGCTCCCTCCACCCGTACGCGGGATCAACGATCTTGCAAAAATTCAGATATAAAAATTGGTAGGCGTCCCATCTCCCCCATCGTGTGGAGAGTCTTCGTGATACTCTATCGTTATGAGGTATCATAAGCTTTCTCCAGATCGAAAAACAACGTGGCGTAGTGCTGTCTACGAACGAAGGACTCGCAGACAGAGTTTTCAAATCGGAGCACACTGTGCAGAAGACAGGTAGCCTCCACTGACCAGAAAAATGCTAATCTAACATTTACCAATTTCTACATCAACTTGTACACGCAGGAGGTTAGAGAAATTGGGCGGAAACCGACCTCGGTAGAGTAATATCTCGCTTGCGAAACGCGAGCACATTAGCGATTAGCCAGCAATCTGGGAGGATACCCTCTACCCAGATCCTGTTGAACAAATCTAGCAGAAAGGCCATTCCTCGCTCACCAAGGTGTCAAAGCATGTCCGAGCACGAAGAGAGCGGAACGCCTCTTGAGGTAAAGTCCAACCAGCCGCCTTCCGCGACATCAGACGTGCATGGAATGCTGGCGGAGCAGCATCCCGGCTAGAGAATGCGAAGAAAGCGGTCGCGAAGGATTCCGCCACGGAGGCGGGGCCCGAGATTGCGGTCCTATTCTCCTGGCGAACGGGAGGGGGGTCCTGCGAGAACTTGACCCGAATCCTTTTGACTCGCCTCCAAACCTCTGCCAGAGGGGTCTTCCTGTTGAGCGAAGACACGTATGCCCGCCAAGAAGGGCGGCGGGCGTGCTTCGAAGTATACCGGAACCTAGCCCTAGCCCGATAAAATTCAGCGACAGTGAAGTCGTTATGGCGGCGCTTATAACGTATGTAGGCATAACGCCTATGTTTGAGGGCTGTCTCACATTCGGCTGACCACCACGGGTGTGGTCGGTGTGCAAAACAGCCAGACGTTCTAGTAATAGTAGTTGGGCCCACTGCGATGAGGTTGCCAGATAAGAACTTAACGGCCTCATCTACAACCTAAACTCTACGACTGAGTCATCACTCATTTCATGAAATGCGGACTACCGCGCCCGCGCCAAAAACAACCGGGCGGGCTCTCAGCCCTCAGCGGTCCAGAAAATGATATTTAAATGGGAAAGGGATAATTACAATGGAGGTCATCGACCCCCAACCCCTCAAATCAGGCTGTGCATGCGGAGAACACAAAGATAGATCGATACAGGATAATGAAGCGGTTCTCAGGCAGTGAGGCGTAAACTCATCCACATTTAGGAAACCTATCTCCAGCTCGTCGATCAGGTCGCCAAGGACTTGCCCCCTGGGAATAATCCAGTAGTCTCCGTCGATGAGGTGTTTACTGTTCAGATCTTCGAGCATGAGAAAGGGCCTCGGCAACCGTACCACGACGCGGCGGTAGTACGCAGGGTCGAAGTCGGCTGACAGTGGAATGTAGCGGAAATAACAGTATACTTCCTATCCAGGAACAGCTGCACAGCTAATGGCTGAAAGGAGGCATCTAAAGAGAAGAGAAGAACGAAGACATCAAGTCGGGTGTGAATCGCGCACCCTCATGCTCGGCCTCTGTCCCGTCGTGGTGGGGTTGCAAAACGCTTATATTTCGAGAGGGTAAGCAGGGGGCACGCGGCCAACATAGTCTCCTGCAAAAGGATAGCTAAAGGGAAACGGGAGGAGACGAGCCTCCGCAGCTCCTCTCAGTTGGCCCGGAGTGCGCTGCAATTACCTTGAAAGAATATGCCCTCCATCCTAGCTCGGAGGAGATGCGGGGGCCATCTTCGAAGAGAAGTCTCCTCACGGGATGGCCGTACGCTTTCCGGAGGCAGAACTCAGGGCGTTGTTGGCTGGACAATGCGCTGTCGCCTTCGAGAACTTATCGGGGGATGTTGGGCTCGCCATGCGAGTCTTTTCTTCCCTTCACCTCGATACCTTAGTGGAGCGGGGGTCCTTCTTTTAGTGCTGTCCTTTTAGTGCTCCTTTAGTGCTGTCCTCCTCTCGGGGGCAAACTTTAGGAACTCCAGAAGATGGACTCACGACCATCTTCAGGGGTGTTGCCTCGTGTGAGTCTAACGACTCGGTGGAGGCACATGGCCGTTTCGCATTACGGGAAACGGTCACGCTGGGGGAAGGGATGAGAGCCCTAGTTTTAGACGGGGCTGGGTGTGAAGCCTTTTTGACACCAACTTTACCATGGGACCGCCCGGGATGGGTAGAACCCGTAGAAGGGATCGCAGAAACGACCGTGCTCGTAAGCCAGGATGGACCATGGGTAGAGGGTGTCTTTCTTAACATTGAGGCATAGGACGTCCCAGGCAACGACTGGCGTGCCAGGACTAACTCCTTAGCCCCACGAAATCAGAAACGATCCTGGGCCTGAACGGCTAGGACTTCCTTCTCAAGGAGATACGTACCACATTGATACGAAGAAGTGGGGTGCGGTTCTCGGCAATTGACACACTTGGCTACACACGATTTGGACTTATCGTGTGCGGCCTTGGAGCAACTTACACATGTTTCGGGTAACCCCGACTTTGCGCGTCTATGAGTGATTAGTATGTACGAAGCGGTGACAGTAGTAACACCTCCCCGGCAGTGGTACGAATGCCTTCACACGGTAGCGATACCAACCAGTAGACATCGACTAAGGGAGCTAGCTTGTCACAGTCGAACGTGACGACGAGTGTAGGGGTGGGTCTCGAGGGCCCTCCCTGTTTTCTCAACACACGTTTGAACTTGACCGCTCGATGGTCGGTCAGCTCTAATGTGATGTCATATATGGAGAGTCCAAGAGTTCCCTCGCATAAACTACTCCTTTCACGAAATTCATGGTAGAGTGCGGCGTCACACTCTCAGGAGTGTCATCTAGTGTCCGAAGGGCACTAATCATGGCTGCGTCGGAGGGATTCGACTCATTTGCCAAAAGGCTCCCCTCCGAGAAACGGGTCACCTTCGTCTCTCTACCAATCACACAAGCTAGAGCTCTTCTCTGATGGATCATGTTGTCTTTAGCGAACATGGTGCCATCAGTCGAGCGAATAACAAGGAAGCGTTTGAAGCCAGTGGGCTCGAAAACACCAGGTAGCCTCTTACTGAGCCCCCCCCCCCCCGACATAATTTAGGCTCCGCTCTGCGCACTTTTGGTCTTAGACTGGGGCTCTCCGCCCAGGAGAGTAAAGCTGCCGGACATGCCGATCTTGGCTTGGTTGCTTACTCAAACGGCAGCAGACCCGTCCGATCCCGTGACCCCCGCGGAAGGAGAGGAGCCTAAAGGAATGAATTTCGGTTTCTTTCCTTTTTAAGAGAGGAGGGCGGGGAATGAACCCGATTTTACCCTCTGCCGGCTGGAGCTCCCAGGCCAGATCTTTCTCCGACATGGAGAAGGTCCTGGCTGTCACAGGGGCACCAGCCGGGGGATGAGATTCCTCCTCTCCTTGTAAAGCATCGGAGACCTGAGCCGTCTGGGAAGGACCCTGCAAGGGTGGGCTTGGGTTCAGTGCTTAGCACCGAACCCGTGAACGACCCCGTGGAAGATCCTACCATCTGGGGCTTGGTCACCTCAGGGACCATGTCTATCTCAGTGGGGGGGCCTCCTTGTGGTCATCCCCCCCAGCCACCAAAGACATCACAGGTCCCATTCGAGGTATCTTTAGTCATCTTATCTTTGGCCAGCGAACCGGCATCTTTTGGGGAATAGAGGGGGGGCACGTATGGTGACCCATTCTAGGCTCATTATGCGCGCCCACAGGTATTTTGAGTGCATGGGCCGACGGGCCTTCCTTCTCCCCCATAAGGCAGTTGACCTTATCGTGCCTCTCTCACCGGGAGCACTCAATTATGGGCCACCTGCATGCCTTCTTGGCAGTCCCCTTGAAAAGAAGCGGGCGAAGGGGACTCCCCTACACCCGTATGGAGGGTCTCCTGTGAAAGCACAGGGGGGCTAGACCTCCATTTTATCGGTGGTGGTGCCCGAGGGCGGCTCCGACGATGTTACAAGGGAAGGTAGAGGGAGAGTATTTTTTTTATCAGCATTGGGCATGGTAACCCTGTAATTGTCACGGGATGCAAACTCTCATCACCCCACACAGTAGCCCATTCTGCGATGGGTGAACACGGGGCCGGCAGAACAAGCTGCCACCATTTGAGGCCACTTCTCCCTCCTATTGATCTAGGAGCCCATCAGCATGGCGCAAAATTGATAGACAGAGAAAGGGGGAAGAAAGGGTATGCGAGGAAGGTGTGGGTGGGGATGAAGCAGGTTGTTAAAAACTCACCACCCCAGGATAGAGCTCAGGGTTGAGGGAACGTTGTCCCCTCTCCCCTCAGCCCCAATCTGGGCTAGTTGGGCGAGAGGAAGCTGGTCGGTGTCTACCCTGTGAAATTAGAGGCCGACCAGACAAAATCGTGGGAGAGGTTGTAGGAAAATTGAGGAAGTAGGGTAAAAACATAGGCTGTCAGAAAGGAGAAGAGGCTAAGCTGGGGCCGGACGATGCGAAGTCCAGCCAGCACGGCGGCCAGGAAGGCAAATCGCCGGGTCCTTACGTTGTTTGTCCTGTAGACGCAATACAAAATGGCCCTAGTCGGCGTAGATGGAGAGTAATCTGGCGCAATTCATAGTTACTGAGGAGGGCAATGATTCACTAGTTGAGTAGGAATGAATTTCGAATTATATGGGCGAATACGAGATTTCTAGAGGTTAACAGTGCATCGTTGTATTTTATGGATAAAGTAGTGATAGAAATGAGCGAGGGTTTTGATAATGACCTAGGCATGGTTGCTGGATGTAATTTTGAATGGGAATTGGTTGATGGTTGTAGGATATGAATGGGAATATGTGAGGAGAACAGGTGGAATAACTAGGGCTTTTGGACATATGAGAAGAATGAAAATAGAGTAGTATATTTCTGTGATGAGAGAAATTTGTATGTCAACTATGTTTTTCAACACAAGGATGTGCTTAAATACACGTGTGCTGGGGTGGATGCAAGAGTATGATTGATCAAACTGTAGGTGATACGTGTATGGGACTATCAGATAGAGCTGTGTAGATTAGAATACATAAGAAAGTCCGAAGGGAAGACAAAAGTGAAACACTGCTTCAGATCAGTAATTTTCTTTATCAAAAAAGTCTAGTTGGCGAATACGACAATGGTCATAGAGCCCGAAATTTAAAAAAAGAGTAGCCTAGTCTTAGGCTAGATTATATAAAAAAATAAAGCCAATGATGCACATGTTAATGGTGTAGTGGATAGAGTCCACCATCCGAAATGCACGCTCGCTTGCGGATGCGTAAAACTCGCATCCGTAGTCAACCTTCTAACAAACAAAGGGTGGGAAGAAAAGTAAAGCAGTAATGCTATCAGCACCCCAAGTGTTGAACGTCATGGAACGAAGAATGTTCGTGGCGCGGGTACAAGAGACCCTAAGGCTGCGAATATGAGCTTCCCAGGCGCGGGGTCGGTCAAAAATAAGACTAAGGAAACGGTGCGAATCCACCACTTCCAGGCGAGCCCCATTTAGATACACGTCTGGGTCTGGGTGGAGCCGTGTATGGCGGTAGAAGGAAAACCGAAACCTGTCTGTTGGAGTTGACGCTCCAGAGGTGATCCCAGGAGGGCACACAGTCCACCCAGGCACCCTCGCTAATAGACCGAACTCTGTCCAGGAGAGAACACTCCTCCTGGTACAAAGTGCAGGTAGGCAAAAGGTTGAGGGGATAGCCGTAATAATAATTAATAGTAATAATAAATACATAAATAATACCGAATAATTAATAACACTAATAATAATAAGAATTATGCTACTACTACTACTACTAATAATAACTAATAAATAAAGATAGTAGCAGTGAGAGGGATCAATGGGGAAGTGGAACAACAGCTTTCCTAGGCCCCATGCGAGTGTTCATGTCAACCAAGGAACAGGGCCCCCCCTCCCTATTTTGCACTCAGGTAGGCGTGAAGTTCCTCCAGGTACCAAATGTAACAGGCTACAGAGGGTACCCATCCCATCTCGGGGAGGGGGAGCTTTCGAATAGATGTGTGCAACCCTTCTGGAAAATAAGAGTTTTGCATATAACGATAGAAATGAGAGCGTTCTCGATGCTCAAAAGAATTAAAATGTAGTGTCTTGGAGAATACCCTTCCTTCATTCCCCTCTAGATTTCCCTCCCTAATTTTGGTGCTGAGACTTATGTGTAAATGGAACACTTTTATAAAGATATTCAGATTATGGACAAATGCTACAAAGGATATAGAAACAAAAGCATGATTGCGGACCTTGTTGGATGTTGTATCATTACAATCAAGCCTAGATTTGTAATAGAAAATCAAAGTCAGAACGCTTGTAAGAAGATGCATTGTATGTATATATTCATACTATTAAATCTCTGATTCACCTGCATAATTGTAAAAATCATTCATACTTTTGCATCATGCCCCTCCTCACACAATAGCACAGCCACTTGTTTACATCTACAATCGGGAGTCACATGATCTCACAAACTCTTCATTCTATTTTATGTTTAATTCACATAATGCTAGCATCTGCAATATGTAATTACTACTTGTCTGATCTTTTCTTTATCAGATATATCTCTTAGATTCCACTTAATCTTCAACAAAAGCTTTTCCACAAGGTTGGGGTTGGCGCCCATTAACACAATTCACTATTCTCTTTTATCTTGCAACTTTTTCAAGACGTAAGACGTAACACAATTCACTAACATAGCGCCAACAAGATAAATTCTATGCCCCTATCCGTGCATAGTCGTCTTTTACGACACCCGCTGGAAGACAGCATTGGTATTCTTCCAGTCCCACATACAGGTATACTTGCTATTTCAACCAAATATTTCTCTAAGGTGTGCGTTAGTCAAAATATTTTGCTTAGGTTGTAGATGTGAAAATGGTTTATTAAGAAACTATTCATAAACACTTACTTTGATACCGTCATTTGAGGGAGGAATACGTAACTGAGTATTAGGTATCGTTTGTTCACTTCTCGTCCAACATTTAGGGGCTGATGGAGAGAGTAAAGATTTGATAGACACTGCGGTTTCATCTCCAGAACTAATTACACCAATTTCGGATGGATGTGGATCTTCTACGTTTATTGCCAACTCTCCTGGAATCAAAAAATATTTTAAATGGGGTTAAATTACAGATCTTAATTAATGATAAAACGAAATTAACCGAGAATAAGAAAATAATGGTTAAGTTATTTTATGAATCTGGTTCTGACTAAAAGTATGCTGAGGCATTATGGGCATGTAAAATGAAGGTGAATAGATTTCTGAAGAGAATATGAGAATGGCTTAAGGTGCAAAAGTTATGATGACCGCATGTTTCTTTTATTTTATGGTGTGTTTGAGAAAGGAAGTTGAAAGAGGGACAAGTGGATGATAATAAGGGGGTTTATATTGATGAGGAGCCAACTCCTAAATAAACTATGGGTGTAAATACATTCTATGCACCTCAGTCTTCCTTGTGGGTAGTGGAGCTGTGAAGACGCACATAACTTTAGATGCAATCTGCATCACAGTTTCACATGCCAAGGCTTGCTAACATTGGCAGGTGTTCTGGGAGAGTCTATTAAATACTTTTAGGGACGAATGTGTAGGAACAGAGTAGGTATCCCCAAATTATACAGGTTTCCTACAAAATTACCAAGTTACCTTTATTGCTTTGGGCAGTCATTGCAATAGTAGATTGTGTGAAACTTGGAACAGAGGCTATAGTCACAGGTGTTATTGGTTGACTGTCCCTCACATCTTCACCAAATCCTGGATGAACATGAACCTGAAGACAATGAAGATATTCTTACAGATTAGGAGTAGAATTTTTTTTTAAACTAATAACAAGACATTCGGGAAAAATATATTACTCTCAACAGTTCGATACGTTCTCGAAACGCTGACATTCGTTTTGTACTCAACTCAGTGATACGACGACATACTAAAGAGGCAAATTGACTAGAACACAGAAATAGATGGGATGAATTGCATATAAGAGATGGGTAGGAGTAGCGACAATTGTGCACACAATATTGCAATAACTGTAAAAAGCAAGTAGAACTAAGGTTGTTCTTTTTTGACAGTTAAGGTAATTCTAAATTGGTCGAAATAGTTGAAGGTCTTCCGGTTGGTGCCGATGAACAAAGGTGTGTCTGGAGGAAGTTGCCATCGAGAAGACATTTTCACCCTCCAGCTGTTCTAGGCAAAAGTGCCCCCCCCCCCCGACACACACACACACACATCACCAGCAATAGTAAAAGTCATAAGCCACTGGACTTGATGGGTCATACAACATCCAAGCTCCTCTAAAGAGGAAATGCCAACAACCTAAAGAAGGGGAATGACAATGCTTTACTTCATCGAGGTTTAAGGTTACTTAGGGCAAATAAATCTGATCAATTAAAGAACAATTAATACATTCCAGGGATTATGGAAAAAGATGGCTTCCCAATCTAGCATTTCCATCCAATTTCCATTGATGCTTGGATAAAATATCTTTGGGTTATGTACAATGTGCAGCTGATGCAACGGTGGGACCTAGTATTTTAACCACCTTACCATGAGAAATAACGAAAGTAAACCATCCTTTCGAATAAAATATGTAAGCCTAGACTTTTCGAGTTACTTTGTTCAAGATAATCTTGTCCTAGAGATGGTCACAAATAGGGATTTAATGGAGAAACTAGAAATCCTTTTTACCTCTCCATCAACATATGCTATTTCTCCTCTTAGAACGACTCTCTTTACTTTCCCAATGACTTTGAATTGGGAAAATGGTGTCCACTTTGCTTTACTAAATTTAGTAGATTCTGGTATTGTCCAAGCTGCATCCATGTCAATTTCTATGTAAGTATTCGATTGGCGTGGTAAGTGAAATATTTTTCTTGGATTATGGTGAAGTTTGTTCTGCAAATCCTGTGCATAGAAAGGGTTAAAAATAACCATTAATAAATTTGTATCAAAAGATAAAATCTGTTACTACTGCAATCATTTTAATTTAGTAAAAAACAAAACGGCGGAGGGAATGAATCAATATTACTTAGGAAAAAATATATTGGCATTGCAAACAATGAGCAGAAAATATTCTCAATCAACAGGCTGGCCAAAAGTTTGGGACATATTCTTTTCATATAAGAAAATTAATAGAATTAATTAAACTTAGCATTTTGTTTTAGTATGTTTGTATCATACTTTGAAGGTGAAATATACACAAATTTAGAGCCTAAACCCATTTTATTAAGAAATACAGTCAATTCATATGCACATTGAATATTTAAAATGATGTCCCTTGTTCTTCAGGACTGCTTCAATTCTTTTTGGCATGCTGGAAACCAAATTTGTGATAATATTTTGACTGATATCGCTGCATTTTTGTTCAATAAAGACAAACAGCCGCCCACATTTAGATGGTTTCTGTTTATCAACCGCATTTGATATCGCCCTCCAATTTTCTTTTGGGTTAAAATCTGGCGAATTCCAAGCCACGGCCCCAAAGTTTTATGTTATTTTCAGCTATAAACTTTTATATTGCTTTGTGACAAGGTGGACCATCATGGGTAAAAAAACCCCAGTTCTCATCCCCAAATTGGGCCTGAACTGTTGGGAAAAGGTGTTGATGAAGCACTTTTTGGTACCATTTTGAATTCATGGCAGTGTTTTTAGGCAAAATATTTAGTGCTCCAGTTCCCTTAGATGAGAAGCAGCGCCAGACAAGGAGTGTATGGATGCTTCACCGTGGGCAGTGCACATGACTCGTGAACGCGCTCCCATTTTCTTCTCTTAACGAGGGATTTTCCAGAAGCTCCATACAAACAAACGGAAGGAACCTTCATTAGAGAATAAATCTTCGCAGCCCTTCTCGACTCGAGAGCATAAGAAAAAAAAAACACAGAAGGTAGCCTAAACTTAGGCTACATCAAAAAAGAAAACACGAGGTAAAAAACCCCTAAGCCAACCATAGTCAAAAATAAAATGGAGCGCCAACCATAGTCAAAAATAAAATGGAGCATGTTCACAATCCGGTCTGCTGACCAGGCACGACAAATTTTCTCCCGTACCGAGCGGTGTATGGCAACGAGCTCGGTCGTGAAGACAGAGCTCCGCTGACTTCAAACAGAGGGGATACGGCATGGAACTTGACCCTGACTGGGACAGATAACATGCGGGAAGATCCGCCAGATTAAGGCACCAACAAGAATATGTCGAACACTCTGGGGGGAGGAGGGGGTACGCAGTCGTCACAACAAGGTAGAGGGGAGCGCTCCACCAAATGGTGGTACTGCCCGTGAGTGTGCCTGATTAGAAGAGGGCAGAAAGTAACCTCAGGCCGGCGATGGCATTGGGGGGTAGGCTTATGGGAAAGATCGTGGCGCAATGGCCATGCAGCCTGAAGAGCTGACCTGATTTCTGACATGTAGTCGGTATGGGAAGAGCGAAGCCGCGAAACGCTGATCCGGTCGTCCAGTTATTGCAGGCTGTAAAGCGCCCTCATTCCCTAAATCCCTACATATCCAAGAACACAGCAGAATACAATCTCGACATCCGCGGAGTCACGGATACTGCGAACCCGGAGGGACAGGGCGGGAATTCAATACAAAAAAATCTATGATTGAAGTTCCCTTTTTTGTTAGATTACATCGCTAATTTGGCGGGCGGCAAAGGTATTACAACCGACGAAAAATAGTTTAAATGCATTATATTAAGGAATTAATTTAATAAACTATATATAAAACAAAAAAAAATAATTACAAACCATGACAAAGTGTCAAGGGGAAGGCCCGCCTCTACAGTCAACATTAAAAAATTTTTATACTAATGACGAGGCCGACTCTTCCAAAACGCTATATCGCCGCACGCTACAGGGATCATTTTGTATACTTTAGCTGTCCCATTTGGCGGCACAACCGCCTAAAAGCAATTCCATTAAATTTCAAAAGAAAATTTAAAAGGGAAGAAAAACAAAACTTTTCATTCTCTTCAATATTAAAACATGATTCAATCCCCTTCACTAACCCCACACCGCATAATCAAACACTCGTAAACAACGATGACACACCCTAAGATACAATACATTAGGGTCAAGTCATAAACACGGGTACATCTTAATAAAAATATGATATTGAACCCACTGAATAGGAGCATATTTATTCACTAGACAAGCTTCGTTATGAAGTTTACCATACCTTCGTCAGTCGTATACTGAGAATGGAATGGATACAAAAGTCGCTACACAGCCTCAATATCGAAGCAGTAATACATCCAGCATTTTTAATCCCATTAATAATTACAACCACCAAATAGATTATTCGAATTCCCAAATAAAATACAAATGTAAAACTTTTGCAAACGAAAAATTGTAGAATCGATATTAATAAAACGAAGTTCCCAATTTCAATCTTTCTGATAGTCAATTTAAATGTAGTTCCAATGCGCAAATCCTGATCATAGACGTATAGCTAATGATCTCAGAATCACACCCCTTGATAAGTATTTTCTCCCTATTTTTTGTCTCGGTATTGAGGCTGTGTCGCGACTTTTGTATCCATTCCATTCTCACTAAGACTGACGAGAGTATGGTAAACTTCATACCGAATCTATTCTCGTGAATAAATATGCTCCTATACAGGGGTTTCACTATCATAGTTTTATTATGATGTATCCATGTTTATGAGTTGACCCTAATAGATTGTATCTTGAGTATTTCGTCGTTTGTTTACGAGTGTTTTGTTGTGTGATGTGGGGGAGGGGGGCGTTAGTGAAGGGGAATGAATCGTGTTCTAGTATTGAAAAGAATGAAAAGACAAATTTTAAAGAGGTGCAGATCAGAGGTCGCCGGAAACCAACATTTCTCTTGATATTGACTGATGTGGCCTCGTGCTCTCCTTGTCACATCACACATAAGGAAGGTTTCAACAATGATAGTTACCATAAATGTCGAACCCTTTCTTATGTGTGATGTGGCCAGGGCAGCACGAGGCACTCCAAATGTCAAATGGTTTTTGGTTGTTCATGCTACAGCTGGCAACCCCGGCTGGACTGGAGCTGGGAGGACGTGCCGTTCCTCCAGAAGCCAGGTGTAAGTTACATGGGTCCCTTTTCGTGGGTCAAACGAAACAAACACTTAAACCTCTCTACCTCTTTTAGGTACATCTTCCTCCTCTCAACCATTTCCAAAACACTGGAAAAGGTAATCCTAAATAAAATAAAACCCATAACACTTATCCCACACACCCAATATGCGTAGGAAAAACACTACTGACCTCCCTGACAACAAACTTAGAAGGCTTTAACTAAAACCGCACTGAGTACATACAGTCATGGCTGCGCTAGACATCAGCAAAGGCTTTGATACTTTCCCCAGACACATCCTCATACCAAAAATATACACACCAATGATAAAAAAATAATAGCCAATTTTCTGCAACATAGTGTTCATTCCCAAAAAAGAGAAACTACACGAGGTTCCTCAAGGCGTCATCCTCTCTCCCACCCTCTTCAATCTTTACATGTATGCCATACTTCTCCCTACTATTCAATAGATCCGCGGAACCATCAACACAGATAACCTATCCATCACATTATAATATATATATATATATATCTACGCACAACATCCAGAAACCTGAACACGTACCTGTAACACATGCAGAACTGGTTGAGAATAACCAATGTCCACACCACTCAAAAAACGCCATCTTGTTCAACACCAACAAACGCGAATCATACCTCCACGACGAATTATCTTCCACGGCAAGCCACTCCATCTTAACCGTAACTTTGCTTAACACAAAGAAATAATACTGAAAATACTATACAGACAGTTCATCCACACCACCTAAATTAGTCATCTCCAGCCTACGCATCATTCACATTTCACCCAAACGTAAACAATCACTATACACAACCTTCAGGCTGAAACCAAAATCTTCCTCCTCCAAGACCACCAAGGCACGCATTTTTTAAGCAAAGTACTCTGCTCCTCACATCCAGTATACACTCTCTCCGTTATTAGCAAACTTATCCTCGTCATCACCGAACCAGATCCCAATAAAACAGATACGCACACACTTTACTCGCATAGCACTTCAAAACCAATCACACAGTGCTCTACTCCAAAGCGTGCCATCCGAACATCCCAATCCACCCTGGATTGCCAAACCAGTTTATCTGGCCCGTCTACGATCAAGTTACCACCCCTTCCTACGTGAATATAAATAAAAATAAAAGGAATCCAGACATTTCCTCCTTCCCTCAGATCCATCAAGCTCCTCTACACTCCTTCCAAAGTCATTGAACGTCTCATCACACTTTCCCTTAGACCACTCTACTCAATAAGTACTCCTCATAGACCTCACAGAGAATTTTAAGGATCGACTCAACTAGACCCCCCACATAGAACAGTCCTCATTACTCTAAATATCAGCAAAGCTTTTGATGCCATTCTACGCCACAACCTCACAAACAGAATATACAACGCTAACATGCACAACACAAAAAGATTGCTGACCAACTATCTGGCAGGCAGACATGCCCATGTGTCATTTGCTGACCAGTTATCATTAAAAATTTCACAAACTGTGTAACACTGGGATCTGTACTTTCCCCAGCTCTATTTAATCTGAACATGCATGCCATTTCTGTACCCAGGCTCCCCAGATAAACATAGCTTCCTATGCAGACGACATACATCTGCACACCAAAACGCACACAACCACCCAACTTCTTCAACTCTACCTAAACAAATTTCAAACATAGTTCACCACAAACAGACTAAAGATGGCCACAACCAAATATACTGCTACCCTTCTCACTAACTAGACAGTACAACATAACCGACCATACACCTAATCTCACCATAAACAACACCCCAATACTACACACACACACACACACACATAATACTTGAAGTAACATACAATATATCAATGTCATTCAAATAACACATCCCAAACAAAAAACAAACAAATGCACACCAAGACTAAACGCTCTTAGATCTCTTGCTAGTACAATATTTGGACACAACAAAGAAACCAGAACCATAGTATAAAAACAATATATACGCTCAGTGATGGATTATGAAAGCCCTGCCTGTGTCTCTAACCTCTCTGAAATACACTACAATACAAACTATACAAAACAAGGCCCTAAAAATCATCCTTGGCTACACAGTTACTACACCTACAGACCACCTACACCACGAAGCCAACGTCCTCAAAAGCAAGGACCACCTAAACACAAAGATGGACACACACACCAACCGGATCCTCTACAAACCAACTAAATACTCTAAATGTCAGAACATAGACACAATCCAGGGAACATTAAATCAACACCTAGTACACAATATCATACACAAATAATAGATGACTCCCACCCTGCCCACCAACATCAGCCTCCGGATTTTTTATTTTTTTTAGGAGCCCATCTGGCGACTGCCGACTTGGGCATAAGTCGCCGGAATCACGACAGCCTAGCACTAGGCTACTTTAAAATAAGAATATGAAAACAATGATAAAAAAGGAAAAAACGTAACAATTAGGAAGCAATCTCCGGCATCGGAAGGGGCCCCAGACACTCCGGCGCAGGAGCGTGCAACCTACAAATAAAACAATAACAAAAAAACCTACTTATATAAAGGAGAGAAGTCCGGCCTCCCCCGAAAAGTCAACGAGTCCACAAGTCAATGTGCACGAACTCGTCCCGAGTACAAGGGGCAGGTGGTAGCGACCCCACCCATTCCGGGACAGGTATCGTGCGCGAAGATCACCCAGACTGGGACATTCGACAAGAATGTGCCGAACAGTCTGGGGGACGACGCAGTCGTCACAATAGGGCGCTGGCGAGCGCTCCATCAGATAACGATGCGTCACACGAGTGTGCCCGATCGGAGACGACAGAAAACGACCTGAAGCCGTCGCGGCATTGGGGGTAGGGTCCATGGGAACAGTCGCAGCGCAATGGCACGAAACTTAAAGTTCCCTTCCACCGTCTCCCATCTTCTTTGCCAAGCAATCCGGGGGGCTGCCCGTTTTCCTGCCATGTAGTCGGTGTGAGGAAGAGCGAAACGCTGGTCCGGTCACAGAGTCCTCGCGGACTCTTTGGCGCCCTCATTCCCTACATGTCCAGGAACCCAGAGAAGATAATCTTGACATCCGCCCGGCTCGCCAAAACAGTGGCGTCATGGATATCGCGAACCAGGGGATGCGGAGATTCCAATGCCCCGAGAGCAGTCAGGGCGCTTTGTGAGTGGCTATAGATCACAATCCGGTCTCCGAACCGGGCACGTCGCGTAATCTTCCGTACCGAGTGGTGTATTGCCACCAGCTCGGCCGTGATGACAGAGGCAGCGCCTGGCAGAGCTTCGCTGAGTTCAAACACTGGCACGGTTCCAGCGTAACACGAGGTGTGGTCCAAAAAGGTCCCGGCGCCGTACAAGCTTTGGGAGCAGAGGCGTGGCGACAAAAAGCCAAATGTGGTACCCTCCAGGGTGGCGTCCTGGCAGAACCAGGGGCGCCACCAGGAAACTCTCGAAGGAGTTTCCTGGCCCTAAACCCAAAGGGCTTAGGGTATGACTGGCGTCTCTCGGCGGCATAGGCACCGTCGAGATCAGCTGCGGATGCAGTGAGAGCTGTTGGCGACTGAGGGAGGCGCCGGGTTCACGCGTACAGGCGAGTGATGCACTGCACGCGGCGTAGAACGAGTGGCATCTCTCCAGCATCGACCAACAGGCTCTCAATGGGGAAAGTGAGGAAGGCACCGGTCGCAAGGCGAAGGCCGGTGGGTGGATCGAGTCCACCTTCCGCAATAAACGCTCGGCTGCGGATGCATAAAACTCTCATCCGTAGTCGAGCTTCGAACGAACAAAGGATCGATACAAAAGTAAGGCAGTAGCCCTATCAGCACTCCGAGGGCTGAACGTCACGGAACGGTGAATATCCATGGCGCGGGCACAACAGACCCTAAGGCTGCGAATATGAGCCTCCCAGATGAGGCGTCGGTCTAATACAAGACCAAGGAAACGGTGCGATTCAACCACATCCAGGCGTACGCCATTAAGAAACAAATCTGGGTCGGGGTGTAGCCAGGGATGGCGGCAGAAGTGCATCACCCTAGTCTTGGCCAAAGAAAACCGAAACCTGTGCGCTTTGGCATAGCGAGAGACGAGGTTTAATGCCTGTTGGAGTCGACGCTCTAGAGTTGGCATCTGGGCCGCGCCAAAAGAGATCGAAAGGTCGTCCACGAAGAGCGTAGCGAGAACATCTTCCGACAGCACCGAGGTGATACCGTTGATACTCAGGGCAAAGAGTGTGACACCGAGGACACTTCCCTGCGGGACACCCTCTTCCTGCTCCTTTGGGCTGGAGAGGACTCCCCTTCTCCCGTACGCGGAATCAACGATCTCGAAAAAATTCAGATATAAAGATTGGGAGGCTTCCCCACGCCCCCATCGTATGGAGAGTCTCCATGATACCCTATTGCCATGCGGCATCATAGGCCTTCTCTAGATCGAAAAACACCGTGGCGTAGTGCTGTCTACGAAGGAAGGCCTCGCAGACGGCATTTTCCAGTCGGAGCAGAGCATCCAACGTGGAGTGGAACTTGCGGAAGCCGCACTGTCCAGAAGACAGATGTCCTCCGCTGTCCCGTTAAGTGAAGACTCGTATGCCCGCCAAGAAGAGCGGCGGGCGTGCTTCGAAATATACCGGAGCCTAGCCCTAGCCCGACGAAATTCACCGACAGTGAAATCGTTCAGGCGGCGCTTATAGCGCATGTAGGCATAACGCTTCTGTTTGAGGCCATCTCACACTCGGCCGACCACCATGGGAGTAGTCGGCTTGGAAAACGGCCAGACGTTCTAGGAATAGTAGTCAGGCCTGCGGCGAAGAGGTTGCCGGGGAAGAACTCAACGGCCTCATCTACCGACCTAAACTCCTCGACTGAGATAGAGAATTCAATCATTTCTTGAAATGCAGGCCACCGCGACCGCGCCAAGCAACACCGAGGTGGGCTTTCAGGCGGCAGTTGCCCTGAAAATGATATTTGAATGGGAAAGTGATCACTACCATGGAGGTCATCCATCACCCCCCAATCAAAATAAGGCTGTGCATCCGAAGAGCACAGAGATAGGTCAAGGCAAGAAAATTAAGCATTTCTCGCACAGTGATGCGTAAACTCATCCACGTTTAGGATACCCATCTCAAGCTCTTCAATCAGTTCGGCAAGGAATTTTCCTCTGGGATTTATGGAGTAATCTTCCCAGAGAGGATGCCTGCCGTTCAGATCTCTAAGCAAGAGAAAGGGCCTCGGCAACCGTGCCACGACGCGGCGGAAGACCCCCGCGTCGAAGTCAGATGACAGTGGAATGTACGCAGAAATGATAGTATATCTCCTATCCAGGTGACAGTCACTGCCAGAAAGGAGGTATCTAAAGTTAAAGCAAGAACGGAGACATCATGCCGGGTGTAAACCGCGCATCCCCCAGCACGGCCATCCCGCGGTGGTGAGGTCGCAAGACCGTTATACCTCGGCAGGGCGGGCATGGGGCACGCGCCTAGCATGGTCTCCAGAGGAAAAATAGCTTACGGGGAACGGGACGAGACGAGCCTCCGCAGCCCCTCCCAGTTGGCCCGGAGTCCACGGTAATTCCATTGAAGGAATATGCCCTCTATATCTAGCTCGGAGGCAACGCGCCGGCCCTCTTCGAACGGAAGACCCTCACGGGAATTGCCGTACGCTTCCCAGAGGCAGAACCCCGGGCGCTGTTAGCCGGACAAAGCGTTGAAGGCGCTGTCGCCTTCGAGCACTTATTGGGGGAGGTTGGGCTCGCCATGCGAGTCTTTTCCTCCCTCTGCCTCGAAACCTTAGGAGAGCGTTGTGGCTTCGGAGTGGGGGGCCCCTCTTTTCGAGGAACCACCGTCTCTGAGCCACTCAGCCCACCACTAGGCGTTGTCGAAGGAGCCGAAGTTCCTTTGTTGGTGTCCTCCTTTCGGGGGACAGCTTTAGAGAACCCCGTAATATGGCCTGGCAACCAACTTCAGGGGTGTTGCCTCCTGTGAGTCTAACGACTCGGTGGAGGCACGTGGCCGTTTCGCCTTACGGGAAACAGTCACGCTGTGGGGAGAGGGGGAAGCCCTGGTTTTAACCAGGGCTGGTTATGAACCCTTTTTGCCGCCAGCTTTACCAGGGGAACGCCCGAGTTGAGTAGAGCCCGCAGAAGGGCTCCGAATGGGCGCGGAAACAACCGTGTTCGTTGGCCTCGATGGGGCAGGAGCACAGGGTGACTTTCTAACTATTGAGTCATAAGACGTCCCAGGCAGAGCCGGGCGCGCCAGGACCAAGTCCTTTGCCTCGCGGACTGAGATTCGATCCTGGGCCTGAAAGGCCAGGATTTCTTTCTCATGGAGATATGAACCACATTGCCTCGAAGAAGCGGGGTGCGGCTCTCCGCAATTGACACACTTGGCTACACACGATATAGACTTATCGTGTGCGGCCTTGGAGCAATTTACACAGACTTCGGGTGACCCCGACTTTGCACGTGTACAAGAGCGATTCGTATGGCCGAAGTGGTGACAGTAATAGCACCGCCGCGGCAGTGGCACGAATGCCTTCACGCGGTAGCGGTACCAACTGGCACGCACCGACTCAGGGAGCTTGTCACAGTCAAACGTGACAAAGAGTGTAGGGGTGGGTCTCGAGGCCCCTCCCTGTTTTCTCACTACACGTTCGGTTCGACCTTGACCGCCCCATATTCGTCCAGCTCTAGGGTGATGTCCTCAATGGAGTAGTCAACGAGTTCCCTCGCATAAACTATTCTTTTAACAAAGTTCATGGTAGAGTGCGGCGTCACACTCACCGGGGTGCCATCAAGTGTCCTAAGAGCACTTATCTTGGCCGCCTCGGCAGGATTCGCCGCATTCGCCAGAAGGTTTCCGTCTGAGAAACGGGTCACCTTCGGCTCTCTACCAATTGCACTAGCTAATCCTCTCCTCTGATGGATCATGTTGCTTTTGGCCAACATGGTGCCATCAGTGGAGCGAATAACGAGGAAGCGTTTGAAGCCAGCGGGCTCGAAAACGCCAGGTAACCTCTGAATCAGGGGCCCCGATATTATCGAGGCTCTGCCCTGTGCACTTTTGTTCTTTTTCATAGTAAGGGGCTCCGCACCCGGGAGGGCAGAGGGGCCGGATGTGCCGATCTTGGCTTGGTCGCTTACCGCCGAAGCAGACCCATCCGTTCCCGCTACCACCGCCGATGGATAGGAGCCCCGAGTCTTCTTTATCTTTTTCCTTTTCGGAGAGGAGGGCGGGAAATGAACCCGCTTCTCACCTCCGCCGGACAGAGACCCCAGGCCAGATGGACAGGCCTCAGCCAGGTACTTCTCCGAAATGGAGGTCCTGGTAGTCGTAGGGTCACCGGTCGGAGGGAATCCCTCCCCTCCTTGTACTGCCTCAGAAACCCTAGCCATTTGAGGAGGACCTTGCATCGGGGCAGATTCGGGAGGCACAGGCCTTGACCCCTGCAAGGTTCAATATTCTTGCCAGCAGGTCTTTTGAGGGAAGTGACCGAAGGGGACTGGCTTCCCTCTCCTCCCTAAGGGGGTTTGCCCTACCGAGCCGCTTCCACGAGGGGCGGTCGGCAATGGGCTGCCTGCTGGCTTTTTTGGCAGTCCTCTTAGAAAGAAAAGGAGTGACTGCCGCTGGAAATAGGGAGGTGCCCGAAAGCACCTCCAGAGAAGGGGATGAGGGGGAGTTCCCTGCACCCGTAGTCGTTGGAGAGGAGTAAGCCTCCTCTCCGTTTATAGAAATATGGAGGGTCCCCTGCGCAAGCACAGGGGGGGATGGGACCTCTATTTTTTCGGTGGAACTGCCCGAGGGCGGCTCCGTTGATGAGCAAGGGAAATTGGGGAGAAATTTAATTTTTTTTTCATTTTTTTATACATGGGCATGGTGACCCTCTTTTTTCTACGGGAAGCAATAACTCGTCACTGCAAGAGGTGCTTACAGGCCTGTCAGATCTAGGTGCAGTCATTCAGCACCACTCCTCCCGCCTGGTGGCCTGGCAGTCCATCGGCATGGCGGCTCCACCTTAGACACGGCGTAAAAAGATAGATTGTGAAGAGGAAAGGAAAAGGGATGTGAGGAAGGTATGGGTTGGAATGAAGCAGGTTGTTAAAAACCAACCACCCCAGACCGGAGCTCAGGGGTTAGGGAACATTGTCCCCTCTCCCCTCAGCCCCGATCCGGGACGGTTGGCTTGAGAAAGTCAGCATCTACCCTGTGAAATTAGAGACTGACCAGAGAAAGTTGTGTGAGAGGTTGTATGAAAAGCGACGAATTAGGGTAGAAATACAGGCTATCTGAAGGAAGGAAAGGAGGCTAACCTGGGGCCGGACGGAGCGCTGGATCCCGTCAGCACGGCGGCCAGGATGGCAAATCGCCGCGCACCTTACTGGGCAGCCTCCGGAAATATATCCACACACAAATCACTCACCGCTCCATCCAATCACTCAAAAACTATCCGGGGGTAAAAAAGTAAGAAGTCAGAATTAAAGAATAGACAGTAGTTGGGGGTGTTAAAAAGGTGAATATGAAGACCCGAGAGAGGCCCCCAGTTACTCTAGTAAATGGTGATGTCACCACCTAAGCCTTTCTTGCGGGTGTTGGGGGCTGGAAAGAATGCAGTACTCCAGATATCAGCTGCCGCCTGTTTGCCGATTCTACTCATGAGATCCGCTTACCGAGTAGAGTGAAGAGGAATAGCTTAAATGGGCCCGAATGATAAAAGCGGTAGGGCAATCCATAGAAACGTCAAATACTTCAACAAAACTTAACCAGTACAGAATAAGCCTAACTTTGCTTAATGATGTCTGTGTTTGGTATATGAAAACTTTCTAATTTATAGTGCTAATCTACAATATGAATACCTCCATTGTGAGTCTTCCTTGGGCCACAGAAGTCAACAAAAGAGGGAGAATTGTTTCCAGGCCAGGAAATCCAGGTGGAGGATTTTCCCCGTTCTTTTCTTCGAGTGTATGTGGAGCTGTTGGAAAATACTACATAAGAATTATTATACACATGGATTTTATAGGGCAAGACCAGCGTGCAGATTTGAATGCATTATCTATTGGATTTTGCTCTTCCTATTAAAAATCACAGCATAAAGGATCATATTAATGATAAAAAAGGGGGATGACTTACCATGATCAGTTGCGAAGCAATCAATGATATCCATATTGTCCCAGAGCGCTTCTTGATCTTCTTTCGTAACAAGACGAGGACGAACTTCTCCTTTGCCTCCGAGACGTTTCAAATCTTCTACAGTGAGGAAGAGGTGATGAGGGCAAACTTCACAAGTGACTTGCATTCCCTGTACGATATAAGTGTATATAAAAGCCTATGTCAGTAAACAAGGAATTAGCACAATCCGACTATAACTGATAGACATGTGAAATGTTGTGGTGTTGTCTGAGAGCAACCTGTTTAGGGTAATCTGTTATGAGATGCGTGACTGTGTGGGGACTAACTTGTCAGAGATCTGTATGGGTGTTGTCTATAAGGTGTGTGTTTGTAGGTGTTTAGTGACTGGTTAGGTTAGGTCGTGTAAGATGTACTGTACTCTCTTCGACCATGAGAGTTGCGTTTCTATGCTGCTTATGTCAGGTGAGGGGGTGTTGAGTATTTTGTTGTGAGGGGGATTGTTCAGTGCTTGCTTGGTGAGGTGTGCGTTTGTGTGTGTGTGTGTGAATATGTTTTTTATACTATGTTACATTTGCAGGTTGCGTATGGTATTTAGGATGTTTGTCTAATATCTGTGTGGTGTGTTTACCGTTTGTCTGTGGGTGGGTATGTGGTTTTGTAGAGAGTGACAGGAGCTGTTTGCGTTGTTTACGACAGATGCTAGGAACGTTGTTTTTTTCTTTCTTGGGTACCAACACATCACTCTTTTTGTCATGGAATCTGGCGAAGGCCTTTTCATTTCCACACACCCCTGCTTTTGAACGGGTGGCTCTTTCTCGGACCCTGACATTTCTCCCCCCCCCCCGAATATAAAGCTCAATAACATCGAGGCCGTATCACGCAGAAAGTTTGGAAAGAGAGATTTGTAAAGGAAGTGGTGAAGCTAGAGAACGAAAATGTATGGAAGATATACGGCCGCATATCCTCTTTCAGGCATTGTGTGTGGTTGGTAAAGCATACGAGTGTCTCGATGTCACCGGTCAACCCCTTGCGGGTGCGTAAAAAAAAAAATAACGAAAAAAAAAAGGATAGAAACGGCCATGGTTGGGCGGAGCCGGTTCAACTGATCCTCCCCCATTGCTCTAGGCAGGGAAAGGGAGAGTCAAGTTATCCGCTATGGCGGTCAAATAGGAAGCGAACAAATACGGAAAGTGTGTCCAACTGTATGGTGGCGAGTTCGGGCGCCCATACAATTCCTTCATACGCAACTGTAGGGCGGATGTGCTGCTTGCATTTTCTGGTGACGAATTCCTTAAAGTAGACGATATACATTTAGCAAAGATATTTATTCGGGCAATGGCACAGGGAGGGCACACAATACTTCAAATGTCTGCTGCAGCATAGTTGCCTATGCTACAGCTGATCCACCCTTGCAGGGAAATGACAGCGTAACTAGATGCTCCCTATTGGGCAATTTTTTCTTCTTATGTTCCAAGTAAATCTCCATTGCTTACCTTTGCTTTCGCTGCTCTGATAACTAAAATTTCTTCTTTGCGGGCTACGTGACACACATGAAGTGACCGACCGGCTAAATGGGCCATCATTAGTACAGCTGGGACCGTTCTATTCTCTGCATGTACACAAACTGGTAGACTAGAAGGCCATGCTTCAAGATGCTGAAAGTAAATTGAGAAAGTTGGCTCGTATTTTCAACTATATGATGGTGGTGGTATAGGAATATTCTACCAAGTTGTATACAGACCTTTAGCCATAAATTAGTGTCAGTTAAAGTGAGCGTCGAAAAGGTTTCATTAAGATACATCTTTAGACCAGCAGCTTTTGGAGCTAGTTCATGAATGTAATCGTAATTATCAGCTGAAGCTCCAACCATGAGGGCATAGTCACATCTTGCTCCTCTATTTGCAGCCTAGCTTAAGAAACAGGAAATAAGTCATCTCTTAACAATATCTCTTGATTAAGGAAGAATCATCCCTTGGTCGCTGTGACCCAAAGAAAGGTAATAATTTTAATATAAAATAGCAATCTCTTTATAAATTAGGAACACTTCAAAATATAAGTATCTATCTTTGCTTTAAGATAAATTACATTGATAAGAAATTTAAGTATTACAAGATATTCATACACAAGATAATTAAAGAAAATAAAGGACTAGGCACATGCCTCATGAGCCAAAGTAA
The DNA here is from genome assembly GCA_963969495.1 of Ceratothoa steindachneri. Lineage (NCBI taxonomy): Eukaryota > Metazoa > Arthropoda > Malacostraca > Isopoda > Cymothoidae > Ceratothoa > Ceratothoa steindachneri. The sequence goes on from OZ018319.1 coordinate 94,608,803, forward strand.
AGGATGTCAGGTCTGTCACGGGTGGGTCAGTGTTGGGCATGGCACAGATCAAGGTAATGCCACTTGAAAGTGCAGCTGCAGTACAGGTGCTCCAGTCCTCCTTGTGTTCACTCCCTGCAGAATGAAGAGTTATTTAAATAAGGATGCATCAGCCTAAAAATAAATAAACTTAATTAAAAGCAAAGATTGAATTTGGAAGAAAAAGTCTCCCCTCCCCTTCCCACCCAAAAGAGCCGATTCTATTACACTACTTACTTTGTTAAGAAACCCACAACATTATCATTATCTAATCCTCCACTACCTACCACAACACTACCCCTTCTGATACGCACTTAACCAATTACAATTAAACATTAACAGCATATTTAATATACATTAGACAGACCAACTCTTAAAGATCCCTTCCACCTCGCTCCTACCACGCAACTTCACCAACCTTTACATACCATCTCGAGGCTCCTTCACACCAACTATGAGCCAGTACCCGACTGACTGACAACGCAATAAAAGGATAACCTTTTCGCAGGAAACCTCGCTACTAAAGAGTCAGCTAGATTAAGTCTCCCAGGATAGACATTAGGGGACATGACAAAGAACAAAACTGCCTATTCATTCACTCTAAATTCCTCCTTTACCCCACTCACAAACCAATTGACACCCCTCTGACATCATCATCTGGTCATCTTAACTTAGAAAGTTCAGGCTGCAGCATCCAATGACAACGTCCCAGTCTATATACTGGTTAGCCGAGGTGAAAATAATGAAAGATGAGAAAAAGATGCAGCCTTATTTATTGAAAAAAGTACCTGGTTCTCGCACATGAACATGGACATCAATTAAGCCTGGCAGCTTCAGAATTCTACGTGAAGTGATGCAATCAACATGAGTTTTCAGTTGAGGAACTCCAACAACCCACCGTAGAGCCTACAAAAAGTGTAATAAATAAAAGTTCTCTTGACTATGAATCTATTTTGAACACAACAAAAGATGTACTTACTTCAGCAAGCAACTTTACACACTTCACATCAGTTATGAGCGGAACAGAAAAATCAACGGCCATACGGCGAGTTCTATAGCCTTGGGTCACAAAGGATGATACACGACGTGACCCTCCACCTCGTTTCGGAAGATTTATCACTAAATCAAATTCCTAGAAATTAAAATGAATTAATAATTAATTGACGACAAATTTTATGATCAAAATATTAGGGGTGTTTCCATAAGCAGTAATGTAAAGCGATGCAGAGAATGGCTTAGTGGAGGTGAACAGGGTAAGAACAACTCATAAGGAATCTCCATCTAAGGGAAGTCTTGGTGTTTGGAAGGATTGTGCTGGTGTGACCAGCTTTGAGTAGCTGCCAGTTAATCGAACGTTATAGACATGAATTGTTAGCCATCATACTGTTTAAACACGGCTTTGAATTAAAACGAGTCTTCTCTGATCAAATCGCAAAGATGTGTTGTTCAAGCATTGGAAAAACTCCCTTACCCTCCTTGTTACCAGAATCATGCTACATCCGATTATCACATTAGGAAGCCCACCCTTTTCGATCATTCCAGCACAGCCTACCATGTACAAGGATCCAACAAAAGGCAATGCGCAGTGTCGTGGTATGACATTATATTAAATCAATAACATATTATATCCATGGGGGAGGGACCAATAACTTAAAGGCGAGCCGACAAAGGGACGGAACACCACGAGTTTCGACGGGCGGAGGGCGAGATAAGAGTGCAACGAGGTCAGGGATAATATTGGCAATGGCAATGCTCAAGGTTACTTAAAGAGGCATGTACAAAAATATAATTAAATTTACATAAAAAAAAATGAGAGAATTGAAGGGCAAAATTACATCAAATGAACGAGGGGGGGCGGATTGTAGTTATGAATCAGATCATGAAGTTAAAATTTATGATATCACAGGAGGAGACTATTCAAATTAGGAGGAGGGGGGGGATTAACTCAGATGAGTTACTGAAGGGGGAGAGTAACAAGGAGTAAAAAGGAAAGGAAGTACCCTAGGAGACCTTACGGTCCATTCAAAGAGGGTACCTTTGGACTAGCCATCGAGCAGGCACATGGCTGCTCAATTGTTTTGCGTCCCTAAACGGCCACTTTTCAAGACTTTGTCTAGTCTTGACTTGAACTGGTCAACAGATTCACTGTTCACAACTTCCACTGGAAGTGCGTTCCACTTACCGCAGATACTGTAAGTGAAAAGATTTCCACACATATTGCGGTTGTAACGCTTCAGTTCAAGTTTGAAGCCGTGATTGCGCGTTCTGTTCTCACTCAGTTTGAAAATATCCCGGTAGTCAACATTGTCGAACCCTCGAAGTATTTTGAAAACTTCGATCAGCTGATCACGCAGTCTACGGGTTTCCAGCGAGAACAGATCTAATTCCCTTAGTCTATCTTCATAACTTTTATGTCGGATAGAGGGAATCAGCTTGGTTGCCCTGGCTTGTACGCGTTCCAACCTTGCGATATCCTTTCGAAACGAAGGACTCCAAAATTGTACGGCATACTCCAGGTGCGGCCGAACGAGGGAGTTGTACAGACAAAGTACTATCTCCTTGTTACGGTATCCAAACTGGCGCTTTATGTAGCCTAACATCCTTTGGGCTTTCTTCTCTGCCTCGATGCACTGTTTCGAGAACTTGAGGTCGCTAGTAATAGTTACACCCAACTCCTTCTCAGTGTCACAAGATTCAAGAGCAGTGCCCTTAAGGATATACTGAGATTGAGGGGTTTCTGTGGCCGATATGCATTACTTTGCATTTGTTCACGTTAAAAGGCATTTGCCACGTGTCCGACCACTCCCCAATCTTCCTGAAGGCGGGCAGTATTTCCATCCTTTGCAACGTTCATACCAAGCTTAGTATCGTCGGCAAATTTGGAAATCTTGGCAACCATGTCACCGTCCATGTCTTCGACGTAGATGATGAATAGTAGTGGTCCCAGGACAGAACCTTGAGGCACCTCGCTAGTAACGGGCACCCACTCAGAAGCCTGCCCATTCACCACCACTCGTTGCCGTCTGCAACTTAGCCAGTTCTCGATCCAGCCGGCTACTTTTCCGTCTATGCCCAGCGCTCGCACTTTCCGGAGAAGGCGGCGGTGTGGTACCTTATCAAAGGCTTTCTGAAAGTCTAAGTACACCACATCCACTGCCTTGTCCCGATCGTGCTCACTGAACACGAAGTGGGAAAATTCCACAAGGTTCGTCAGGGATGACGGTTGCCTTCGGACGCCGTGCTGGGAACTCCTCAGTAGCAGGTTTGACTCTAAATACGACGTCATTTTGTCCTCCATCATGCTTTCCATGAGTTTACCGACTATAGAAGTCAGACTGATAGGTCGGTAGTTTGACGGTTGGCTTCGGTCTCCTTTCTTGAAGATAGGAGTCACCTCCGCTTCACGCTAGTCTCTAGGAACGCATTCGGTCCGGATTGACATGTTGAAGATTGCGCTCAGGTGTCGTGACACTTGATCGCGCACTTCTTTCAACACTTTAGGTAGAAACCCATCCGGGCCAGGCGACTTGTTCGTCATTAGGTCACTGATCTTCTTGTTTATTTCCCCTTCGGTGAAGTCCATATCCTCCAGCTTTTCCCCCGAGTAGGAATCCATTGGCTGGGGGATGGGACCACACTCTTCAGTAAACACTGAAGAGAAGTAGTCGTTGAGGAGGTTAGCATTTTCTGCATCTAAGTGCTTTAATGCCCCCTCCTCATTTCGCAAAGGGCCAATCGTTGGACGGATTGGTTTACGGCTGTTCACATATCCAAAAAACGCCTTGGGATTCTCTTTACAGAGTCTCGCCACCCGGAGTTCCTCAGACCGCTTAGCCGCCCTTATGCTGGACTTCACTCTCCTGGCTAGCCTCCGGTATTCGTCAAGGTCGCCCGAGGTCTTTGATTGCCGGTACACAGTTCTCTTTTCCCTAAGCAGTTGCCCGATTTCTCGATTAAACCACTTTGGTTGAACAGGAGACCGACGGGGACATTTCAGAGGAATGAAACGTGATTGAAGACTCATGAACTTATTTTTGAAACTGTTCTACGAGTCTTCAACAACATCGGACACTTCTAGCCTCGCGTCAGTCAGTCCAGTACGAAGACCTGCATAGTCTGCTCTTTTCAAATCGAGTCTCCACGTTTTACTAGTTGCAGGCCCTGCCTTCGGGACTTTGACTACAAATCTAATTAGTCGGTGGTCACTGCCACCGACTTCTTCGCCAAAAGAGAGGTCCTCAACGATGTCATCCTCAGAGGTGAAAACCAAGTCGAGGATATTGTCTCCTCTCGTTGGCTCTCTGACCCAATGAGTCAGGAACTCGTTGTTCTCCGTCTCCAGGAGTAGTGCATTCTCGCCACAGGGTTCTCTGGTTTCCCAGTCAACTTGTGTGTTGAAATCCCCCATGACAATACACACTGTCTTCGACAAGTTAGTCTAGTAGCTGGTACAGATCTCTGTCCTTTTCAACGAGTTGGGCAGGAGGTCTATAAAGCACCAGGGTCCTGTATTTGGCAGGACCTATCTCTAGGTCAACACCTAGTAGTTCATGGTCGGATACGATGTTGCAATCCGTCGAGTTGAGAGTATCCTTGACATACAACATCACACCGCCACCCTCTCTGTCTGGCCTATCTTTCAGGAAGAGCTGGTAACCGGGAATCGTGAATTCACCTTCAAAATCTCGGCTTGAGGTTTTTATCCACGACTCCGTAATGGCCACCATCTCAGGTTCCTCTTTTACTACGAGGCCACGGAGCTCAAGAAACTTATTCCTGATTGACCTCGCATTGAACAGAAGAACTTTGAGGGAGTCCCCTAGTGTAGGACTCCCTACGTTCTTCCGTTTCCCGGTTTGTCTGTTTTTGTGGTCACACACTTTTTGACGACCTCCGAGAAGGTCGTTCCAGGAGTGACAAGGGCGTACTGGCGCACGTCCGCTTTCGCTCTGTTTCGAAAGGCTCCTTTGGGTGCGTTCCACGACATCTTGAATTAGGTTGGCGAGAAAGGCCTTCCCTTTAAAGGAGAGATGTACCCCGTCCCTTTGGAAGAGGTCGTCTCTACCGATAAAGGTACGATAGGGGTCCCCGAAGAAGACTCCTTCTGCCGTGCAGAGATCCGCTAACCTTCTGTTCACTGCGACGTTTCTTTCGTGAGCGGTTCGGGATGGACCTCTTCTCGGAAGCATCCCAACCAACACACGTTTGCGGGTTTTAAGCCCTATGTCATCCACGGCTCCCATCACCGTTTGGATGGTCTTACCACTGAGGCCAACTTTACCCCCCTCTGAGGTAGAGGTCGTTGCCGCTCACCATCAGAGCAACAACTGAATTCTCAGGAATCTTAGCTTTCTCTGACTGACAGGCAGCTTACCTTCACGCTAGTGCGAAGGCGGGCCGGTAGTAGCGGCTGCAGATCCTGCGTTTGCGAGTCACCAATGAGGGTGACCTTCGGACACTTGGTCTCTGAAGACGGGGTCTTCCCTTGTGGAAGAGGCCTCCCCTTTTCCTCTTTACTCTCCACATTCTTATCTTTCTTTTTCTTCTTGTTTATCTGTTTTTCTTCTATTTTTGGTTTTACTTTTGTTTCAACTATATTCTTTGTCTTTTTTTTCTTCGTTTCTCTCGCCTCAGCTAGCTTAGCCTCAGATGATGCCGGAATGTCCGCTTGGGTATCAGGGGATTCCGAGACGTCAGTGGGCGGCTCCTCTTCTAGGCATCGAATCTGAGCTGCGTTAAGGGCTTCAAGTTTCTCCAACTTTCTTTCAAGGATTTTAGCTCTCTCCTCTGAGGCTCTATAGAGGTCTTTTAATTTCTCCACCTCTCGGGTCAATATGCAAGTAGTGCAGATACTTTCAGGGCTGCATTTTGAGTAGCAGCCCTCCAGAAAGTCAACGCACCACTTTTCTAACTGGCATGTTGCACAGTTGTGTTTTAGACGAACTGGTCCTTTTTTGCCTGTCATTTTGAGCGCTTTCTCTCTCTCTGAAAACTCGTGACACATCAATGATAAAAAAGGGGGGGTTGGTGAGTTCTCCCCCCGTGAGTCTCTTGCGCCTATCGATCGGAGAGGTTTCGGATCTTTCAGAAGGCACGCTCCATGTGCTGCTGTTCGTCCGACTGAGTCGTCAAACCTCGGCGTGCCGTGGCTCCCTACCAAGCAGCACTGACGGTCCCCGAAGGAGCCATCGATTTCTCACCAGGTGAACAACAACGAAGCACGCCCCTTACTAAACTACTACTAGTTCCTTTCACAACGGCCAGGATCTCGGAGTAGCGTTCAATGGATATCCCGCCACACCAAGGAACTCGACCCAAGGCTTTTTATTGGCCTGGCAACCAACATGGGAACAAAGGGCCGTCACCTCGGACCAATGCTACCATAAGCACCCGTCAACGGGCACTGGGAACGGTCAATAATTACGTGCCAGGAAGGGGGTTAACGGGGCACTACCCTCATCCCATTCATCGTGCCCAACGCATAGGACACCTCTAGTCCTAGTCTCTCGCAACCAGTGAGCGTCGATTGGCGTTGTTTATAGAGGTTCCAAAGCCTCTCTTCTGACGCATGAGGTAGCTGCCAGGTCCTTATATGTAGATAGAGGAAGAAAGGGAAAGAGTGACATGATAGGAGTAGGCTTTTTTTTGTTTTTTTTTCTTTTTCTATGAGTGGGAAATAGGATAAAAGTAAAAAAGGAGAGGGATAGAGTAGAAAAAGGAAGGAATGACGCACTTAGACTGGAACCTCGTTTCCGACCAAATTGACAAGGGAAGCCCTACCAGGGGTACCCAGAAGAGGTACCCCCACCGACATAGCTCGAAAAGTCCAAGGTCCACACAAGCTCTCTTCCCGCGACAAGGGGGCGTCACCTCTCCCTCTACTTTTGTTATGAGAGAGAGAGAGAGAGAGAGAGAGAGAGAGAGAGAGAGCTTGGCTTACGGAGGATTCCGGGTGAGACATCGGGGTAAGGCTTCACGGATGTATTCAGCACGTGAGGCGAGGCCGCTCGGAGCTTTTGAGCGGAAATTTAAAGTGATGACGGTTCTTCAAAAAGGGGGAGGGGGCGGTAACGTCCGGTCCAGCGGAGAGTATTTCGGCCACCCGAAAACGAGAGGCGAACGAGGAGGGCTTCGACAGGAGTTGATGGGTGAAGTCGGAAAAATCGCTCGGTAGCGATAGTTAAATGGAATTACCTCACTGGCTGGGGCTAATTCCAATACACAACTAGTTCAGCCGTCACTTGGCTTTGTTGTTAGCACCTCACTTGGAATCTTCTTAATCTTCTTCCGTCCGGGCGAAACTTCTCAACTCTGTGTCTGTCTCTTGGGAAACGAGCACTATATACGTCTGAGGCTCTTCCCACGGGGGGGGGGGGGGATGGAGGTTGGGGGCAAACCGCCCTACTCTCGAATGGCCTGGGATCTTCTTGCCGAGGCTATTTTAACCCGTGTAAAGATGGACCGTGGTGGACGCGGCTCGAGGCTACCACATGTGGAAAGGGAGGGGGGGGGAGGCTTACCAATTTAAGCCTAACAGAATCTTCTCCAGCACATGGAACTTCCGTGCTGGAAATGAAATTCCACGTGGAATTCCTCCACACATCTCCCAACCGAAAGATGATGCTTTACAGAGCAGTTGCGTAGGAAAGGATCATCCCACCCGTCAAACTAGAATTATCAAGGGTCTAGGGAAATTCTGACCTGCTACGACAGGTGTACACAGAAAAAAGCCTTAAACAGGTCAATTCCAGAGAATTTAACTAGTACAAATTTAAACAAAAAAAAAAAAAAATCACAGGAGAACATTGGTGACATTTCAGTGGAACCCCCCCAAAAAGATACAATTAAATGGAGGCATAAATATCGGACTAAAGACAAAATTTAGTGGCCCCCCCAAAAATCATAATTAAGAACATTAATGAGATAATATATACAATTCACGTGGAAAACCTTCGCTCCCGCCGGAGTATGGATGAGGTAATCCACGGGTCCTCTAGCCTCAAGGGCGGGGTATAGTCCCTTTCCCCGGCTAAGGATTTTGTTGCTTCCCATGGTAAGTAGCACAAGCACCTCCGCACCAGGCTTGAATTTTCGTTCTCGTGACTTAAGGTCAAAGTAGGTCTTATACCTCTCAATAAGTCCTTCTTCACGAGATACGACATTCGTTTGTTATCTCGGGTGGACTCACGCTCGAGGGCTCTAGTTTTCTCCCAAAGGGGGGGAGGGAGTTGCGCACTCCTTCTGGGCGCGGGCAAAACTTGTCGCTCCAGAGATCTTGGAACTCCGGGTCGATAGGGGTTTGCAGGGGAACGGGTGCATGGGATTCCAGGGCTGCCTGTGTACGGGTAATCACGGGCTGGGCCACGGGATGGTCGTGGATTACGGGGTTCTGACCGAACAAAACGAAGCAGAAGTGGATTGGGGCCGCTACCACTTCGGCCCAACTGGACATATAGTCACACTCGATGTGGCAACGAATTACTGGGAAACGACTGGCCCAGCCAAGGTAGTCGTGGATCACCGCAAATTTCTTGTGGTCGCGGCCAATAGGGGGAAGTAGGTCCTCAGACACTATAATACAGGTGCACCCAGTGTCACGGACGAGGGTGGATACTCGGCCACCGTTCACAGTTCCATTCTCGAAATTGAATCCACTAGGGTTGTTCTCATTAAAGAGAAAGTTTACCTGATGAACCGGGTCTTTGGCGGGCGAGGGAGGATCGGGAGTCTCCTGAGGCGAGGGAGGGGGATCAGGGGCGGCCCAGATTTGGTGCACTTGGTGGGACTGAGAGTTTGCGAATCGGGAGTTTTGAGGACAGTTCGTGCGGTAATGGCCGGGGACTCCGTAGCTGTAGCAGATGATCGGGTTCTTTTGGTACGGCCCAACCGGGGGAGAAGAAACTAGGGGCTTAACGTCTCGGTGTTCATATGGATGGAAGTTTCTTGGCTTCGAGGGACTAGGAACTTTGGTAAATCTTGGAACCAATTTAGGGGGGCGTCTTAGGACCATAAAATTTAGTTTTAGGGGGTGATTGGGGAGCCTTTTGAACATCCTTAGGGTATAAATTGTGACTACCCGCGTAAACATCGGGCTCTTCCAAGCACTCCTTGAAAGTGGCACAACGTTTATCCTTAATGAAGGCGCGAATTTCGGGAGCCACGGCAGCTAAAAGCAGATCCCTAAGGAAGAAGTGCAGAAGGGACTCGTAGACCTGGGAAATCTTTCACGCATCCAGCCAACACTGAAGGTGTCTTTGGAGGATGTACCCGTGTTGTCGAAATGTTTGGCCGGGGTGGATCCTTTCCTGGCGAAATCGAGAGCGGTAGAATTCGCTATTCATTTGAACAGCGGCGAACAATTCGGACTTTAACGTGGAATAGTCCAAAGTTGCTTCCGGGGGAAGGGATACGAAGATATCCCTTAACTTGGCATTTAGGAGGGTGAGTAAGCGAGCGACGCCATCATTTTCGAGATCCCATCTATTGATCTGAAAGATTCTCTCAAAATGGGTAAATATGACCCAAAGTCCTCTCCATCATTAAAAGGGGGAAGGTTGATTGAAGGAGTTTAGGGAATTTCAGCCCGGGAACCGATGGACTGAGAATCCATTTGATTTCGGCTCATTTCCAGCTCATGCTGACTAAATTTGTTCACGTTCTTCCATCTCCATTTTGTTCTTCTCCATCTCCGTTTTTCTTAGTTCCTCTTCCCTTCGCTCTGCCCGTTCGTTTCTCTCTTCTTCCTGTACGTAATTTAGCAGGTCTTTGCCCGAAGGACCTAACAGTTCGCCCTGACTTTGAATTTTTCGAAGGATGACATTGTTACGCCGTTAACTGAGGAAACACTGATACGCAAACGAGCTAGGAAACTACCCAAGCGAAACGAATACTTGAATATTCGTGAATGCCTTGATCACAAAAAAAATGAGATACAGCTAACTACCTCTGCTGTTTCTAAGCGGAAAAAAAATTAAAATGGTCCTACCAGAATTAGCACACCGATGCCCTCAACTCTTTTGGATTAATAAACAGGAGAGTCTCCAAAATTCAAACACAATAAAAAAAAATTAATTACCTGGGGTCCAACACCAAATCAAAATAGATTACGTTCCACTGCTCTTCAATTAACTTGAACTTGCCTTCTGCCAGTACAATACACAAATTAAAATAAAAGGGGTAGACGTGAATAACAAGGAAACTTCTAATGTCGGAATTAAAATGACACGGGTTCGTAAAAAACCCAAACACACTTGACACCAAAATTATATAATATGTATATTAATAAATATATATGTCGTGGTATGACATTATATTAAATCAATAACATATTATATCCATGGGGGAGGGACCAATAACTTAAAGGCGAGCGGACAAAGGGACGGAACACCACGAGTTTCGACGGGCGGAGGGTGAGATAAGAGTGCAACGAGGTGAGGGATAATATGGGCAATGGTAACGCTCAAGGTTCTTAAAGAGGCATGCACAAAAATATAATTTTATTTAAATAAAAATAATGAGAGAAATGAAGGAAAAAAATACATCAAATGAACGAAGAGGGGGGGGATTGTAGTTATGAATCAGACCATGAAGTTAAAATTTATGATATTAAGGAGGAGACTATTCAAATTGGGGGGGGGGGGAATAACTCAGATGAGTTACTGAAGGGGGAGAGGGGTTGGCTTACGGAGGATTCCGGCTGAGACATCGGGGTAAGGCTTCACGGATGTCTTCTGCACGTGAAGCAAGGCCGCTCGGTGCTTTTGGCGGGAATTTAAAGTGATGACGGTTCTCCAAAAAGGGGGAGGGGGCGGTAACGTCCGGTCCAGGGAAGAGTATTTCGGCCACCCGAAAACGAGGGGCGAACGAGGAGGGCTTCGACAGGATTTGATGGGTGAAGTCGGAAAAATCGCTCGGTAGCGATAGTTAAATGGAATTACCTCACTGGCTGGGGCTAATTCCAATACACAACTAGTTCAGCCGTCACTTTGCTTTTTTGTTAGCCCCTGACTTGCAATCTTCTTCGGTCTGGGCGAAACTTCTCAACTCTGTGTCTGTCTCATGGAAAACGAGCACTATATACGTCTGAGACTCTCCCCGCGGGGGGGAGGGGGGTTAGTGGGAAACCGCTCTACTCTCAAATGGCCTCAAATCTTTTTGCCGAAGATATTCTAACCCGTGTAAAGATGGACCGTGGTGGACGCGGTTCGAGGCTACCGCTTGTGGAAGGGCGGGGGGGGGGGGGGGGTAGGCTTACCAATTTAAGCCTAAAGAGAATCTTCTCCAGCACATGGAACTTCCGTGCTTGAAATGAAATTCCACGTGGAATTCCTCCACACGCAGGCTGCCCTAGGGTATTAGGTGCTACAAATAAGAGTAGCGAGAGCAATGCCTGAAGGGCCAACGCACGAAACATACTGAAATTGCTGCTGGAAGTCTTGAATGGACACTTTTTTTTAATTTAAAGAGCTCATCTGGCGACTGCCTAATTGGGCCTTAGTTGTCGTATTATAAACTGACTAGAAGTAAGCTACTTTTAAATTTAATGCAATAAAACACACAAACAAAAAACAACCCAAACAACAAGAGTAACTAAAAAAAAGGGAAAAGAAAACGAGTAGTAAGCAAGCTCCTGCGTCGGGGGGGGGGGGTCCCACCCGTCGCAGGAGCGTGCAACCTATAAGGGAAAAAGACAACAAAACAAAACAAAAAACCCGGTTAAATAATAGGGAGAAGGCCGGCCTCCCCCCAAAAGTCAACAAGTCCACCAGTCAAAGTGCACGAAAACGTCCTGAGTACAAGGGAAAGGCTGTAGCGACTCCGCCCATCGCGGTACCGGGACAGGTAACGTGTGCGAAGATTACCTAGACTGGGACATTCGAAAAGAGTGTGCCGAACAGTCTGGGGGATCACGCATTCGTCACAATAGGGCGCAGGCGAGAGCTCCATCAGATAGCGATGCGTTGCACGAGTATGTCCGATACGGAGACGACAGAAAGCGACCTGAAGCCGTCGCGGCATTGGGAGATAGGTCCATGGGAACAGTCGCGGCGCAATAGAATGCAACTTTAAGTTCCCTTCGACCGTCTCCCATCTTCTTTGCCAAGCAGTCCGAAGAGCTGCCCGTATTCCTGCCATGTAGTCGGTGAGAGGAAGAGCGAAACGCTGGTCCGGTCGCAGAGTCCTCGCGGAATCTTCGTCGCGCCCATTCCCCGCCATTCCTACATGTCCAGAAACCCAGCCAAAGATAATCTCAACATCCGCCCGGCTCGCCAAAACTGTGGCGTCACGGATATCGCGAACCAGGTGATGCGGAGATTCCAATGCCCCGAGAGCACTGAGGGCGATTTGTGATGCGCTATAGATTACAATCCGGTCTCCGAACAATGCACGTCGCGTAATCTCCCGTAAAGAGTGATGTAGTGCCATCATCTCGGCCGTGACGACAGACGCAGCGCCTGGCAGAGCCTCACTGACTTCAAACAGAGGGGATACGGCGTGGAAGCCGACCCCCTCTTGGGACTTGGAGCCATCCGTATACACTGGCACGGTTCCAGCGTGACACGAGGTGTGCTCCAAAAAGGTCGAACGCAATACTCCCGGCACGGTACAAGCTTTGGAAGCGGAGGCGTGGCTATATCTAGCTCTCGAAGGAGTTTCCTGGCCCTAAACCCAAAGGGCTTAGGGTATGACTAGCGTCGCTCGGCGGCAAGGACACCGTCGAGATAAGCTGCGGATGCAGTGAGGGATGTTGGCGACTGAGGGAGGCGCCGGGCTCGCACGTACAGGCGGGTAATGCCCTGCACCCGGCGTAGAGCGAGTGGCATCTCCCCAGCATCGACCAACAGGCTCTCAATGGGGAAAGTGCGGAAGGCACCGGTCGCAAGGCGAAGGCCGTGTGGTAGATCGAGTCCACCTTCTACAATAAACGCTCGGCTGCGGATGCATAAAACTCGCATCCATAGTCGAGCTTCGAATGAACAAAGGATTGATAAAAAAGTAAGGCAGTAGCCCTATCAGCAACCCAAGCGCTCAACGTCAGGGAACGGAGAATATCCATGGCGCGGGTACAAGAGTCCCTAAGTCTGCGAATATGAGACTCCCAGGTGAGGCGTCGGAAAAATACAAGACCAAGGAAACGGTGCGATTCAACCACTTCCAGGCGTACCCCCATTAAGAAACAAGTCTGGGTCGGGGTGGAGCCGTGAATGGCGGCAGAAGTGCACCACCTTAATCTTGGCCAAGGAAAACCAAAACCTGTGCGCTTCTGCATAGCGAGAGACTCGGTTCAAAGCCTGTTGGAGTCGACGCTCCAGGGTTGGCATTTGGGCCGCGCCAAAGGAGATCGAAAGTTCATCCACGTAGCGCGTAGCAAAAACATCTTCCAGGAGCACCGAGGTTATGCCGTTGATGCTCAGGGCAAAGAGTGTGACAGTGGGGACACTTCCCTGCAGGACACCCTCTTCCTGCAACTTTGTGCCGGAGAGGGCTCCCCCCACCCGTACGCGGAATCGACGATTTTGCAAAAATTCATATATAAACATTGGGGGACGTCCGCTCGCCCCCATCGTGTGGAGAGTCTCCACGATAACGTATCGCCATGCGGTATCATAGGCCTTCCAGTTGGAGCAGAGCATCCGACGTGGAGTGGAACTTGCAGAATCCGTACTGTGCAGAAGACAGACTGCCTGCGCTGTCCAGGAAAAAGGCTAATCTAACATTTACCAATTTCTCCATCAACTTGCACACGCAAGAGGTTAGAGAGAATGGGCGGAAATCGGTCGGAGTAGAGTGATCTCCACCCGGTTTGTGAAAGGTAAGCACACTAGCGATTCACCAGGAATCTGGGAGAAGAACCTCCACCCAGATCCTATTGAACAAATCTAACAAAAAGGAAATGCCTCGCTTAATCAGGTGTCGAAGCATAGCGTACAGGACATCGTCCGGACCATGGGCGGTGTCCGCGCACGAAGAAAAAGTGGAACGCAACTCACTCACAGTAAATCTGTCGTTGAAGGGTTCTCCACCTCTAGAGGTAAAGTCCAGCCGGCGGCCTTCCGCGACATCACGACGTGTATTGAATGCTGGCGGAGCAGCATCCCGGATAGAGAATGCGGAAAAAGCGGTCGCGAAGGATTCCGCCACGGATGCGGGGTCCGAGATTGAGGTCCCATTCTCCTGGAGAACGGGAGGGGGGTCCTGCGAGAACTTGCTCCGAATCCTTTTGACTCGCTTCCACACCCCTGCTAGAGGGGTATTCCCGTTAAGCGAAGACATGTATGCCCGCCAAGACGAGCGGCTGACGTGCTTCGAAATATACCGGAACCTAGCCCTAACCCGACGAAATTCACCGACAGTGAAATCGTTCGGGTGGCGCTTATAGCGCATGTAGGCATAACGCTTCTGTTTGAGGTCCGTCTCTCACTCGGCCGACCACCATGGGAGTCGTCGGCGTGCAAAACGGCCAGACGTTCTAGAAATAGTAGTCAGGCCCGGGGCGATGAGGTTGCCGGAGAACTCAACGGCCTCATCTACCGACCTAAACTCCTCGACTGAGATAGAGAATTCAGTCATTTCCTGAAATGCAGGGCACCACGCACGCTCCAAGCACCACCGAGGTGGGCTCTCAGGCGGCAGTTGCCCTGAAAATGATATTTGAATGGGAAAGTGATCACTACCATGGAGGTCATCGACCACCCCCCAATCAAAATAAGGCTGTGCATCCAAAGAGCACAAAGATAGGTTAAGGCAAGAAAATTAAGCATTTCTCGGACAGTGATGCGTAAACTCATCCACGTTTAGGACACCCATCTAATGATCTTCGTTCAGATCGGCAGGGACTTGTCCCCTGGGATTTATTGAGTAATCTCCCCAGAGAGGATGCCTGCCGTTCAGATCTCCAAGCAAGAGAAAGGGCCTCGGCAACCGTGCTACGATGCGGCGGAAGTCCCCAGCGTCGAAGTCAGCTGACGGTGGAATGTACACAGAAATGATAGTATGCCTCCTATCCAGGCGAAGCTGGACAGCCACTTCCAGAAAGGAGGTAAACCGCGCATCCCCCAGCAGGGCCATCCCGCGGTGGTGGGGTCGCAATACCGTTATACCTCGGGAGGGCGAGCAGGGGGCACGCGCTTAGCATGGTCTCCTGCACAAAAATAGCTAACGGGGAACAGGATGAGACGAGCCTCCGCAGCCCCTCCCAATTGGCCCGGAGTCCACGGCAATTCCATTGAAGAAATATGCCCTCTATGTCTAGCTCGGAGGAGACGCGGAGGTCCTCTTCGTACGGAAGACCCTCACAGAAATGGCCGTACGCTTCCCGGAGGCAGAACCCCGGGCGCTGTTGGCCGGACAAAGCGCTGAAGGCGCTGTCGCCTTCGATGACTTATTGGGGGTGGTTGGGCTCGCCATGCGAGTCTTTTCCTCCCTCCGCCTCGAAACCTTAGGAGGGCGTTGCAGCTTCGGAGTCGGGGGGGCCCTCTTTTCGAGGAACCACCGTCTCTGAGCCACTCAGCCTACCATTAGGCGTGGGCAAAGGAGCCGAAGCTCCTTTGTTGCTGTCCTCCTTTCGGGGGACATCTTTAGGAACCCTGGAAGATGGCCTGGCGACCAACTTTAGGGATGTTGCCTCCTGTGAGTCTAACGACTCAGTGGAGGCGCGTGGCCGTTTCGCCTACTGGAAACGGTCACGCTGTGGGAAGAGGGAGGAGCTTTGGTTTTAACCGGGGCTGGGTATGAACCCTTTTTGCCACCAGCTTTACCAGGGAAGCGCCCGGGTTGAGTAGAGCCCGCACAAGGGCTCCGAATCGGCGCGGAAACAACCGTGCTCGTTGGCCTGGATGGGGCAGGAGCAGATGGTGCTTTCTAACTATTGAGGCATATGACGTCCCAGGCAGAGCCGGGCGCGCCAGGACCAAGTCCTTAGCCTCGCGGAATGAGAGTCGATCCTGGGTCTGAACGGCCAGGATTTATTTCTCAAGGAGATATGCATCACATTGCTTCGAAAAAGCTGGGTGCGGCTCTCCGCAATTGACACACTTGGCCACACACGATTTGGACTTATCGTGTGCGACCTTGGACCAATTTACACAGACTTCGGGTGACCCCGACTTTGCACGTCTACAAGAACGATTCGTATGGCCAAAGCGGTGACAGTAATAGCACCGCCGCGGCAGTGGCACGAATGCCTTCACGCGGTAGAGGTACCAACCGGCACGCACCGCCTTCGGGAGCTTGTCACAGTCGAACGTGACGAAGAGTGTATGGGGGGGTCTCGAGGCCCCTCCCTGTTTTCTCACTACACGTTCGGTTCGACCTTGACCGGCCCATGGTCAGCCAGCTATAAGGTGATGTCCTCAATGGAGTAGTCAACGAGTTTCCTCGCATAAACTACTCCTTTCACAAAGTTCATGGTAGAGTGAGGTTTCACACTCACTGGGGTGCCATGAAGTGTCCTAAGAGTACTTATCTTGGCCGCCTTGGCGGGATTCGCCGCATTCGCCAGAAGGCTCCCGTCCGAGAAACGGGTCACCTTCGGCTCTCTACCAATTGCACTATCTAATGCTCTCCTCTGATGGTTGAATGGACACTAATACAGCCATGCTTTAGGTTAAAAGTTTTTCTTATTGACATCTCTTTCTAGTGTGCTATTTTTCACAGCAATAAGGACTTAATTTTAAAACGATGAGGGAGAGTAAGGAAAATTGTAATAGTCCCAATCTCTAGCACTTTAATTGTTCGCTCCTTTCATTTACGACGGTGATATATATACCTTCCATACATTTCCAGTCTTCTAATTTGATCATTTTTAGGAAACTTTTTTTTTTTTAATTTGCACAGATGAAGCTGAAACATAGCGTATTTGTTAAATAAAGAAGATTTAATCCATTTCCCAGTGCCCTTTTTTTGTCTTTTCATTTCCTCTCTTGTTTGTTCAGTGCCCTTGTCATTCACCACTGAGATGCTGTATACTTGATGGATTTCCAACTCCTTTCTCACTAATTAAATATTTTTATGCTCAGCTCCACATAAGAATTCATTACTCAATGGGATATATGCTAATAATGTGTTCTTTAAGCCAAACAACAGCCAGTTTCCCCAGTTTGCTCAATAAGTAAAATTTTGTTCCGTTATAAATTAAGTGATGCTGAATGCAGTACCGTCTGGTAGTAGGCATTAACATTCTTTGTTCCGTTCTCACACAAGGCAACTTTCCAGTGCAAATCTCATTAAACGAAACAAATTCTTTACATTAAATACACTAGTGCTTGGAGACCATTTATCTGTTGGAACAGGAAAAGCTCTACAAAAGAGAAGCTATTCTTTTCTAAAAGTTGAATCTCGAACTCTATAAGATTCCACAAGTCTATAATTTCGGAAGACACGGTTTCATGCAAACATGCACTATTTCTGGTAGATGGAGAAAAAACAGCCTTCCACAAATCACATGCTTCCTATGTCCTTGCGCTGCCTTACAATCCAAACTCCATTCTCTAATTGGATCAACTAAGATTAATTTTGAATGACCACTCACAGGTTCAATTCCCCCACAAAGTATCAATGAATTCAGAGATCAGTATTATAAACTACTATTGGTATTCAATCAAACGCTATTAAGCTTTTGCTATTGTCTTCTCTCAGTCACCATTTATCAAAGTCATTGCGTCTAGTGCATCAAATAGCATTTTAATTTAAATCTGTATGTTCAACCTTATTCTAGAATCTACTGCTAACGGAAGAGCTCCCTAGTTATTATTGCTGAGGAATACAGTTGAGACTTGTTAAGTGTCTATTTTGGCAATAAAATAGATCATTGCAAGAATAAATCTTGTTCAAACTGTATTCAAGATTGGATTCAAGAAATGTTAGCTGAATGCTGCCAAAAATATAGTGAAACTCAGCCTTTTAACCACCGTCTAGAAAGTGGTGGTACTTCACTACATGTGGTACCTCATTCTTCACATATATCATAGTAATTACCACTAATAGTATGAGTCATATAAATAAGATTTGGCATAAGAAGCTTTGAGATAAAGAAAATAAAGCTGACCCGCCCTCCCACTTAATTTTTATATTAAGAAATACTGCGGCTGGCCAACAACACAACAAGGGTACAGCCACCAAAATTCTAGATATGCCTATATTCGTGCTAGTTTAAAATATAAACTAAAACCAAAATAGGAATAAAACAATATTAAACTAATAAAAATACAACATTGAAGAAAAAGGGGCATGCCCAGGTACTCCATGAAAGGCCTGCCTCCCTAAGAGCCCTAAGCAATCAAGCAAAAAATTGAACTAATTAACTAGGAAGGAGGAGGCCTGCCTACTTCCAAAACTAAATCGCACCAAAGTCCAGTGTGCAATAGGCTTCACCCAGGACAAACGTTAAGTGGCAGAGAAACCCGTCTGTCATGATATTGTGACAAGTCCCGCGTACAAAGCTCCCCCAGACTAGGACATCTAAGCAACAAGGTTTACTGACCAAAGGTCGCGTGCTCTCACATATTCTGATTTAAGACCTTACAATCTTCAAAACTCTCTAATGCCCCGATTAACCTTGGGAGGACCTTGGCAATTATATCATTTGAAAGAGAATATAAAACAATATAAGTGTTTCAAATTTGGTTAGAATCGGCCGAATGGTTATGAAGTTATTGCCAAATTATTCCTCCGGTAACCTTGGGATGACTTTGGCAATTATATCACTTGAAAGATAATGTAAAACAACATAAGGGTTTCAAATTTCGTTAGAATCTGCCAAATAATTCCCGGGCTAACCTTGGGAAGACTTTGGCAATAATTATATCATTCGAAAGAGAATGAAAAACAACATACGGGTTTCAAATTTCGTTAGAATCGGCCGAATAGTTAAAATAAAAGCAAAACGGGGACCGACCGACCGACATAGTGAGATATAGAGTCACCTGCGACTAAAAAATGACTCGATACCATCAAGGCATTGAGAGAGGCACACATGAAGAGAGAAAGGCAAGTCCGTTTGCTCAGTCTGTGCAGACATCCTCATTTACAACAACTCCTACAAGGCAAGAGACCGAGCAGAAGACAATCACGACATGCTTCCGACTCGCAACAGCCATGGTATCACAAACACTATAAAACACGGGTGATAGAGATTCCAATATCTCAAGGGCACTTTGCGTACTCTCTGATTCACTATCATTCACAAAACGGTTTCAAAAATAGGAATGGAAGGAAATCTCCTTTACCGTGATGTGAAACCTTTGTCAACAGAGGATCGGTAACAAAAGTCCAAAGGTTATCTTGCAAGGTGATGTCTTAGGCAGGGTTTTTAATTTTATTGTTCTAATCTGGCGACGCTAACAATGAGAGAGCAGCCGAAATTTCTGAGATAAGCCTATCATTATACTACTTTAAAAATCTAAATAATAAGAAAAAATAACAAGTCAACAACTCCCCCAAAATAAAGAAACTCGACATGCAGAAAATAAGGCAGGTTAGGGAGCTGTCCCTTAGACAGCTGAGCATGCAATCAACTACTCAATTAACTATATGATATGGAGGAGGCCGACCCCCTAGAAAAAAGTAAATCACACCTACGATCAGGTGCGCACGAATTTTTTCCAGAGCCTATCTGGCGACTACCTACTAGGGCATAAGATGCTGCATTTATCTTACAGCCTAATGCTACGCTAGTTTAAAAAACAAAAACTAAAAACATGCAAAAGACACCCCAAACCCCCGAAAACGCCAAAACAAAGGCAAAACCAAAACAAGAAAAAAAAGCAAGATTAAAAATATTTAGGAGCTCATCTGGCGAATGCCTACTAGGGCAAAAGTCGCCGTAATCATGCTACAGCCTAGTACTAGGCTAGGTTAAAAAACGAGTAAAAACGTACAAAAACAAAAACAAAGGCTGGGAAACAAGATAAGCAAAAAAGCAAGAAGAAGAAGGAAGCACGCTCTGGTGTCGGGGAGAGGCCCGCCATCCGCAACGCAGGAACATGCTAACACCAAAGAAAGTAAAATAAAAGTCAGATAGTCCACAAGGCTGTGTATACGAACTCATTATGAGTACAGGGAACAAGCGATACCAGGACAGGTAACGTGCTTGGAGCACCCAGACTGGGACATTCAACACGAATGTGCCAACAGTCCGGGAAAAACGCAGTGGACGCAGTAAGTTGCAGGGAAGCGCTCCATCAAATGGCGGTGCGTCACGCGAGTGTGCTCAATTCGAAGACAACAGAAAGAGACCTGAAGCCTTGCGGCATTGGGAGGTAGGTCTATAGAAACAGTCGCGGTGCAATAGCACGCGAATTAAAGTTACCCCTGGCCATTTCCCGTCTTCTTTGCCAGGCAACCCGGAGGGCTTACCTGATTTTTGCCTGGTAGTCGGTGAGAAGAAGAACGAAACGCTAGTCTGGTCACCCAGTCCTCGCGGACGCTTTGGCACCCTCATTCCACGTAATTTCGACACGTTTAGGAGCCCAGAGTGTGGAGATCGCAATAGTCAGGGCGCTTTCTGAGTCGCTAAAGATAACAATTCGGCAGTCTCCGAACCGGGCAAGTCTCGTTATCTTCCGTACCTAGCAGTGTCATGTTTCTAAAGTTCCATATCGCTATCCACATACTTACACCGACTACAGATGAGCTGAGTTGAACAACCTTCTACAATCATTTATATGTGTGTAGAGTATCAAATTATAATGATCGTCTTTGAACTTTCTTTGCAACAAGAATCAAAATTTGTGCATGCTATAACTTTGGGAAGGACTATACATATGAAATAGTTGTACGAATTATAAAAATTAAGGTGGAGGTGGTACGGTTTTTACTACTGATTTGCACCAGTGACATATATATTTTAAAATTAAAATTGTTATTCTAACCACAGATCGTTACAAAATACGGAAACCGCCTCTAGGTCAACACTCAAATCGGAATCTATCGAACGATTAACAATAGATAATGTGACTTAACTTCACCCTTCATAGAAATCAGCGTTTTAAAAGATTAGGTCATGCCCCCCCCATCCCTAATTATAACACCATTTATTGCAAGAATGACGTACCTTTCTAGCCAAATAGTCAGCCATGGAGGTGAATTGGTTGATAGAATCAGTCTCGCCAAAACTTTCGTATGCCCATTCAACTGACTCAATCTGTTAATAAAAATAATTGGCAATGATTATTGGAGAAAGATTTGAGTAGGGTAAGGAAGCAAAGAAATAATTATTACAATTTTTCTTTTAACCTTTTATATTCAATTATGATAAATATGCTTTTCAGATCACTGCTTCGTAGCTATGAATTCCCAAAGCACTTTCAGTTTATAGTGGGGTATCTACGAACTTCTAGGTCCATTGATAACCCTCTATAACGTGATGCCCAGACGCAGGAACAAACTGGGGGCCTCTAGAATGACAACTACGATCTAGACATCTCGTAATGTCAAGAAGCACCGCCCTTATACATACTCTTCAACTATGCTTGTGTTTATTATAAAGTACTAACAATGGTGGCGGCAACAAACAAGGGCATAGACAACGCAACGCGTCTATCATAGACGAATTTCCTATATGCTGAGACTAGGATCTCTCAATAATAGACATATTCGTTTCATAGTTGCGCCCCACCCTTCCCCTAACATCGACGTTTTACACATTCTAGATACATGAAGCACCTATTTCCTTCCAAACAACTGCTATTTGCAGCCTCTGCCAATCTAAATCCACTTTAGTGTTTCCAACGGTCTACGAGTCATCCACCTTACACTACTATTAAATTTAGACCTCAAACTTAGCAGACTAAGTGTGATATATTCCATTATGGAATAATAAAAGTGGACAAAAAAACCCTAGAAATAATGAAAAAAAATGCAAACACCAAATCTCAACCATTATTTTCGTACCCTCAAGGAAGGTATATTCAAAAGCTTCCAGAACAAATCCTTACAAAATGACAGGTATTTTAAGCAAAAAATTAAATCCCTTCAGATGAATGATTTTTTCTTCAAATATACTTACAAGTAATTACGAAGAAAACAATTACCTCAATTCCATGTGAGGAGTAGAAATCTGCAGTTCCATACGATCCATACAATTTATAACCCATTTTGGCCAGAGATGCAACAGAGGAGAGAAGTTCAGTTTTGTGCTACAAATAAAAATCAGTTAATATTAGTAAGGTTGACAGTGCGAAGAATGATTAAATATGATGCAAGGAAGGATTTCTTTCTGAGTGATGTGCACTTTAACATATTTTTCCATTGAAGTATTAATGGAGTACAACACATTCAAAGCCGTTTTTTTTATTCCATGAATTTCGGGATACACTCATCACTTGCATATAGAAAACTAGCTTTCGATCACACGGTAGGATCCATTTGCTACCTCACAACTGCGCAGAAGCGAGGAAGAAGTTTTACTAAACAAACCCGATAGACCTCCTGTGAAGGGGTTTCCAACACTTCACATGAGAGTCGGACTGTGTGGTCAACTGAGAGGAGAGTTCAAAATTCTTCAAGGTTTCGAGAATATTAGTTACCATAAGTTATTTACCTTTAGCAGAATAGAAATAAGGACCACGGTTGGAAACATTAACTTTCTTGGTTCCGGATTACTCTGGTGGGCAACTACTTCACATATAGAATAAGCGAGAATAGAATAAATGTAGTTAATAGTTCCAAAGTCGAGCAATTAAAGTATAGAATGGTTTTTAGTTCCTAACACTTCTCGTGTAGAATGCTACAGTCGTAGACCTAGAAGCCGTGAGGTTGGTCCAAATGAAAGTATATAGTTCCTAATAACTTTCATATAGATAGGTTATCAGCTTTACTATCAAAATTCCTGATTGTGTTCTTTTCCTTAGCACAAATAGGTATCTTTGCCCACAAAATCAGGTGGGAAAGCCTACATCTGTACAGTGTTTTTTTCTCAACTTATATTAGGGCATTCAAAAAAGGTGTTTCCTCGGTATATATAGTAATGTACTCTGGGGTAATCCTATTTCCTGTGACACACACATTATCTTCACATTTAATGCAGATAACACCTACAAGTACTCTCAGTCACAACCCAATTAATACCATAAGTATCTCTTACCTAGTCGTTCTTCACTATTTAACTTTCAGACACAAAGCGTCCCTCTCAAACTGTAAGGCAAGGTGTATGGTGTCCCAATGTCTATTTAAAATCTTAAGAATGGAGTACTGATAGAAGTATGAATGGGAATGCAGAAAAGGGTGAGAGATAAATAGGATATGGCAAGTGATGGGTTCTCTTTCTGTAGGAATATTCTGATCACCAGGAATTGATAGTTGGGAGAATAATTTGAAATGTTGATCAGTATATTTGACAAGGTATATGTGAGGAGATGACTAAATATCAATGCAGATACGAGGGGTGGTCAATTAGTTTTGCGAATCGGTAGGGCAAAACAGAGGAAGGGGGATGGCAGTTTGTGGGGGTGTTAGGACTAGTTCAAGTCAGGACCTGCAGCCGCACGCTCCTGCCTCGTCTATTTAAGAAGCAGTAGCTGATCGCAGATCGCCAGTCACAAATTTTTCAACAATGGAGAAGGTTGAGCAGCACGCAGTGATCAAATTTTTGACAAAGGAAGGCAAGAATGCAAAAGGGATCCATGAACGCATGGTTGCAGTGTACACTGACACCGGCCCTTTCTATGCAACCATTGCCTGCTGGAATAGGGAGTTCCACCATGATCGTGAGTCCCTTGAAGATGACCCCCGTCAGACGTGACCAACGGCCACAATGTGGACCGTATGGAAAGGATGATCCTCTAAAATCGATGTGTGAAGGTTGAAGAAATCGAGCAAGAACTTGGAATATCACATGGAAGTGTTATCAACATCATTCACGACAATTTGGCCATGACCAAGGTCTCTGCCCGTTGGGTCCCTAGAAACCTCACGCCCCATGATACACTTCAACGTCGTCAAAATCCACAAGGCCAGAGTTGCACAAGCTGTCCTGGCGAATTTTTTATTTTTTTAAATTTTAGGAGCCTATCTGGCGACTGCCCACTTGGGCATAAGTCGCCGGATCACGACAGCCTAGCACTAGGCTACTTTAAAAAAAGAATATGAAAACAATGATAAAAAAGGGAAAAACGTAACAATTAGAAAGCAATCTCCGGCGTCGAGGGGAGGTTCCCCTCACCCCGGCGTAGGAGCGTGCGACCTACAAAGAAAACAATAAAAAAACCTAGTTAAGTAAAGGGAAGAAGCCCGGCTTCCCCAGAAAAGTCAACAAGTGCATAAGTCAATGTGCACGAACTCGTCCCGAGTACAAGGGACAGGCGGTAGCGACCCCGCCAATCCCGGTACCGGGACAGGTATCGTGCGCACAGAACACCTAGACTGGGACATTCGACAAGAATGTGCCGAACAGTCTGGAGGACGACGCAGTCGTCACAATAGGGCGCTGGCGAGCGCTCCATCAGATAGCGATGCGTCATACGAGTGTGCCCGATTCGGAGACGACATTTTTTTTTTTTTTTAGGAGCTCATCTGACGACTACCTACTTGGGCATTAGTCGCCGTATTAAAACTGGCCTAGTTCTAGGCTACTTTAAAATAAAATTAGAGAAAAAAAACCCACCCCAAAAAGGGAAAAAGGAAGCAAGCTGGTGCGTTGGGGAGAGGTCTCCCCGGCGCAGGAGCGTCAAACCAAAGGGAAGAAAAAAACAAAAAAAAACAACAAAACAAATGCAGAAAACAAAAAAAACACAAAAAAACAAACCTTGCTTAAATAATAGGGAGAAGGCCGGCCTCCCCCAAGAAGTCAACAAGTCCACAAGTCAATGTGCACGAATCTGTCCCGAGTACAAGGGACAGGCGGTAGCGACCCCGCCCATCCCGGTACCGGGACAGGTATCGTGCGCGAAGATCACCCAGACTAGGACATTCGACGAGAATGTGCCGAACAGTCTGGGGGACGACGCAGTCGTTGCAATAGGGCGCAGGCAAGCGCTCCATCAAATAGCGATGCGTCACACGAGTGTGTCCGATTCGGAGACGACAGAAAGCAACCTGAAGCCGCAGCGGCATTGGGGGATAGGTCCATGGGAACAGTCGCGGCGCAATGGCACGCAACTTTAAGTTCCCTTCGACCGTCTCCCATCTTCTTTGTCAAGCAGTCCGAAGAGCTGCCCGTATTCCTGCCATGTAGTCGGTGTGAGGAAGAGCGAAACGCTGGTCCGGTCGCAGAGTCCTCGCGGACTCTTTGGCGCCCTCATTCTCCGCAATTCCTACATGCCCAGGAACCCAGCAGAAGATAATCTCGACATCCGCCCGGCTCGAAAATACCGTGGCGTCACGGATATCGCGAACCAGGTGATGCAGAGATTCAAATGCCCCGAGAGCACTCAGGGCGCTTTGTGAGTCGCTATAAATCACAATCCGGTCTCCGAACCGGGCACGTCGCGTAATCTCCCGTAGCGAGTGGTGTATTGCCACCAGCTCAGCCGTGAAAGCAGACGCAGCGCCTGGCAGAGCCTCGCTGACTTCAAACAGAGGAAATACGGCGTGGAAGATGACCCCCTCTTCGGACTTGAAGCCATCCGTATACACTGGCAAGGTTCTAGCGTGACACGAGGTGTGCTCCAAAAAGGTCGAACGCAATACTCCCGGCGCCGTACAAGCTTTGAAAGCGGAGGCGTGGCGACAAATAGCCAAATGTGGTACCCTCCAGGGTGGCGTCCTGGGCAGAACCAGGGGCGCCACCGGCCCGAGAGCTAACCCTAGCTCTCGAAGGAGTTTCCGGGCCCTAGACCCAAAAGGCTTACGGTATGACTGGCGTCTCTCGGCGGCATAAACACCGTCGAGATCAGCTGCGGATGCAGTGACAGGTGTTAGCGACTGAGGGAGGGGCCGGGCTCGCGCGTACAGGCGAGTGATGCACTGCACCCGGCGTAGAGCGAGTGGCATCTCCCCAGCATCGACCAACAGGCTCTCAATGGGGAAAGTGCGGAAGGCACCGGTCGCAAGGCAAAGGCCGGTAGGTGGATCGAGTCCACCTTCCGCAATAAACGCTCGGCTGCGGATGCATAAAACTCGCATCCGTAGTCGAGCTTTGAACGAACAAAAGATCGATAAAAAAGTAAGGCAGTAGCCTATCAGCACCCCAAGCGCTCAACGTAACGGAACGGAGAATATCCATGGCGCAGGTACAACAGACCCTAAGGCTGCGAGTATCAGCCTCTCAGGTGAGGCGTCGGTCAAATACAAGACCAAGGAAACGGTGCGATTCAACCACTTCCAGGCGTACCCCATTAAGAAACAAGTCTGGGTCGGGGTGGAGCCGTGGATGGCGACAGAAGTGCACCACCACAGTCTTGGCCAGGAAAAACCGAAACCTGTGCGCTTCGGCATAGCAAGAGACGCGATTCAAAGCCTGTTGGAGTCAACGCTCCAGAGTTAGCTTCTGGGCCGCGCTAAAAGATATCCAAAGGTCGTCCACGTAGCGCGTAGGGAGAATATCTTCCGGCAGCACCGAGGTGATGCCGTTGATGCTCAGGGCAAAGAGTGTGACACTGAGGACACTTTCCTGCGGGACAACCTCTTGCTGCAACTTTGTGCCGGAGAGGGCTCCCCCCACCCATACGCGGAATCGACGATCTCGCAAAAATTCAGATATAAACATTGGGAGGCGTCCCCTCGCACCCATCGTGTGGAGAGTCTCCATGATACTGTATCGTCATGCAGTATCATAGGCCTTCTACAGATCGAAAAACACCGTAGCGTAGTGCTGTCTACGAAGGAAGGCCTCGCAGACGGTTTTTTCTAGTCGGAGCAGAGAATCCGACGTGGAGTGGAACTTGCGGAAGCCACACTGTGCAGAAGACAGATAGCCTCCGCTGATCAGGAAAGAGGACAATCTAACATTTACCAATTTCTCCATCAACTTACACACGCAAGAGGTTAGAGAGATTGGGCGAGCACAATAGCTATTCGGCAGGAATCTGTGAGTAGAGCATCCACCCAGATCCTGTTGAACAAATCTAAGAGAAAGGCCATGCCTCGCTCACCCAGGTGTCGAATCATGGCGTACGGGACATCGTCCGGACCATGGGCGGTGTCCGCGCACGAAGAAAGAGCGGAGCGCAATTCACTCAAAGTAAACCTGTCGTTGAAGGGTTCTCCGCCTCTGGAGGTAAAGTCCAGCCGGCGGCCTTCCGGCTAGAGAATGCGGAGAAAGCGGTCGCGAAGGATTCCGCTATGGACGCGGGGTCCGAGATTACGGTCCCATTCTCCTGGAGAACGGGAGGGATGTCCTGCGAAAACTTGCCCCGAATCCTTTTGACTCGCCTCCACACCTCGGCCAGAGGGGTCTTCCCGTTAAGTGAAGACACGTATGCGCACCAAGAAGAGCGGCGGACGTGCTTCGAAATATACCGGAACCTAGCCCGACGAAATTGAGGTTCAGTGAAATCGTTGGCGCGGCGCTTATTGCGCATGTAGGCATAACGCTTATGTTTGAGTGCCTTCTCACACTCGACCGAGCACCATGGGAGTGATCGGCGTGCAAAAGGGCCAGACGTTCTGGGAATAGTAGTCAGGCTCACGGCGATGAGGTTGCCGAAGAAGAACTCAACGGCCTCATCTACCGACTGAGATAGAGAATTCAGTCATTTCCTGATTTCAGTGCACCACGCATGCGCACGCGCCAAACACCAACGAGGTGGGCTCTCAGGCGGCAGTTGCCCTGAAAATGATATTTGAATGGGAAAGTGATCACTACCATGGAGGTCATCATCCACCTCCCAATCAAAATCAGGCCGTGCATCCAAAGAGCACAAAGAGAGATCAAGGCAAGAAAATGAAGCGGTTCTCGGGCAGTGATGCGTAAACTCACCCACATTTAGGACAACCATCTCAAGCTCTTCGATCAGATCGGCAAGGACTTGACCCCTGGGATTTACTGAGTAATCTCCTCAGGGAGGATTCCTGCCGTTTAGATCTCCAAGCAAGAGAAAAAACCTCGGCAACCGTGCCACGACGCGGCGGAAGTCCCCCGCGTCGAAGTCAGCTAACGGTGGAATGTACTGCTGAAATGATAGTATACCTCCTCTTCAGGTGAAGTTGCACAGCCACTGCCTTAAAGGAGGTATCTTAAGTGAAAGGAAGAACGGAGACATCATGCTGGCTGAAAACTGCGCATCCCCCAGCCCGGCCATCTCGTGGTGGTGGGGTCGCAAGACCCTTATACCCCGGGAGGGTGGGCAGGGGGCACGCGCCAGGCATGGTCTCTTGCACAAAAATAGCTAACGGGGAACGGGACGAGACAAGCCTCCGCAGCAACTCTCAGTTGGCCTGGAGTCCGCGGCAATTCTATTGAAGAAATATGCCCTCCAGGCCTAGCACGGTGGAAAGGCGGGGGCCCTCTTCGAACAGAAGACCCTCACGGGAATGGCCGTACGTTTCCCGGAGGCAGAACCCCGGTCGATGTTGGCCGGACAAAGCGCTGAAGGCGCTGTCGCCTTCGAGGACTTATTGGGGGAGGATGGGCTCGCCATGCGAGTCTTTTCCTCCCTCCGCCTCGAAACCTTAGGAGGGCGTTGCGGCTTCGGAGGTGGGGGGGGCCTCTTTTCGAGGAATCACCGTTTCCGAGCCACTCAGCCCACCACTAGGAGTGAGCGAAGGAGCCGAAGCTCCTTTGTTGCTGTCCTCCTTTCGGTTGACAGCTTTAGGAACCCCGGAAGATGGCCTGGCGACCAACTTCAAGGGAAAACGTTACGCTGGGGAAAGGGGGAAAGAACCCTGATTTTAGCCGGGGCTGGGTGTGAACCCCTTTTGCTACCAGCTTTACCAGGAGAGCGCCCGGGTTGAGTAAAACTCGCAGAAGGGCTCCGAATGGGCGCGGAAACAACCGTGCTCGTTGGCCTGGATGAGCCAGGAGCAGAGGGTGTCTTTCTAACTATTGAGGCATAAGACGTCCCATGCAGGGCCGGGTGCGCTAGGACAAAGTCCTTAGCCTCGCGGAATAAGAGTCGATCTTGGGCCTGAACGGCCAGGATTTCTTTCTCAAGGAGATATGCATCACATTGTTTCGAAGAAGCTGGGTGCGTCTCTCCGCAATTGACACACTTAGCCACACACGATTTCGACTTATCGTGTGCGGCCTTGGAGCAATTTACACAGACTTCAGGTGACCCCGACTTTGCACGTCTACAAGAACGATTCATATGGCCGAATCGGTGACAGTAATAGCCCCGCCGCGGCAGTGGCACGAATGCCTTTACGCGGTAGAGGTACCAACCAGCACACACCAACTCAGGGAGCTTGTCATAGTCGAACGTGACGAAGAATGTAGGGGTGGGTCTCGAGCCTTCTCACTGTTTTCTCATCACAAGTTCGACCTTGACAGCCCCATGGTCGGCCAGCTCTAAGGTGATGCCCTCTATGGAGTAGTCAACTAGTTCCCTCGCATAAACTACTCATTTCACAAAGTTCATGGTAGAGTGCGGCGTCACACTCACGAGGTGCTACGAGGTGTCCGAAAAGCACTTATCTTGGCTGCCGTATTCGCCAGAAGGCTCCCGTCTGAGAAACGGGTCACCTTCGGCTCTCTACCAATTGCACTAGCTAATGCTCTCCTCTAAAGGGTCATGTTGCCTTTGGCCAACATGCTGACATCAGTGGGGCGAATAACGAGGAAGCGCTTGAAGCCAGCTGGCCTGAAAACGCCAGGTAGCCTCTGAATGAGGGGCCTGGTCGTTATCTAGGCAACGCCCTGCGCTCTTTTCGTCTTAGTCATAGTCGGGGGCTCCGGACCCGGGGGGCAGAGGGGAGGATGTGCCGATCTTGGCTTAGTCGCTTATCAAAGTGGCAGGAGACCCATCCGGCCCCGCATCCCCCGTGCATGTAGAGGAGCCCCGAGTCTTTTTCGTCTTTTTCCTGTTGTTTTTCTTTTTAGGAGAGGAGGGCGAGGAATGAACTCGCTTCTCCCCTCCGCCGCCAGGAGCTCCCAGGCCAGATGGACCGGCCTCAGCCAGGTCCTTCTCCGAAATGGAGAAGCTCCTGGTGATCGCAGTGGCACCGGTTGGAGGAGATCCCTTTCCTCCTTGTACTGCCTCGGAGACCCCGGCCGTTTGAGGAGGACCTTGCATAGGGACGGATTCGGGTTCGGTGCTTCGCGCCGAGCCGGGATTCCCCCCCATGGAAGACCCCAACAGTCTGAGGCTGGGTTGCCTCAAGCACTATGTGTATCACAGGAGGGGCCTCCAGTTGTCCATCCCCTCCCCCATGGCATCGCAGGTCCCGTTGGTAGCGTCACCAGTCTTGTGTGGGGAGGCACAGGCCTTGACCCCGGCAAGGTTGAGTATTCTGGTCAGCAGGTCTTTTGAGGGAAGCGACCGAACGGGCCTGACTTCCCTCTCCCCCTTAAGGGGGTTTGCCCTACCGAGCCGCTTCACTGGGGAGCGGTCGGCTATGAGCTGTGTGCTGGCTTTCTTGGCAGTTCCCTTGGAAAGAAAAGAGAGGACCACCGCTGTAAAAAGGGAGGTGCCCGAAAGCACCTCCAGAGAAGGGGGTGAGGGGGAGTCCCCTACACCATTAGGCGAAGGAGAGGAGTAAGCCTCCTCTCCGGTTAGAGAAATATGGAGGGTCCCCTGTGGGAGGGGGGGGACCTCCATTTTTCCTGTCGAGCTGCCCGAGGGCGGCTCCGTCGATGGAACAGGGGAAGTTGAGGATTGGGTTTTTTTTACTTTTTCCTCTATGGGCATGGTGACCCTATTTTTCCACAGGAAGCAATAGCTCATCACCCCTCGCAGTAGCCCGCCCTTCAATGGGTGCGTACAGGCCTGGCAGGGCCAGGTGCTGCCATTCAGTACCACCCATCCCGCCTGGTGGCCTGGCAGTCCATCGGCATGGCGGCTCCACCTTAGACACGGCGTAAAAATATAGAATGTGAAGAGGAAATGAAAAGGGATGTGAGGATGGTATGGGTGGGGATGAAGCAGGTTGTTAAAAATCAACCACCCCTGACCGGAGCTCAAGGGTTAGGGAACATTGTCCCCTCCCCCCTCAGCCCCTATCTGGGACGGTTTGCTGAGAATAAGGTCACCATCAACCCTGTGAAATTACAGGCCGACCAGAGAAAGTTTTGGGAGAGGTTTTATGAAAAGCGACGAAGTAGGGGAGAAATACAGGCTGTCTGAAAGAAGGAGAAGAGGCTAAGCTGAGGTCGGACGGGGTGTTGAGTCCCGTCAGCACGCCGGCCAGTATTGCAAATCGCTGCGCCCCTTACAGGGTGCCCTGCGCGAGTGCGGATCCGAGGAGCTCAACCATCGTCCCTACAGTCCAGATCTCGCCCCAGCGACTACTTTTTATTCCGCCAGCTCAAGGCTACACTGCGTGGACGCCGGTTTGGGGACGCTGGAGATGTCCAGCTCGCCGTTCAGGAGTGGATTGAACAGCAGTCGGGAGATTTCTGGTTGTCGGGAATTCGAAGCCTCAGGGACAAGTGGCGCAAGTGCATTGAAGTGGAGGGTAGTTATATTGAAAAATAATAAAACACTTTTCCTCATATCTCGTTTCCTTATATCCGAATTGCAAAACTTATTGACCACCCCTCGTTAGAATAAGGTGCAGGCGTTTGGGCATGAAGATGGGATGGGGTGTGACCATTAAAAAAAATGCGAAGTTTGAAGTATCTAGGATGCATTGTGAGTGGTAGATGAAGTAGATTGCGACCACGTTTTAAGTGGAGGGAAAGTCTCTTGGGCAATTAAAACCATAGTGAATGGTAAGGGTTTGATTGCGGAATGTGCGGGGTTATTGCATGAGTGTATGCTAGTGCAAACGTTGGTATGTACGAGTGAGATTACGCTACTGAAAGAAAAAATATCTAGAGTAAGAGCAGTAACAGTTTCGAGAATGCTTTGATTTAAGAGTGAGGAACGACCGGTTAAGAGGAAATATATGGTGCGAAAATGTGTGAACAAGGTTATGGTTCTCAGGTGGTACGGACATATAAAAAGAATAGATGGAAATACTTATGAAAAGAAAAGATGAGCGTGATTGACAGGGTGTGCGAAGGGGTGGAAGGGAGCCTAGAGGTGGGTTGATTATGTGAAGTAATATTTGATAACTGAAGGGGTGACTGAGGACCAAGTGGATGATATTGTGTATGATAGATTTACATATTGGTGGTTTGAGACGTTGTGTGCTTGTAGTCTTAAACTTTAGAATGAGCCCTGCTTGGATGAGATGCTACTACATATAGTACCCAATCTCATGAAGAGACAATTTGGCGTGGATGTGTGTCGAATACACTTTGCAGGAAAGCGGTTTTTTAAGATGAAGCATGAACTTGATTACTTACTTTGTAACTTCCAACAGAGATTAGAATCGATTTCAGTGGTAAATTGAACCCTGTAGAAATCATTGCTTTTAGGTAAGCTTCATAGCGATTTTCTCCAAAACAAGCAACTTCTCCGGTAGAAGCCATTTCTACCCCTAAGGTTACATCCGCTCCTAGAATAAAATATTAAGTAGGGACTTACCCATAAGACCATTTGGGGTGTACTAAAAATGATACAGAAATGAAATTGATGTCCTTCAAAATTATACTTGATAGGGGCAACTATTCATAATTGAGAGAAGAAGGCAAAGTGCGATAAGTAATGAGTAGTCAGTAATTATAAGAATGAACAGGGAGACAGATTAATGAAAATTAGGAAATGAAAAAGGTTGTACTAAAAGAACTTTAATCCTGCTGGGAGTACTAGAATATGCCCTACAGATTGAAATATCTATCAATTGTTTGGTAATCTTTCTAAACATTTGTGAGCTCCAAGAGTTTTCCCACTTGTGTCTGCTCTTTGTGTCGTTGCTTAAAATCGAGCAAATAAAGTTTCATTTAATTTCATCTTGAGCAAATAAAGTGGCATTTATTTTCATCTCTTGTGATCTTAGATCAAATTTCGACATTTGCACATTCACAGATCTGCATTTAAGGTTGGTATGGTTTATTATGACCCACATTACTTGGCACTTTATTTATTTTGTTGTTACTATTCATCTGTATATTTTATTTATACTACTACTACTTTCTTAAGAATCTAAGCAGGGATGTGGTCACCCCAGTACACACATAGAAGAGGGCATGGAAGAGGGAGCTGAAGCCCCAGGAAGGGCTTCACAACCAAATTGAGGGGGAATTCCTCTCGCGAGTCTACTACTGGGTGGAGTCACAGGGCTATTACTTTATGAAAGAGGTACTGTAGGGAGAGGCCTGGTTTTTGCCGGAGAGGGAAAGCGCGAGCTCGTATTGCCGTGGCACCCGAGGAAGGTAGATCATGCAATAGGGTTCCGACTGGGAGTAATAGCTACCATGCTCGTAGGCCTGTTGAGAAACGAGCAGAGGGCGTGTTCAGGTCCTTGCCTGAACGGCAAGGACCCCCATCTTTAGCAAGAACTGGTTACATTGTTTCCAAGAAGCAGGGTTAGAACTTGATCTTTGGTAGGCATGCCAAAGTCATCCATCGAACCCATAACTAGTAAAAACGAACACTGCACAATGAGGGCCCACAAGGAGCCATTCTTTCATCTTTACTATTAAACCTATTCCCACATGACATCCCACAATCACAAACCCCATTAATAAACACATATCCCGACTCCTAAGTAAACGATATCTAACTCGCAGCACAACCCAAAAAACAGGACAACAGAACATATAAATAGACTAGAACACTGACATGTAGCACTCAAATTGCTAGGGAAGTAGGCCTGTGGCACCCAAATTGCAGGATAAGTAGGTCCAGGGAGGAACCGCCACTAATGGGCGCCCGGTGGATCTATGAAATCCTGAAAATGGGTACACACATAGATTAATGAAATAATATGCCATATAATAGATAGTGAACCAATATAAAATAGAGAGAAAACTATAACACAATTGTGTATTTATTAAAAAAGTATGAATCGAGCAAAGCGGATAGCCAGAGTTCTCACGTGACCACACAAACATACGCACGCTAGGAAACAGCTGCAAGACGGAAATTATCTCAATGAAAAGTCTATAACAGGGAAAATCTGAATAAATACAGGGTAATGTCTGCCTTGACCGGTTATAATTTCTGAGGAAGTGTGAAAGGCAAACGGTCTCTCTGATACGGGATAGGCACAAACGTGGAAAAATATGAAGGTTCGTTAGCTGCACATAACTCTTGTAACTCCGCCCGCGAAGAAATGACCAACATATTCCTAATCTTTGGCTCCACCCCGCGCCCTAGTCAAGTAAAAAAGGTCACGCCCCTTAGAAACGAGAGGCATATACATATCAAGCACACACAGAGGAAGGAGACTAAGATATAGAAGTAATCAGTTAAGTCGTCTGTCAGAAGATTATTGCTATTATTAGTGTCACGAATCCGTTCCCTCATCCTTGAATCCTGCCACCTTAGACTCGGCTATCAAGCATTAACGGAAACCTTGCACATAGCTGCGTAGGATTCTACCTGTCCTGCTTGTTCCCAGTTTGGTAGGCCAAATCTAAGAATAAAGCCTACTTATCGCCGCTTTCCTTTAACTCGTGATTATCGAGGCACCTTCTAGAACCCAGCCCCAAAACATATTCTTAGTGAGAAACTTAGGGAGTCAGAACAAATTCGCTTGGAAGACAAAGGTAGGTCTACAAGCTCTCGATACCTGCCACACCACTCTCAGCCAGCCTCCGTCACAGACTCACCCCATTCCTATATAAAGCGGTGACTTCAAGACACGTAATGACATCGAGGCCCCTATAGACTCACACAAAACTATGTGACCACTTCAGCCAACAAATCGGCAGTAACGCTTTTCACACCCTACTGCCCCAAATCGAACAAACCCCAAAATCAGACTAAACGTCAAAGCCTTCACTTAACAAAAACTCCACATCTTATGACACATTAGATACCCACATGACATTCCAAACCCACACGAAATTACAAACAAGGCCACAAAGAAATTCAACGCTCTCAAAGCACTATTAAACATTACATTTGGACAACAGAAAGACATCCTTGCCACTCTATACAGGAAAATTTATTCATACCACCCTCAGCTATCCAGCACCACAGCCAGATCGCACATGAACAAACTCCAAACCACACATAACAGTAACATGATGTAAAGCACCGCACACAACCAAAACTACACGCTGAAACAAAAATAATACCTATCAAAATACACTTCTATATAATTGGAACCCAATACTTCAGCAGAGCAATGACATCTCCCCACCACAAAAACTCTGACATCAAAGCGCACACCACTTAGCAGGATGGGCAAATAAAAAAAAAAACAGGTTTTTGGGAGCTTTGTCAAGTGAAATTTGAAAAACCTGTTTTTCTTATTTTTTTTTCAAAATTACAATTTTTTTTCAAGAAATAAATGCTACTTATTATTTTATTCAATATTCATATTTATTTTTAGAATTTCAACAAATATGTATCAAATTAGGGTTATTTCTCTGATACTGACTCATAATAATTCATCTCTCCTTCTACAGGTTATGGCTATCATGGGTACCCACAATTCTCAATCAGTGATCTGTTACTGTGATCTGTTCTTACTATGTATAATTTAATTATTAAACTAAGTAATTATTAATATTATATAAAAAGAGAGATAGCTATTTTTTTCTATGTGATTCTAGTGCTTGTAGCATTTGTTTTTTTGAAAAAACCCAGAATAAAACCCGGGTTTTTTGTTTTTTCAAAATTACACTTATCCTTTCAAGAAATGAATGCTACATCATATTATTTTATTCAAAATTCATATTTATGTTTATAACTTCAACAAATATGTATCAAATTAAGGTTATTTCTCTGATACTGGCTCATAATAATTCATCTCTCCTTCTACAGGTTATGGCTATCATGGGTACCCCAAATTCTTGATCAGTGATCTGTTCTCACTATAATATAATTATTAAACTAATTAATTATTATTATAAAAATAGAGATAGCTATTCTTTTTCTGTTATTCTAATGATTGTAGCTTTTGTTTTTTGAAAAAACCCAAGATTTGAAAAACCCAGAATAAAACCCAGGTTTTTAAAAAACCTGGGTTTTATTGGGCTTTTTCAAAATTTTGGGTTATTTGCCAACCCTGCCAATCAGACACTAGAAAGAAGCCCGAGCACAATATTTCCAACACTTTGACAATAACTTTCCTCCCCACCACCAACCTCTAATGATCAAAAACATTTACATTATTTTGACCCACACAATTGAACGCACTATCACCAAACCATCCTAAATTACCCCCCTCCCCTAAAAAACAAGAGAAATCATTAAATATACTTCAACAATACAAACAAAAAACTTTGCCCCCGAACCAAAGTGCACCAGATGTAACAGAAGCCAAGACTCACTCAGTGAGCGTGGTTACCTTTCTAGGGGCCACCCACCTCGCACGACAGGTAGTGAAAAGACCGGCAACCTAAAACCACATACTAGAGGACGCCTACTTAATTAATTTGTGTGAACAAAGAGGTGTCACAGTTCACACAGCAGTAATGACATGAATGTCATAATGCGGTAGCGATATACCAACCATCTCGCATCGACTCAGGGAGCCTCTCACGATCGAACATGAAGTGTAATGGGGAGTGGCGAAGCCCTTCTCTATTTAGTTATCACAAGTTTGACATTGACAGATCCCTGGTCAGCCAGCTCTTCTATGATGTCTTCTAAGGAGTAGGCAACGAGACCCTCGGACAAACTAGTCCTTTCACAAAGTTCATGGTAGAGTGCGGGTCACCTCTACAAGCGAAACCGAGTGTCAGAAGAATACTCTCTATGGCTGTCTGGGCAGGGTCAGCTGCATTCACCAGAAGGGCCTCCTTTCCTGCCAACTATAGTAATTGCCTAACACTAAAAGAACATGGATCCTTTGGACAACGTGCTCTCTTTAGTTACGAGAACGAACAAAAACCGTTGGAAGCCGGTTAGCTCGAAGAAGCAGTTGCTGAGAATACACATCTCGTGAATCTGTTTTGTTGTAAGTGTTTTGCCCCTGAGCTCTCCCCGAGGTCGGAGGATGAGGTATCCTTGATTTGGTCACTTGCCGAGTAGAGCAGGGACAGGTCCATTCCCGAGGGAGACAAGCCCTTAGTCTTTTTATTTTGTTTTTTTTAAGAGGTAGTGGTGTGTGCTCTCTTTCATCCCACCCACCCTGAGTCCCAACGAGTCAGGTCTGGCTTGGTCGTCCGACGAAATGGCAAAAGATCCGGCCGCTTGGGTAGCTCTCCCGGACAAAGGAAAGTAATCTCCTTTTAGGCTCAGTGTCCCCTTGGGGGTACCTTTCCCGGAGGTTGATTCTGGGTCAGAGGTAGTACCGGCCGATTCACCATTCTTCCCAACGTAAGGCCCTGCAGTCTCGTGCTACGGCACCTGGGATACGTGGAGGGAGGTAGATGGAGGGGGATCCTTTCGGCCATTTCCTACCGTGGTGTCAGGGATCTAATAGGTGGCCCGATATGTTTATGAACTATTCTGCAAGTCTAGGGGCTGGCGTACCGGCCTGCATAAAAATTGAGGGAGCCGTCCCGCTCTCCCCATTTCCCAAGAACGTCATGATTCGACAACCGAAATGGAAGGGGAGAGGCCAAAGGGTCCGCTACTCCTAGTTCTCATGAGCTCTCATGAGGTCACCCATTGCTCCTTTCGCGAGCGGTTATTTGTTGCTTAGGCAGCCCTTGCAAAAGCAAAGGAAGGGGGCATAACTCTAAGAGAGACGCCAAAGGGAAACTGAGGAAAAGCATAAGGGGTAAGTTCCCTTACACGGGGACATAGGAGGAAACGCACTCTCCGGTTGAAGTCATTGAGTCTTCCCTCACACCAGTAGAAGTTTTTAGGCCAGGGTCCTCGGTCATTCCAACACCAAGGAGGGGCGAGTTTAAACTTTTTGGTGAACGTATCTGTAAAAAAATACACACACACAAAAAAGAGTTTGCGACCATGTGAAGAAAAAGGGTTGGTGGGTTATAGCCCTTTTCCGATTTTCTACCTTTAGTCGTTCCAACTCTGCTTGTTTTAAAGAATTAAGTTTGTGACTGTGGACAACGCGCAACGACCGGAAGTTGCCAGTGGACGGTCGCTCCCCAAAGCCCGCAGCTCCAAAGTGAGCAGCCAGAGAGGCAGGTACGTCAGGGTGGATGCCTTATTAGGCCATCATCAAGACGGCTAGGATCTGAAGATGTCACGTGACGTGAATTATGAAAAGTTGCAGGTCCTGCAAACGGTGGTGCAGGGAGGGTGCATATCTGCATTCACTGGAGCCGGGAAGCCGTGTCATAGGATGTTTAAATGTGGGCCTCAGGGCGGGAGAACGAGCTACTCCTTTAAATAGCGGGCGTAACAGTCTACACAGGGTCCAGCGCTGTGGGGTATCTACTTAAAATTTACTTTTCTTCTTCTCAGCGAGACATTTCTTCATTCCTTGCATACTCTAACGTTAATTTCAGAGTCCCCCATAGTTCTTTATACATATAATAATAAAAAAGAATACTCACCAGCTAATCTTGAAAAACTAAATTGAGGGGCTTTCACCCCAACTCTTTCACACCCGCGAACAACATCGATTGGAACCACTTTCTCTCCAACAATAACTCTGGTTGCACAAGCCACGAAGTCAAAGTCTAGAGTCTTGCTCACAAAAGGAAATGACCTTGAAACTCGGAGATTGGTTTCGATCACCTTGAGGTGGTTATCCTGTTTGGGGAATAAATCCATTAAGTAGCTATCGGCAAAGTTACAAACAATTTTTATTTTACCATAAAATTATAAAGCTTAAAATTTAAGTAAAAATATACTTGAAAAACCATTATGGTACTAGATCTTGCTAGCCTAGCGTATAATGCTGGGGATTTACCTACGTTGGCATCAGCATCAATTCCCAGTGAGAACAGTATGAATTTATTTGGTACTCGTAGGGAGAGGAGCTAAGTGGTAATTTGCGGTGCGTCAAGAGGCATCCGTGTTGGGAGACATCTATTGGGATGCGTGGGTTGATTTTGGAGGTGGAGCAGAGTAGGAAGATATAGTGGTAAGATGAGGGGGGAGTAAATGGTTGGTTTGACCTGAAGATAGACATTATGAGGGCAGATATTAAAACATTTTGGAATATAGCTATGGACCAAGCTATTTTTAGGTGATATTCAATATGTTCTGAGAGTCAGAGGCGGGAGGAATTGCCCGAATGTGGTCAAAATACTAGCGAATAACCTACGAAAACAAACATTGACACACAAAAAAGAAGACATTAAAAACAACAACACGACGTTAAACACTGGTTCCGCAATATTGCAAATACGACACTGGCAAGTCTTGCTAGATACTCTAACCGCAAAACAGAGTGCAAAAAATTCTGGAAAATTATCAGTTTTGCAAACTCTACCAACGGAGAAGAGGAGATGCACAGTCATATACTCGAACTCAAATTGAGTCAATTTGACCAAGTAGGAAAATACAATCATACAATACTACAAAAAACTAGTAATAGAACATAATACGTTCTCTCACAATGACCTACAAGCAAACTCAAACACTCACTTGCTATAGACGACGATATACCTACCCATTTCACCACAATAATGCTATCTCAGGTTATACAACAAGCAGTCATCCCCAGCCTGCTGCCCTGCTAAAATATCAACCCATCCTAGGGGCAAACATTCGACCAATTAATCTAGCATCATCCATCAAAATCAAAGAACGTCTGAAGCGTCATGGGATTGAACCCCTTCTAAATGCGTCACCAACTAGTACTAAAATCAACACACACCACCCATTAGACCCCTCCTAACATCGATTCTGCTCTTTGTAATCAACAATTACTGTATTCAATAACATCAACCAACTCATAGAAGAAGGTGTCAACCAAGCCACAACCCCAATCAGAACAGTAATAGCAACAATTGAGATAAGTCTTTTGACACTGTATCCAGACACACACTCATTAACAAAATATTGAACACTACACTAATCCAGTTATGAAAGTAATAGACTGTGATAGAACGGATTGAGGCCGCGTTAATTTCAACCCCTATCACATATTATTTAAAACCACGATGCTCCCACGTGCATCTTCGCTTCGAAGCTTGGCGCCTTATCGCAGCCACCTGAGTCAATGTTTAATCAAGGAGGTTTATCTTCCCCCGTTCGCCCCCATACGCCCTCGCCAGATTGAGTTAGGCTTATGGGCAGATAAGGCATTGCTCCCAGGCTCGGCTGTGCATTCCCTCAAAGCTCCCACTCCATTGTCCCCCACGCCAAGGGAGTGTCTCGACTATTTAGATGGAAACTTTACCACTAAGATCAGATTGGAGATCCAGATTTTCATCGCGAAACATCACCCCGACCCTCTCTCACTTTGTGCGCCAAGGGACCTCTACCTCGAGATTCACCATCACTTGTACAGAAGGAGGACAATATCCCTTGAGTGCCAAGGTTTGAGCCTTCGTGACGCCGAGTCCACAAGGCTTCCCCCTTGTTGTTCAGAAAGAGAACAACGTTAGAACAGCCATTGTTCGTTCGAGCCCGTTGACAAGAAACGGTTCTCACCCTTCCCCCTTGTTGTTCAGAAGAGAACAACATTAGAACAGCCATTGTTCTTGAGCCCGTAGACAAGAGACGGTTCTCACCCCCCCCCTGTTGTTCAGAAGAGAACAACGTAGAACAGCCATTGTTCTTCAAGCTGTTCGTCGAGAAACGGTTCTCATTCCCAAGACGCCACGTCAGGATCATTTTATTCTCCCCCTCCCTTCGGCTGGAACTCGCCAGCGGACCGAAAATTCCTTCACGTCGACTTCCTCTGCACCACTAGTATAAAATTACGTTAGCCAAACGTTACCTTTGAGTATTTAACCCTTTTGTGAATTCTATCCGGTGGTGCTTTAAATGGTTTAGCGAACCATCCCATCTCTTTAACTGTATATTTGTTTTACTTTTTTAAAATCTTTTAATCCTCGGATTAGCCCGAGCCCCCACGACCCTTTCCATTCTCTGTTTATGTCAATATTTTCCGTTTTGTGTATTGTTGATAGTTATTATTAATAAAACTATTTTATTAATGATAGCAATATTATTATCCTTGAGCTCAGTTCCACTTCTTAAGCATATCGAAGATACATAATATCGGCCGCCAGACATCCACGCACTCTTAAGATAATTAAAGAAGTTCCCTCAACGAATAATTATATATGGTATATCGTCGAGAGTCCATTCTACGACATATATATATATATATATATATATATATATATATATATATATATATATATATATATATATACTATTTAAATTTGGTATCAGGTGTGTAAGGTTTAACGCTATATCTTTGCAAACACTGGTCTCAGTCGAGTAAAGCAGTGTTATTCGTTATAATAATAGAGTATAGTAACAAGGAGTAACAAGGAAAGTAAGTACCCTAGGAGACCTTACGGTCCATTCAAAGAGGGTACCTTTAGGCTAGCAATCGAGCGGGCACATGGCTGCTCAATTGTTTTGCGTCCCTAAACGGCCACTTTTCAAGACTTTGTCTAGTCTTGACTTGAACTGGTCAACAGATTCACTGTTGACAACTTCCACTGGAAGTGCGTTCCACATACCGCAGATACTGTAAGTGAAAAAATTTCCACACAGATTGCGGTTGTAACGCTTCAGTTCAAGTTTGAAGCCGTGATTGCGCGTTCTGTTCTCACTCAGTGTGAAAATATCCCGGTAGTCAACATTGTTGAACCCTCGAAGTATTTTGAAAACTTCGATGAGCTGACCACGCTGTCTACGGGTTTCCAGCGAGAACAGATCTAATTCCCTTAGTCTATCCTCATAACTTTTATGTCGGATAGAGGGAATCAGCTTGGTTGCCCTGGCTTGTACGCGTTCCAATCTCGCGATGTCCTTTCGCAATGAAGGACTCCAAAATTGTACGGCATACTCCAGGTGCGGTCGGACAAGTGAGTTGTACAGGCACAGTACAATCTCCTGGTTCCGATAACCAAACTGGCGCTTAATATAGCCTAGCATCCTTTGGGCCTTTTTCTCCGCCTCAATGCACTGTTTCGAGAACTTGAGGTCACTAGTGATTGTTACACCCAAGTCCTTCTCAGTGTCACTCGATTCAAGAGCAGTGCCCTTAAGGATATACTGAGATTGGGGGTTTCTGTGGCCGATATGCATCACTTTGCATTTGCCCACGTTAAAAGGCATTTGCCACGTGTCCGACCACTCCCCAATCTTCACAAGATCTTCCTGCAGGCGGGCAGTATTTCCATCCTTTGCAACGTTCATACCAAGCTTGGTATCGTCGGCAAATTTGGAAATCTTCGCAACCATGTCACCGTCCATGTCGTTGACGTAGATGATGAATAGTAGTGGTCCCAGGACAGAACCTTGAGGCACCCCGCTAGTAACGGGCACCCACTCAGAAGACTGTCCATTTACCACCACCCTTTTGTTTTAACGATTGCTATCCCTTTTTTTTTTAAACTTAAGAAGCTGGAGTAGCTCAAGGAACTGTTATAATAATTTGTTTGTGTTTTTTTTTGTGATTTTAGTCAGTGGTTATTTAGATCGAGAAACCAAGTACGAATAGGTCAGTGCCCATATTTAGGTAGGCTAATTCTATAGAGGCATAATTCTTGTTGCAAGGAATTTTAGTTGGTTGACTAGTGCGCCCCCAAGTGCAAAGATGACTCAGTTCGAAATCTTTAAAGCGCAAGGAGAATCCTTGGGACTCTCCGGAAAAGAACTAATTGAGTACGTTCAAGAGGAGCAAAGAACAGAACGAGAAAGAGAAATCCAACGAGAAGAACGAGAAAGAGAAATCCAACGAGAAGAAAGAGAAAGAGAATTTCAACGAGAAGAAAGAGAGGAACGGAGAAGACAAGCTGAGCTTCACCATCAGATTGAATTAGCTCGTGTTGAAGCAGAGATACAGTCCGCCAGTTCCCGTTCCGAAGCCCCCCCTCCCCAATCTCTCACTAAAGCTCTCCAATTTCAAGGATGGAGAGGACTCCGGAGCATTTTTAGCCCACTTCGAAAAAATCCTCGAAATCAATAACATGGATCTGGAGGCTGAAGGTGTAGCCAGATTACTTCCCCTGTTAAATTGTAATTGCACGAAATTTTTAAATCTTTACGATCTGAGTGTATAATTAACTACAGCACCTTAAAAGCTGAGTTATTAGCCGCTCATAATATGACTCCCGATTTCTACCACCAAGAATTTCGAGGAGGTCGTATTAAACCTGGACAGACGTTCCGTCAATTCGGATACATTCTTCA
This sequence comes from Ceratothoa steindachneri, assembly GCA_963969495.1. Lineage (NCBI taxonomy): Eukaryota > Metazoa > Arthropoda > Malacostraca > Isopoda > Cymothoidae > Ceratothoa > Ceratothoa steindachneri. Next base: position 94,652,104 of record OZ018319.1, read on the forward strand.
GAGGAATTTTAAATTTTGGTTAGAATCCTCAAAGGTTGATCCAAACTACGAGTCCTTAACAGACTTCGTGTTGCGAGATCAATTTTTGGCGTCTCTCCCGACGGAGATCCGCGCGTTCGTCAAGGATCGTCGGTGCCAGACCTTTAAAGAATGTACCGAAGAAGCGGATGTCTATGCCGCAAGCCATAATTTATACCCAAAGGAGAATCAAACTTCTCACCAACCCCTAAACCAGGAAAGAAGGAAGGATTCGCGCCCCTTCCCAGGAAAGCTGACAAAGTTTCCGGGCCCCGTAAAACCCCAAAACCAACAACGGGACTCCAAACCTCCCGTTAAGATTTCTTCTCCATCTCTCTTCCCGAAGCGACCAATCATATGCTTGACCTGTGGTGTAGAAAACCACATGAGCTGGAATTGCCCCCAAAATTCTAGGCTTAAAAGCGGACCAGCCCACCAAGTTCACCAGATTAATGCCACCCCGGCTCCCCCGGTGGTGCAGACCCAAGCAGCAACTTCTCCCCCTCCGTCAGGCCACCAGGTAAATTTTATTTCTGATAAAAGTTCACCGGGAACTTTGAAATTTGAGGAGGGCAGCGTGAACGGCTGCCGAGTATCGACTCTCGTCAGGGACACAGGATGTACGTGTTTCATCGTGTCCGACGAACTCCTCCCCCCAGTGGACCCTAACCACGAAAAATTTGCGGTGGTACATGACTACCTTGGGTGGGCGAACCGATTCCCCGTCGTTAGATGGTACCTGCAGTGTCAATACTATGATGGCTGGGCTGAAGTCATTTCAGCACCCATAAAATTCTGTTCTGTACTTATAGGACAGAACCCTCAAGTAAGCTTCGACCCTGTTTCCCAGGCCGCCCTTACTCGAGGTTGAGTTAAGAAGGAAGCACAGGAGTCCGTCCCCCTCAGAACCCCGATACCGTCCCAATTCTCGGAGATCCTTAACCAGGACTTTAGGATGGCACAAAAGGAGTGTGAAGCACTAACACCCTTATGGGATAAGGCCCAAAACCAGGACACGGAGACTGTCCATGGCCTCAAAGTCATCCGGTACTTGGAGGAAGGTGGCTTACTTTATCGATCCGCCGAGGGCAGTAATAACGCTGTTACTACTGCCCCATGCCTTCCACGATCCCATGTTCCTATAGTGCTCAAAGTGGCTCATGACGGCATTTTTTCCGGTCATTTTAGTCACACTAAAACGGGCCAGCGCATTTTTAAATATTTATATTGGCCGGGTGCTGCAGCTGACATCTTAAAGCATTGTCGATCGTGCGATGTGTGCCAGAAGACGTCCGCTAAGGGGCGGGTCAAACCTGCTCCCTTACAAAGGGCACTAGTCATTACTGAACCCTTCTCCAGAGTGGCCATCGACCTGGTTGGCCCTATCCACCCCCCTTCGAGCGAAGGGCACAGCTACATTTTCACCTTGGTAGACTTTGCTACCCGTTTTCCCGAGGCTGTCCCCCTTCGCCGAATCGACAGTATTTCTTACGCCGAGGCCCTCATTTCCATCTTTTCAAGGGTAGGCGTCCCCAAGGAAATACTATCCGATAGAGGCCGACAATTCCCCTCTGAGTTGATGGAGTACGTAGGGAAGCTGCTCATGGTAAAGCCCTTTTTTACCCCCCGTCCTTCCGGCCACAGACAAACGGGATGTGCGAGAAATTAAATGGAAATTTAAAATCCATTATTAAGAAGATCTGTGCCGAGCAGCCCCGCGAATGGCACCGATATCTCCCGGTCGCCCTATTCGCCTATCGCCCCGTTCGAGCTCCTTTATGGACGTAATGTACGCGCGCCACTCAGTATTTTAAAAGAGTTGTTAATCAAGCCCCAACTGGAGCAAGAACTCCAGTCATCTTACGCCTATGTCTTGGACCTACGCCAGAGGCTCGAGAAATGCGCAAACATCGCCTATAAAAATGCAGATGTCAATTTCGAGAAATACAAAACCTATATGGATGTCAGGTCCGAAGATCGTAAATTTAAGCCCGGTGATGAAGTACTCCTGCTCCTTCCCACAGCCAGTAATAAATTACTGAGCCAATGGAAAGGTCCGTACTCGGTCCGCAAGGCACGAGGACCGGGGTAGATTACCTCATTGGTACCCCAGCAGGCGATAAGCTCTATCACGTCAACTTATTGAAAAAGTACCACCGGCGCGCCCATGGAGATACCTTCGTAGCACTGGACGAAACATCGGCGCTTGAAAAGGATTGTCCCGCGGAGTCCCTTAATGTAATCCAGACAGTGTGCATCCAACCTGATGCCAATTACCCTCTTCCTTCCCTACCAGGCAAGCCTTTTGAACCCTCTGACCTGGATATCGACGCGCAGCTGACACCACATCAAAAGAGTCAGCTACAAGAACTATTATGTCAGTTCGACGACGTTATTTCAGACAAGCCTGGGTGCGCTACTAGTTTCGAGCATGATATCAAATTAACAACCTTAGAACCCGTCCGTTCAAAACCCTATCCCATGCCGATTCATTTACGCCAAGCCTTTAACGACGAAGTTGATAATTTAATTAGTTTAGACATCATAGAACCTTCCACCTCTAGTTATTGTTCCCCAATCGTCATGGTCAAGAAACCTGATGGCTCTTATCGGATGTGCATCGACTTCCGGAAGTTAAATTCGGTAACTGTGTTCGACGCCGAGCCCATCCCGTTGGTAGACCAAAACCTCCACCTTTTCGAAAACGCCAAGTTCATCTCAGAACTCGATTTGTGCAAGGCGTTTTATCAAATCCCCCTCCGGCCCGAGGTGAAAGCATATACCGCCTTTGCAACGGAGAAAGGCCTTATGCAATTCAAGCGCCTTACTTTTGGCCTCGTCACTGCTTGTAGCAACTATAACCGTCTCATGAGAAGGTTGTTAGATGGACTTCCAAACGTATCCTTTTTACTTTGATAATGTCTACGTCGCTACTCGCGAATGGAGTCACCATTTAACCACCCTATTAGCTCTCTTCGAGCGACTGCGCGAAAATGGCCTCACCATTGGCCCCAGCAAATGCCATTTTGCACACGAAACCATAAAATATTTGGGTTTCAAAATAGGACAAAGCCAGTTGGGTCCCCAAGAGGATAAGATTAAGGCAATCGCCAACATGCTCCTCCCGATTACAAAGAAGCAATTAAGATCGTTCCTAGGATCAGCTTCGTACTATCGGCGATTCGTTCCGAATTTCGCTGCGATTTCGGCGCCCCTCAGCTCCCTTTTAAAAAAGAATTCACCCGATCGTCTACGTTGGAATGATGTCGCTATTTCCCATTTTAATCAGCTCAAGAGTAAGCTCATTTCTGCCCCCATTTTAAAGTTGCCCAACCCGGAAAAATCCTTTGGGATTAAGACCGACGCGTCCAACGAGGGCATTGGAGGTGTACTCCTTCAATACGAGGATGACGGAACGAGTCATCCAGTTGCATATGCTATTTGTCAATTATTACCGCGCGAAAAGAGATATGCCACTATAGAAAATGAAGCTCTATGAATTATCTGGGTCATAGACAAATTCAAAATGTACTTGATAGGAAAAGAATTTCAGATAGGAACCGACCACCGTCCGTTAGCCTATATTAGGAATGTGCGACACTCCAACGGACGAATCATGCGCTGGAGTTTACTCTTGCAAGAGTATCAATTTAAAATAAATTATATAAAAGGTTCCGATAACCAGGTCGCTGACGCACTCAGTAGGAATGCGTTACCGAATAGCGTAGAGTAATTGTATTCATAGAATTAGTATCTCCATGTAGATATATACAGTCTTGTACGACTAAAATTAGATTCTCTTGTATTATAAAATCAGTTAATGTATATGTCTGAATATTTTAACGCTCGATGTCTATTTTTTTTTTGTATGTATATATATTTGTACCCATTAATTACGTATAAATTATTTTGTCCCATATGTACTAATTTTATATCATTTCATTGTTCCATGCCTTTTTTTTATTAAGTTTGTATTAAAGGTTATTTTCCCTTATAATCAAAAGATCAAAATAATCATATGTATCGAGGTAATACTAGTTAGGTGCAGGAAGGTACGGTTGGTACAAGAAAACGAGTTTCCCACAACGGAGCTCTATCGTTGTCCCTTCTCTTTTTTTTTCGAAGTGACAACTTCCCCCGGAATGGAGGGGTGTGATAGAACGGGTTGAGGCCCCGTTAATTTCAACCCCTATCACATATTATTTAAAACCACGATGCTCCCACGTGCATCTTCGCTTCGAAGCTTGGCGCCTTATCGCAGCCACCTGAGTCAATGTTTAAACAAGGAGGTTTATCTTCCCCCGTTCGCCCCCATACGCCCTCGTCAGATTGAGTTAGGCTTATGGGCAGATAAGGCATTGCTCCCAGGCTCGGCTGTGCATTACCTCAAAGCTCCCACTCCATTGTCCCCCACGCCAAGGGAGTGTCTCGACTATTTAGATGGAAACTTTACCACTAAGATCAGATTGGAGATCCAGATTTTCGTCGCGAAACATCACCCCGACCCTCTCTCACTTTGTGCGCCAAGGGACCTCAACCTCGAGATTCACCATCACTTGTCCAGAAGGAGGACAATATCCCTTGAGGGCCAAGGTTCGAGCCTTCGTGACGCCGAGTCCACAAGGCTTCCCCCTTGTTGTTCAGAAAGAGAACAACGTTAGAACAGCCATTGTTCGTTCGAGCCCGTTGACAAGAAACGGTTCTCACCCTTCAACCTGTTGTTCAGAAGAGAACAACGTAGAACAGCCATTGTTCGTTTTAGCCCGTTCGCCAAGAAACGGTTCTCACCCTTCCCCCTTGTTGTTCAGAAGAGAACAACATTAGAACAGCCATTGTTCTTGAGCCCGTAGACAAGAGACGGTCCCCCTCCCCCCCGTTGTTCAGAAGAGAACAACGTAGAACAGCCATTGTTCTTCAAGCCGTTCGTCGAGAAACGATTCTCATTCCCAAGACGCCACGTCAGGATCATTTTATTCTCTCCCCCCTTTGGCTGGAACTCGCCAGCGGACCGAAAATTCCTTCACGTCGACTTCCTCTGCACCACTAATATAAAATTACGTAAGCCAAACGTTGCCTTTGAGTATTTAACCCTTTTGTGAATTCTATCCGGTGGTGCTTTAAATGGTTTAGCGAACCATCCCATCTCTTTAACTGTATATTTGTTTTACTTTTTTAAAATCTTTTAATCCTCGGATTAGCCCGAGCCCCCACGACCCTTTCCATTCTCTGTTTATGCCAATATTTTCTGTTTTGTGTATTGTTGATAGTTATTATTAATAAAACTATTTTATTAATGATAGCAATATTATTATCCTTGAGCTCAGTTCCACTTCTTAAGCATATCGAAGACACATAATATCGGCCGCCAGACATCCACGCACTCTAAAGATAATTAAAGAAGTTCCCTCAACGAATAGTTATATATGGTATATCGTCGAGAGTCCATTCTACGACATAAACCATGGCAAATTAGGACGAATCACATCACATACAAAATGGATTGCGGGAGGAATCCTTACTCTCCCTGACTTTGAAATATCTTTCTCCATGACATCTATCCCTGAAATCACAATATTATGCAATACATTTATACTGGAGGCATAACTCCGGGCGCTGTTGCCGGACAATTCGCTGAAGGCGCTGTCGCCATAGATGACTTATTGGGGGAGGTTGGGCTCGCCATGCGATTCTTTTCCTCCCTCCGCCTCGAAACCTTAGGCGAGGGGTCTTGTCCTCCTTTCTGGGAGCAGCTTTAAGGACCCCGGAAGATAGCCTGACGACCAACTTCAGGGGTGTTGCCTTCTGTGAGTCTAACGACTCATTGGAGGCGCGTCGCCATTTTGCCTTACGGGAAACTGTCAGGCTAGTGGTAGGGAGGGGAGCCCTGGTTTTAGCCGGGGCTGGGTGTGAACCCTTTATGCTACCAGCTTTACCAGGGGTTAAGCCCGCAGAAGGGTTCCGAATGGGCGTGGAAACGACCCTGATCGTAGGCCTGGAGTGGGCCAGGAGCAAAGGGTGTCTTTCTTAACATTGGGGCATAAGACGTCCCAAGCAGAGTCGGGTGCATTAGCACCAAGTCCTTAACCTCGCGAAATGAGAGAAGATCCTGGGCCTGAAAGGCCAGTATTTCCTTCTCAAGGAGATACGCACATTACTCGAAGAAGCGGGATGCGGCTCTCTGCAATTGTCACACTTGGCCACAAAGAATTTGGACTTATCGTATGCGGCCTTGGAGCAACTTAAACAGACTTCGGGTAACCCCGAGTTTACGCGCTTCTACAGTAATAGCACTTTCCCGGCAATGGCACTAATGCTTTGACGTGGAAGCGATACTAACCGGCACGCACTGATTCAAGGAGCTCATCACAGTCGAACGTGACGAAGAGAGTAGGGGGTAAGTCTCGATCCCCTCCCTGATTTCTCATCACAAGTTCAACCTTGACCGCCCCATGGTCGGCAAGCTATAATTTGATGTCAGCTATGGATTAGTCCAAGAGTTCCTTCGCATAAACTACTCCTTTCACGAAGTTCAGGGTAGAGTGCGGCGTCACATTCACCGGCGTGCCATCAGGTATCCGAATGGGACTAATCATGGCCGACTCGGAGGGATTAGACGCATTCGCCAGAAGGCTACCATCCGAGAAACGGGTCACCTTTGGCTCTTTACCAATCACGCTAGCTAAGGCTATCCTCTGATGGATTATGTTGCTCTTAGCCAACTTGCTGCCATCAGTTTTGCGAATAACGAGGAAGCGTTTGAAGCCAAGGGGTTAGAAATCGCCAGGTAGCCTCTGAATGAGGCGCCCTGATGTATTCGAGGTTCCGCACTGCTCACTTTTGTTCTTAGTCTGGGACTCCTCACCCGGGGAAGCAACGGGGCCGGACGTGCCGATCTTGACTTGGCTGCTTACCTAAACAGCAGCAGATCCGTCCGTCACCGCGCTCCAGATGAAGGTGATGAGCCCTGAGTGTTTTTCGTATTTTTCTATTTATTTTTTCCTTTTAGGAGATGAGGGCGGTCCGCTATTCCTCTCCGCGGCTGGAGAACCTAGGTCAGATGGACTAGCCTCAGCAAGATCCTTCTTTGAAAGGGATAAGGTGGATCACCTCAAGGACCATGTCTATCTGAAGGGAGGGGGGGGGGGGGCTATATGTGGCTATCTCCCCTTCACATCACTAATCCCATTTGTGGAACCTTTTTCTTGTCTGGGTAGAAGGGGAAAGGTATACTGACCCCCTGCAAGTTATATGCGCACGCACAAAAGACATTAGAGGGCACGGGGCGACACGCCCTGCCATCACTTGCTTCCCTAAAGGGGTTGGCCCTAACGGTCCACCCCCGACGGGAGCGGTCAATTATGGTCAGTCTGCCCGTTTTCTTGGAGGTCCCCTTAGAAAAGTAAAGGGTGTACTGCCGCTTGAGAAAGGGAGTTGCTCGAGGGCAACTCCAAGGAAGGAGGTGGGAGTAAGGGTGAGTGCCCTGCACCCGAAGGCATAGCAGAGGAGTAAGCCTCCTCTCAGGTCAGAGAAGTTTGGAGGGTGCCCTGTGAAAGCACAGGGAGAGTGGGGCTGAATATTGTTCAGTGGAGCTACCCGAGAGCGGCTCCGTTGATGGTCCAGTGGAAGGTAGAGGGGTAGAGGAGGAGAGTTTTTATTTTGTTGATTTTTATCATCGGGAATGGTGACCCAATAAAAACTGTATTTGGACAAATTCGAACGCTACCAAAATAATAACTTGAAATTGCATCAGAAGGCTGTCATATCAGAGCGTTATATGAAAGCTACCAGATGTCGCTATAATGAATAGAAAGCGAATTATGCGTCTGTGAATATCATTGAAAGTAATACAAATTCCGAGGGTGATCGGATAATTTTTGCGGGCACTGTATAATATATATATATATATATATATATATATATATATATATATATATATATATATATATATATATATATATATATATATATATATCGATGAGGATTGCTTCTAGAGAGCCTAAATTTAATGTTTAACAGAAATCTCAAGGCGAGGAAAATAGCTGGTATCATCCTTTTTATTTACCGGCGACGTTTCGACCACAATACGGTCATCTTCTTAGGCCTTGCCAACGAGCGTGTTACATGCCAAAAACTTTGGTACTTTTGGGTCGGCCGGAGCATGTAACACGCTCGTTGGCAAGGCCTAAGAAGATAACGGTATTGTGGTCGAAACGTCGCTGGTAAATAAAAAGGATGATACCAGCTATTTTCCTCACCTTGGGATTTCTGTTATACATACATACATACATACATATATATATATATATATATATATATATATATATATATATATATATATATATATATATATATATATATATATATATATATATATATATTATTCCATGCGTGTTATCTGGGGTATTTGGGAAAGAGAAGAAAAGCAAAAAAAAATTTCCTATGTCTCTTTAATTATTGTTCCAGTACCCCTAGGCATCTCCACGGCAGAGTGAGAGGATATTGGTGGCGGGACCATCTGCCACACGGTGCGGTCACGAAACAAAATGAAACGCATACAAATACCACACTGGCTAGACATCTGTCCTCGTCGCTACCAGGAAGCTGGCAATTCAATACATTCACAGGAACAACATAAGTACAGCTGACTCAAAACAACAAATAAACAGTGCTGGATCTCTGGGAGAACCCTGTTCAGTCGAAGAAGTTCGTCGATGCCTCCTACCGAAGTGGCAAATTTTAGCCTGGGCAATTTACCCCCCCCCCCCCAAAAGTATTGCTGATGATAATCGTGACTTGTATTTGGCTGTCATTTTAGCTTGGTTAATTCTTTTGGCAAATCTACACATTATGATCATTGCTTCAATCAGTTTTGAGACCCAAAAATTTTAAAGCTGTAGTTAGAAAAAAAAATCTAGTAAAAAGCTTACATACCTTTGCAATCAGTTGCATATTGAAAGGCCCATTAACTGCCAGAGCATCTGCAATGCTAGAACATATATTTGTTATTTTCTGGAGAGTTTGTGTGTTTATATCTTGAGGGGGAGTAATAAGCGTCGCATCACCCGAATGAACGCCGGCATTTTCGACATGTTCACTTACTGCCATACATATTAGTTTTCCTTCACAAGCAATGGCATCCACATCTATTTCCTGTTTAAAGATTATATATGAAGTAAACGATTCAATAAAATTTATCATTAAATTACTTAAATATTTCCAACTTATTGTCACTTGTAATATGGGAATACTAGATGGTGGACTGCCATTTGGGGTATCTACATGGAGAGTGGAGACAAAGCAAAACATACTAGTCAATTTCTTCCCTATTCCAATGAATATACGATGGACCTGTAGTGCTTTGACAAGTTATGATATTTTACAAACCTTGGCTTCCAAAATGAACTTGGAAATGACAACTGGGTGCTCTTTGGACACAGCTGTAGCTTGATTAAGGTAAGATTCAAGCTCTTGATGGGAATAGGCTACATTCATGGCTGCTCCAGATAAGACATACGAGGGTCGGACCAGGCAAGGAAATTCAAATTCCTCACAAAAGGCTTGAGCAGATTTTAGGTTTGTCAATTCTTTCCATCTGGTTAAAGAAAAATTACTTGATAATAATTCGGACTATTATATTGCCTTTACAAGGGAGGTTTCAGAGAAGCGACTTCTATGGCGGGGGACCAATAATCGGGCCAAGTCACCTTTTACGACACGTGGCCAAGATGCCATGGGTATTATTTCTGCTCCACATACAGGAATAAATTACTTATGAAAAGTATTATTGAAAATTAACTTGGTTTGAATTGCGTTGATAAGGCATGCCCTTTTCTCAGAACTGCCAAAGAAACGAGGCCATGCCCCGATCTTATGTGTACTCGGTGGAAGCTCACCCACTCGACCAACCTACCCCCCGCCGTACGACCTAATAGAAATCCCAAGTCTCTGAGCATGCATGAACGTACGAGTGCAGCTTCACCAATCTCTACACACTATCTCTAACATCCTGCTTAACAAACAACGAACAAGTGGGCCATTGTGAATGCTGTTCGGACACTTGAAGACTCCCCTGTGGATCTCTAACCGCACTCTACTATGAATGTTGCAAAAGGAATAGTCTATGCGAGCGAACACGTTGACTACTGATGGAGCATGTATCATTTGGATAACATGCACCAATCATTAGAGCTAATTATCCTCCTCCGGAGTGCCGAGAATGGACCGGCCAGCTTAAGCATGGTCTACCGTCGAAATGGCAACTTCTTCTGAGGCAGCTAACTGGCGACTACCACCAAGGGCATTATAAAATAAAAACAACAAACTGACAAAAATATAAAAAAGTGAGAAGAATGTTCAGGCGTCGGATGGATGGCCTGAGAGTCGGTCAAATAAAATGGAGGCAAGCCTCTTACACAAAGTCAAAGAATCCCCAAGTCTGGGCGCACGGACACGTTCCGAGTAAAAGAGACAGGCGGTAGTAACTCCGCTGGGCCCGGGACCAGGACAGGTAACGGGCCGGAATATCCCGCAAACTGGGACACTCAACAAGAATCTGCAGAACATACTGGAAGACGATACAGTCATCGCAGTATAGGGCTCAGAAATGCTCTATCAAATGACGGTGCGTCCAGCGAATGAGCACTGTTAGATAGTGTGAGGAAGAGCGAAACGCTGGTCTGCTGGCCCGCAGACATCATTCCAGGTCTAAATCGCGCATTCAATCGACTGGCTCCCATCCCGTAGTTGTGGATTCGCAAAATCTTTATACCCGGGAGGATGGGCAGGAAGCACGCGCCCAGGAATGTCTCTTGCAAAAAATAATAAAAAAAAACGGGGAATGGGAGGAGACGAGCCTCCGCAACTCTCCTAGGTTGGCTCAGAGTCCACGACAATTGACATAAGGAATATGCCCTCCAGACATAGCTCGGAGGAGATGCGGGGGCCCTATTCGAAGTGAAGATCCTCACGGGATTGGTCGTATGATTCCAGCCAGGGGGCAGAACTCCAGGCGCTGTTGGCCAAACAATGCGCTGTCACCTTCGAGGACTTATTGAACTCAGTATGTAGGAGAATCGTCCCTTCACCCCCCCCCCCTCCTCATTCACTCTTGGTGCAGTCACAAGGCGGTTACCGCAAAGACATCCGTCGAAGGCATCGGCGGGTTCAGTGCTTAACCGCAGTGTGGCACAACTCGGTGCAATGAAAGACCCTAAAGGTCAAAATGTAAGATCTCCCCCAGGAGAGTGAGATCTAGTTTCACGTCGAATAAGAAATTTGAGACGGGTTTCTCCCAATCTCGAAGGCTAACGAGGAGCCAATGTTTGACTTCGTGTGAAAAACCGTTGGCCAAAAGAACTCTCCTGGGGCCGCCCTCAAGCCCCTCTCGCCCTTACCACTCCCCCAGTGGGGTGACGAGGTATAAATGAGGAACTCTGAGGAAAATCTGGGTAGTATACCTCAGTCTCTAGGTGACGAAGTCTTCGGATCAAACCAAACTACCGAGACTGGAGAGGTAGTGTACTTGGCTCGCCAGACCAAGAAGTACCCTGCAAGAGAGGCAGGCCTACCTACCTTAAGGGGCTAAGAAGAAGCTCATCCTCGAGCTAATTCCCTGGTTATCAAACCAAACGATAAGTTAAATTTGGTAAGTTCAACTTACTCTCGCCAGAGAGACTCCTCATATCCTGGTGCACCTTAAACACCAGGGGTATTCCTCGTCCTTGAGGAATTAAGAAAAGAAGAAAAAGGCTCCCTCCTCGAGCCCGTTACTCGGTGGTCACACCGAACTCTTAGTAACTTGGTGAGGAACCAAGTTCAACTTGTTCTCGTCAGAGAAATCCCCTTCCGTTATACTTGCCCTTGAGGAAGACTGGAATTAAGAAAAAGCTCATCCTCGAGCTAGTTCCGGGTTACCAAACCGAACGTTAAGTAATTTATTCGCGCCAGAGAAACCCCCCTCCGTTATCCTCGCCCTTGAAGAAGACCCTCCCCGAGTTCAGTCCTCGTCCATAAGGAAATAAGTAACGAAGGAGAAAAGCTCCTCCTCGAGCTCGTTACTCGGTGGTCACACCGCACTCCAAGTTAACTTGATTTAAGAACCAAGTTCGACTCACTCTCGCCAGAGAGACCACGACTGCCTAGGTGTTGCATAAAGCACCGTATTGGTTCTCGTCCTTGAAGGCTGCCCCCCCTCCCGGAAGAACGTGTGGACCCCCCAGCTGCCACCCTCGCCAAAACAACCGTGTGATCTCGCTCATCTACATCTGGCCGGCGGCACGCGTCGAGAGTAAATAACATTTCTGAGGCCTTTAAACTCCACATGAGTCCGTAAGCCTAATTCTTATATTATTGTTGTGTGTAGAGAAAACATAACCAAATTTTGTAGGTAAACTAATTTAATTAATTCTTGTTTAGGATAATATTCAGAGTATTGCTGTAGTTAATGTATAAAGGTTATGTATTCAATTGATAAAGATAAAATATAAGTTTATTTTGGGATAAATGTTCGTTTCTCTTATATATCCTTACGTGTTTCGTAACGGTTCTGTTCGTTAAGATATTCTTATAATATCAATATATTAGACACACTTAGCACTCTTAGAGATAGAACAAAAAGGAGGGGAATTCTACGACACAGTATACAAGTCATTTCCTCTTTCCCCATCGAAATCTTGAGCAGGTGGGACTCCCTCCTCATTTGGAGGGTTCCGCGCCTCTGAATAGCTCGGTCCAGCTTTGAATGGGGGCGTAGGAGCTGAAGCTCCTTTGGTGCCATCCTCCCTTTGGGGGACAGCTTTATTATTCTCCGAACACGACCTCATGACCACCTTCATGAGGTATGCTACCTGCGAGTTTAACGAATCAGGCGCGTGGTAGTTTCGTGGTCACGCGAGAGGAGGGACGGATGGAGCCTTGTAATTTGCCGACGCTAGGTCTGAACCCTTTGTTTCGCCAGCTCTACTAGGGAAATGCCCGGGCTGGTAGCCCTGGGGAGGCCAGGAAGAAATGGTGATTTTTTTTAATTTCGAGGAATAGGTTGTTTCAGGTAGCGCTCAGCCCACTTTGACTAAGTCCTTAGCCTCGCGAAAGGAGAGGAGGATCCGCAGTCTGAACGGACAGGATTTCCTTATCCGAGGAATACGCTCCACATTGCTTCGAGAGAGCAGGGTGTGGCTCTCTCCAATTTGCATATTTGGTATACACGATAAGGGCTTATCGTGTGCAGCTTTGAAGTAACTTACACAGACTTTGGGTAACCCAAACTTTGCACGTGTGCATGAGCGATTCGTATGGCTGAAGTGTTGGCAGTAGTAGCACCTCTAGGGTCACGACACGAAAGCTTTCACGCGCTACCGACTCAGGGAGTCTGTCACGATCGAACTTAACGAAGACTGTAGCAGTGGGTCTCGAGCCTCCCTTCCCCCTTGTTTTCTCATTACACACTCGACTGACTGATCCTTGGTCAGCTAGCTCTTCGGTGATTTCTTCTAAGGAGTAGTCTGAGTTTCATCGCAGAGACTATGCCTTTCACAAAATTCATGATAAAGTGCGGCGTCGCACTCACTGGCGAGTGTCAGAACGTTCGGCCGTATTCGCCAAAAGGCTCTCATTCGAGAAACGTCAACTTAGGCTTTCTACTAGTCAATCTAGCTAAAGTCCTCTTTTAAGGGGGCTTGAAGCCAGCGGGCTCATAAACAGCAAGGCCGGATGTACTAACCTCGGCGCGATCTTTCTCTGAAATGGATAAGATCTCGCCCGTCAGATGGACTAGGTGGGTGAGTGGGTCCCTCCTCTCTTCGCGAGTCTTCGGGGTAGGTGCCATTTGAGTAGGGCCTTTCAGAAGCCTGGACTAAGGTTCGCTGTCTGGCACAGAGCTAAGTTTTTCTCCCTTGGAAGACCCTGCCATTGGGGTCCGCTCAAGAACCATCTCCAACTCAGTAGGGGCCTCCAACTGGCCATCTTCCCTTCCTAAGTTATCTTGACCGGGAACTCATAGGGTCTATGGCGTCACTAGCGTTGATAAGAAAGGTGAAGCGGGAATGCCGGCTCCCATCAACTTGAAAACTTCAGATCGCCGAGGTACGTGGGCAAGCCCAGGAAATTATGCCACTTCTTATCCCTTTAAGGTGGTTGTAGTGACCTGACGCCAACGGGAGGGGCGGGTCCGAGGAGGCGCCTTCTACGTATCGCTGTTCTTAGTTTTTCCGTGAGAAAGCACATTAGGATCCGCTGTAAGTGGAGAAACGGCCGGAGGTAACTCTGCAAAAGGGGTAGGGAGAAAACACCTAACCCCGCCAAAAGTAGAGGGAGAAGCGCCCTCTCCGCTAAGTCTTGGAGGTGCCCCTGAGAAATCAGAAGGGTGCTGGACCTCCGTCCAATTGGTGGAGCTGCCCGTGAACGGCTCCGAAGTTGCCAAAGGAGAAATCCCTTTAGCCCATATACAAGGTCAAAGCGATGCTGTTATTCAGTTCCTCCTCTACCCCAACATCAAGGCCGGGCGATGAGAGAGAGAGAGAGAGAGAGTTACAAGGAGTTACAAGGAAAGAAGGTACCCTAGGAGACCTTACGGTCCATTCAAAGAGGGTACCTTGGGACTAGCAATCGAGCGGGCACATGGCTGCTCAATTGTTTTGCGTCCCTTAAACGGCCACTTTTCAAGACTTTGTCTAGTCTTGACTTGAACTGGTCAACAGATTCACTGTTGACAACTTCCACTGGAAGTGCGTTCCACTTACCGCAGATACTGTAGGTGAAAAAGTTTCCACACAGATTGCGGTTGTAACGCTTCAGTTCAAGTTTGAAGCCGTGATTGCGCGTTCTGTTCTCACTCAGTGTGAAAATATCCCGGTAGTCAACATTGTCGAACCCTCGAAGTATTTTGAAAACTTCGATGAGCTGACCACGCAGTCTACGGGTTTCCAACGAGAACAGATCTAATTCCCTTAGTCTATCCTCATAACTTTTATGTCGGATAGAGGGAATCAGTTTGGTTGCCCTGGCTTGTACGCGTTCCAACCTTGCGATGTCCTTTCGCAATGAAGGACTCCAAAATTGTACGGCATACTCCAGGTGCGGCCGAACTAGGGAGTTGTACAGACAAAGTACTATCTCCCTGTTACGGTATCCAAACTGGCGCTTTATGTAGCCTAACATCCTTTGGGCTTTCTTCTCTGCCTCGATGCACTGTTTCGAGAACTTGAGGTCGCTAGTGACAGTAACACCCAAGTCCTTCTCAGTGTCACTCGATTCGAGAGCAGTGCCCTTAAGGATATAATGAGATTGGGGATTTCTGTGGCCGATATGCATTACTTTGCACTTGTTCACGTTGAACGGCATTTGCCACGTGTCCGACCACTCCCCAATCTTCCCAAGGTCTTCCTGCAGGCGGGCAGTATTTCCATCCTTTGCAACGTTCATACCAAGCTTGGTATCGTCGGCAAATTTGGAAATCTTGGCAACCATGTCACCGTCCATGTCGTGGACGTAGATGATGAATAGTAGTGGTCCCAGGACAGAACCTTGAGGCACTCCGCTAGTAACGGGCACCCACTCAGAAGCCTGTCCATTCACCACCACCCGTTGCCGTCTGCCACTTAGCCAGTTCTCGATCCAGCCGGCTACTTTTCCGTCTATGCCCAGCGCTCGCACTTTCCGGAGAAGGCGGCGGTGTGGTACCTTATCAAAGGCTTTCTGAAAGTCTAAGTAAACCACATCCACCGCCTTGTCCCGATCGTGCTCACTGAACACGAAGTGGAAGAATTCTACAAGGTTCGTCAGGCATGACCGTTGCCTTCGGAAGCCGTGCTGGGAACTCCTCAGTAGCAGGTTTGACTCTAAATACGACGTTATTTTCTCCACCATCATGCTTTCCATGAGTTTACCGACTATCGAAGTCAGACTGATAGGTCGGTAGTTTGACGGATGGCTGGAGGATCCTTTCTTGAAGATCGGAGTCACCTCCGCCTCACGCCAGTCTCTAGGAACGCATCCGGTCCGGATTAACATGTTAAAGATAGCGCACAGATGTCGTGATACTTCATCGCACACTTCCTTCAACACCTTGGGTAGAAACCCGTCCGGTCCAGGGGACTTATTCGTCTTTAGGTCAGCGATCTTTTTCTTTATTTCTCCTTCGGTGAAGTCCATTGCCTCCAGCTTTTCCCCCGAGTAGGAATCCGTGGGCTGGGGGATGGGACCACACTCTTTAGTAAACACTGAGGAGAAGTAGTCATTGAGAAGGTTAGCATTTTCTGCATCTGACTGAGTTAATGCACCCTCCTCGTCCACTAGGAGCCCAATCCTACGATGGATTGGTTTACGGCTATTTACATAGCCGAAGAACTCCTTGGGATTCTCCTTGCAGAGTCTCGCCACTCGGAGTTCCTCAGTACGCTTAGCCGCCCTTATGCTGGACTTCACTCTCCTGGCTAGCCTCCGGTACTCGTCAAAGGCACCCGAGATCTTCGATCGCCGGTACGCATTTCTCTTCTCCCTAAGCAGTTGGCCGATTTCTCGATTAAACCACTTTGGTTGAACAGAAGACCGACGGAGGCATTTTAGAGGGATGCAACTTGATTGAAGACTCATGAATTTATTTTTGAAATTGTTCCACGAATCCTCAACCTCTTCGCATACCGCTAGCCTTACATCAGTCAGCCCAGCACGAAGGCGTGCAAAGTCTGCTCTTCTCAAGTCAAGTTTCCTTGATTGACTGGCAACAGACCTTACCTTCGGGATCTTGACGCTAAATCTAACTAGCTGGTGATCACTGCCACCGAGCTCTTCGCCTACAGAGACATCCTCAACGATATCATCCTCAGAGGTGAAGACCAAGTCGAGGATATTGTCTCCTCTCGTCGGTTCTCTGACCCATTGAGTGAGGAACTCGTTGTTGGCGAACTCCAGGAGTAGCGCGCTATCGCCACAGGCTGCTCTGGTTTCCCAGTCAACTTGTCTGTTGAAGTCGCCCATAACGATGCACACTCTGCCACAGTTCCCTGTCCTTC
Organism: Ceratothoa steindachneri; assembly: GCA_963969495.1. NCBI lineage: Eukaryota > Metazoa > Arthropoda > Malacostraca > Isopoda > Cymothoidae > Ceratothoa > Ceratothoa steindachneri. The sequence goes on from OZ018319.1 coordinate 94,669,128, forward strand.
TCAACGGGTTGGGAAGGGGGTCTGTAAAGCACCAGGGTCCTGTATCTGACAGGACCTATCTCTAGGTCAACGCCTAGGAGCTCGTGATCGGATATAATGTTGGAGTTCGTAGATTTGATTGTATCCTTGACATACAACATTACACCGCCACCCTCTCTGTCTGGCCTATCTTTGTGGAAGAGTTGGTAGCCAGGAACCGTGAATTCGCCTTCAAAGTCTCGGTTTGACGTTTTTATCCACGATTCTGTTATGGCTACCATTTCGGGTTCTTCCGTCGCTACGAGGCCACGGAGCTCAGGAAACTTGTTCCTGATTGACCTCGCATTGAACAGAAGAACTTTCAGGGAGTCCCCGACTGTAGGACTCCCTATGCTCTTCCGTTTCCCGGCTTCTTTGTTGGCGAGGCACCCCTTTTTGCGACCTCTGAGAAGGTCGTTCCTGGAGTGACACGGGCGTACTGGCGTACGTCCGCCCTCACTCTGGGCCGGATACTCCGAGACGTCAGTGGGCGGCTCCTCTTCTAGGCATCGAATCTGAGCTGCGTTAAGGGCTTCAAGTTTCTCCAACTTTCTTTCAAGGATTTTAGCTCTCTCCTCTGAGGCTCTATAGAGGTCTTTTAATTTCTCCACCTCTCGGGTCAATATGCAAGTAGTGCAGATACTTTCAGGGCTGCATTTTGAGTAGCAGCCCTCCAGAAAGTCAACGCACCACTTTTCTAACTGGCATGTTGCACAGTTGTGTTTTAGACGAACTGGTCCTTTTTTGCCTGTCATTTTGAGCGCTTTCTCTCTCTCTGAAAACTCGTGACACATCAATGATAAAAAAGGGGGGGTTGGTGAGTTCTCCCCCCGTGAGTCTCTTGCGCCTATCGATCGGAGACGTTTCGGATCTTTCAGAAGGCACGCTCCATGTGCTGCTGTTCGTCCGACTGAGTCGTCAAGCCTCGGCGTGCCGTGGCTCCCAACCAAGCAGCACAGACGGTCCCCGAAGGGGCCGTCGATTTGTCACCAGGTGAACAACAACGAAGCACGCCCCTTACTAAACTCCTACTAGTTCCCTTCACAACGGCCAGGATCTCGGAGCAGCGTTCAATGGATATCCCGCCCCACCAAGAGACTCGACCCAAGGCTTTTTATTGGCCTGGCAACCAACCTGGGAACAAAGGGCCGTCACCTCGGACCGATGCTACCAGAGGCACCCGTCAACGGGCACTGGGAACGGTCAATAATTACGCGCCAGGGAAGGGGTTAACGGGGCACTACCCTCATCCCATTCATCGTGCCCCAACGCCTAGGACACCTCTAGTCCTAGTCTCTCGCAACCAGTGAGCGTCGATTGGCGTTGTTTATAGAGGTTCCAAAGCCTCTCTTCTGACGCATGAGGTAGCTGCCAGGTCCTTATATGTAGATAGAGGAAGAAAAGAGAAACAGGGACATGATAGGAGTAGGCTTTTTTTTGTTTTTTTTCTTTTTGTATAAGTGGGAGAGATAGAATAAAAGTAAAAAAAGAGAAGGATAGAGTAAAAAAAAAAAAGGAAGGAATGACGCACTTAGTCTGGAATCTCGTTTTCGACCAAATCGACAAGGGAAGCCCTACCAGGGGTACCCAGAAGAGGTACCCCCGCCAACATAGCTCGAAAATTCAAAGGTACACACAAGCTCTCTTCCCGCGACAAGGGGGCGTCACCTCTCCCTCTACATTCTTTGAAAAGAGAGAGAGAGAGAGAGAGAGAGAGAGAGAGAGAGAGAGAGAGAGAGAGAGAGAGAGAGAGAGAGAGAGAGAGAGAGAGAGAGAGAGAGAGAGAGAGAGTTACAAGGAGTTACAAGGAATATTAGTACCTCAAAAGACTAGTTTGTCCATACCGAGGGGGTACTTTTGTTGTGTTTTTTTCTTAACTAATTGCTTTAGAGAAAGTATAGTACAGTTTAAGGCTCTCCCCTCCCACCTCTCCCACCCGAGTCAATCGGGCATGAAAAGTATGAAAAGACACCTGCTGTCCGAAAGAAAGTGTACAATCAGGAATTTTTATAGTAAAGCGGAGCCTATGTCTTTATTGTATTATTTAGTTAAGAATCAATTGTTTAAAACAAACATACAAAAAAATATTATCTTAAAAAGTAATCGTCCTTATAATTTTATCTAATCTCTTTTTGAAAGTATTAACGGTAGGACTCGAGACAATCTCTTCCGATAACTGGTTCCATGCATTTACAATTTTGTACGAGAAAAAATTTCCACATAAATTAAGACTGTACTTTTTCGGAACTAGTTTCATGCTGTTATTTCGTGTCATATTTTTATTGAATTCGAACCAGGTGGTGTAGTCTACATTTTCAATTCCTTTTAGGATTTTAAATACTTCAATGAGCTGACCTCGCATACGTCTAGTTTCTAGTTTGTATAGATTTAACTTTTCCAGTCTTGTTTCGTAATTGTATTTTCTTAATGATGGAATCATCTTCGTAGCCGTGGCTTGTACTCTCTCCAATCTTTCTATGTCCTTTCTGAGGGAGGGTGACCATACCTGTGCACAGTATTCTAATTGTGGTCTTACTAGAGCATTGTATAAGTTAATTATTACCGTCTTGCTTTTATAGCTGATCTGTCTCTTAATGTATCCAAGTATCTTTCGCGCTTTCTTTTCTACATCAACACAGTGCTGTGTGAACTTTAGGTCATTAGATATACAAACACCGAGGTCCTTTTGGATTTCTGTTTCTGCTATTATTTTGTTATTGAGTTTGAATTCTGCCTTCGGATTTTTTGTGGCCAACGTGCATTAATTTGCATTTGTCAAGATTTAGTGGGAGATTCCATCTTTCAGACCATTCAGATATGTGGTCAATGTCCTTTTGAAAATCTATTATATCTTGCTCGGTAACTATGCTTTTACCCAATTTGCAGTCGTCAGCGAATTTGGAGATCTTAGAGATTAATCCCACGTCTATATCATTTACATATATAATAAAAAGCAAGGGGGCCCAAGACTGATCCCTGAGGAACGCCGCTATTTACAGTTATCCACTCGGACTCTTCTCCATTGATCACCACCCTCTGCATACGATTACTAAGCCAGTCTTCACCAATTCGCTATTTTGCCTCGTATTCCTAGGGCTCTAACTTTGGACATTAATTTCCCGTGTGGCACCTTGTCAAAAGCCTTTTGAAAATCTAAATACAGGATGTCGACAGATCTCTCACTATCATGAATGGTGTTAATGTAATGAAAAAACTCTAGCAAGTTTGTAAGACAAGATCTGTGTTTCCTAAATCCGTGTTGTGTGTTTCTTAGCAGTTCATTGGTTTCTAAGTGGCTTACTATTTTTTCTGCTATAATACTTTCCAGCATTTTGCCAATTATTGATGTCAGACTTATTGGTCGATAATTGCATGGTAGATCTTTGCGTCCTTTTTTAAATATTGGAGTGACATTAGCTAATTTCCAGTCTTGAGGAACAGTATTATTTTCAAGTGATAAGTTAAAAATGTAGGTTATCTGGTCCACCACTGCATCCTTTACTTCTTTGATTACTCTTGGCACTATTTTATCAGGTCCTGGGGATTTAAATTTATTCATTTTATCTATTCGTATTTGTACATCCTTGCTCGTGCATTTGAACATTTCTAGTGCGTTATTTCCTAAATACTCATTATACGGAGCGATATTTTGATTTGAGGTGTCGTCGGTGAAAACCGAGCCAAAGTACTCATTTAGCGCAGTAGCTATATCTTTATCCTTAACTTGTAAATTATTGTGACCATCGTTGATTGGGCCAATGATGTTTTTTATTGGTTTTCTACTGTTAACTAGGGCGTAAAATTCTTTGGGGTTTCCTTTACAATTTAATGCTACCCTCATTTCCTCGTTACGCTTTGCTCTCCTAATTCCAGTTTTTATCTTTCTTCTGAGAACAAAATATTTCTTTTTATTTTCTTCTGAGCTGTTTAATTTAAACGCCTTATAAGCCTCTTTTCTTTTGTTAATGTCCCTCTTAATTTCATTAGTCATCCATTTGGGATTTTGATTTTTTCCACTTTTCCTGACTGCTTGAGGAATGAATTGAGATTGTTTCCTTAAAAGATTGTATTTAAACTCGTTCCATACTTCATTAATGTCTCTGCCATTTAGTTGATAGTTTATGAGACTTTGTTTTAAAGCCGCGAAGTTTGCCTTTCTGAAATCTAATTTTTCATTACTTCTTACAATTTTTTGGTTTGGTAAATTTAATTCGAATTCTATTAGGTTATGGTCGCAGCCACCGAGTTGATCGCATACAGTTACGTTTGAGATAATTTCATCATCTGAAGTTAAGATTAAGTCCAATATATTCTCTCCTCTAGTAGGCTCGGTGACCCATTGAGTTAGCAGATTTTCCTCTATGAAATTGAGTAATCTTTGTCCTTCAGAATCTGAGTTCCGTGTTAGCCAATTAATTTGGGGGCAGTTAAAGTCGCCAATAATAAGCGATAATTTGTCTTTACTAACATTCGTCAGAATTTCGTAAAATCGATTATCTGCTTCATATGAATGGTGTGGCTTTCTATAGGCTAAGTATATATACAGACATTTGTTTATGTTTAATTTTATTCCTATTAATTCAAATTCTGTCTCTATATTACAATTAATAGGCTGAAGGTCTTCTCTTATATATAATAGCACCCCACCTCCTTCCTTGTAGATTCTATCTTTGTGAAATAATTTGTAACCTTCGAGTTGAAATTCACTGATATAATCCCTCGTATGACTATGGATCCAAGTTTCGGTGATGCCTATTATATCATATTTATTCAATGCTACTAACGCTTTGAATTCTAAAAACTTATTACGGATTGATCTAGCATTAAATAAAATTGCTTTGAGAGAACTTATCCGTTTACTATTGGTCTTGCACCGAGGTCGTTTCCCGAATTAGCTTGGGGTTCTGGAGAGATGGCAGGTTGCTTTAGCACTTCGGTCAGGTATAAATGGAGCAATTCTCCGTATTGCTCTTTTCCTTTTCTGCTAAAATGCGTTCCGTCTAGTTTGAAATATTCCTCTCTCCGGATAAAATTCTGCCATAGGTCTACGAATTTAACATTTTCTTTGTCACATATCTTTTTTACGCGCTCGTTAATGCCTATTGCTCGACTTAACATTTCTCTATTTGAATTTAGTCTCGGTATTAATCCTATTACCATGCCTCTCTTGGTCTTTGATTTGATTTTTTCGACGAGCTTAGAATAGTCCTCAATTATCTTTTCACTTCCAGCATAATTTCTATTACAAAAGACATCATTAGTTCCAACGTTGGTTATTACGGAACAATTTTGGTTTTTTAAAGTTAGGTTGTCTATCTCTTGAGTTATTTTTTTGATGTTCGCTCCGGGATAACACCAGAATTTACGTTTACTATGATTTTTCGCACCAAAAAAGTCTATCTGGTTTCTAATTAAGGAGTCTCCAATTAAGTAAGTGTCTTCTTCTTTTAGATGTGTATTTCTATTTTGGGGAACACCGAGTGTATTCGTGTTTGGTTTTGATTTAGTTTTTCGTTTATTTGTAATTGCTATCGAGTGCTCTTCTCTGACACTGTTATTTTCAATTTTGTTTTCTAAAAGCAGTACAGATTGTTCTAATTGGATTACTTTTTGATCTATTCGAGTTATTCGATTTTCATTGATAGCACAATCACATCTATTGGTTTCTAGTGCAGAGATTCTGTTGGTTAGGTCATGAATGATTTTCATTAATTCATTCTTTTCCTTTTCATGCTTTTCTGCCATTTTGCAAAAGAGACATACACTTTGGGCTGTGATTTGTTCAAAGCATTGTTCCGGGAAATTTATGATCCACTTAACTGTCTTACATTTGAAACAAAATGCCTTTAGTCTTTGGGCGCCCGGCATTTTAGTTGTTTTTTTTTTCTGTGTTTCCTTATCGGTATGAAGAGTTTATGTATTTAATGTATGTGTGTATTTAAATGGATTAATTTGCAAGATGAGGTGAAAAAAAGAGAAAAGTGAATAAGCTAATCAAGTGAATAAAGAAGTAAATAAATTTGTCAAGGATAATAACTTACTGACAATTTGAAATCAGCGTCGAATTCGTTGAATTCAAGATGGCGGCGGCTGTTAAATCAAATGAGTCATCCTGTGATGTGATTGGTCGGTTTGTCGGGTCTCGTTTGAGAGTGGAAATTCTTTCTTCTGATTGGTGTATGTGTGTATTTAAATGGATTAATTTGCAAGATGAGGTGAAAAAAAGAGAAAAGTGAGTAAGCTAATCAAGCGAATAAAGAAGGAAATAAATTTGCCAAGGATAATAACTTACTGACAATTTGAAATCAGCGTCGAATTCGTTGAATTCAAGATGGCGGCGGCTGTTAAATCAAATGAGTCATCCTGTAGTGTGATTGGTCGATTTGTCGGGTCTCGTTTGAGAGTGGAAATTCTTAAATCTGATTGGTCCTTTTTGCCGTCCCAATCAAAGATGGCAACGACCAATTATTACGTCACTTAAATGTCTAAATATAAAAGATTCACTTTTTGTAAACAAATGGTAAAATAAATACACCACAAAAACAGTTATTAGGTCACAATAAAGCAACGGTTCTACGAAAACACGCTTTAAAGGCAGAAATCGATGGCAAATAAACACTTCACAAGTTAAACAGCGGGAGCACAAGGGAACACGTCCGAACTGAGACACGGCTGAATGCAAACTGAGAGAGAGAGAGAGAGAGAGAGAGAGAGAGAGAGAGAGAGAGAGAGAGAGAGAGAGAGAGAGAGAGAGAGAGAGAGAGAGAGAGAGAGTCACAAGGAGTCACAAGGAAAAGAAGTACCCTAGAAGACCTTACGGTCCATACGAGAGGGTACTTGTTACGAGTCAGGGACTCGTGAGCCTGTCAGCGAACCAGGACTTTATCCAGGCGCCTTTTGAACTGCTCCACAGAGTCGCTGTTCACGACTTCTGGCGGAAGCGCGTTCCACTCGTTGCAGATACTGTAACTGAAGAAGTTCCCGCATCTGTCCCGGTGATAACGCGGCAGCTCAATTTTGTAGCCGTGGTTTCTCGTTACGCCCTCGCTTAGTTGGAACATGTCCCCGTTGCCTACGTGGTCAATACCTCGGAGGATTTTGAAGACCTCGATTAATTGACCGCGCCGTCTTCGGGTTTCCAGTGAGAAGAGGTTTAGTTCTTCTAGGCGGGCTTCGTAACTTTTGTGCCTGATCGAGGGGATCAGTTTGGTCGCCCTGGCTTGTACTCGCTCCAGTCGGGCGATGTCCTTCCGAAGGGATGGACTCCAAAACTGGACTGCGTACTCCAGGTGAGGTCGGACCAGGGAATTAAAGAGAGAGAGAGAGAGAGAGAGAGAGAGAGAGAGAGAGAGAGAGAGAGAGAGAGAGAGAGAGACAGAGAGACAGAGAGACAGAGAGACAGAGAGACAGAGAGACAGAGAGACAGAGAGACAGAGAGACAGAGAGACAGAGAGACAGAGAGACAGAGAGACAGAGACAGAGACAGAGACAGAGACAGAGACAGAGACAGAGAGAGAGAGAGAGAGAGAGAGAGAGAGAGAGAGAGAGAGAGAGAGAGAGAGAGAGAGAGAGAGAGAGAGAGAGAGAGAGAGAGAGAGAGAGAGACGGAGCCCGAATTTTTTAAAATACTTATGGTGGGCTATATCTCAGGTGGTACAGCCGCTCCCGCCTATCTCATCTCGACATTTCAAGGGTCCACCGTGGGTGCGTTAACGGTGGTTTTCGCTACCTGTACTGCGACTCACACCAACCAGAATTTGCCCAGTGACCGGTCCTTCCCCAAAGCTCGCAGCTGACAACCAAGCAGCCAGAGAGGCAAGGCGGCAGAGTGGATTTCTTTAGT